>CM065808.1:179027093-179556062 GCA_033398695.1 Orobanche coerulescens
ATAACTTATAAATCTCATTTTTTTCCCTTTCTCGCCGGCAGAACTCCAATGGAAACCCCACACGCGCAGAACATAAATAAAGAATAATATATGGACAAACCTCTAAAACAAACACCAACACAACAAAATATTCCTGAAACTATTCAGAGGAGCAAAAAGTCAGATATCTCAAAACCGAGGGTGCCTCTATTCATTCGTGAAATGGTAAACAGAAAAAAAAAGCATAATAATGGCAACCAATTCAGTACTCGGTATAGAAAAAAACTAAAGAAGAAGAAAATGACACATCAATAATAAAAACAAAGCAAATAGCCAAACAACAACCCCACAAACCTATTCAAAAGAAGTTTCACAAATAGGAAAGGCAGCTCCAATAGAAATTAGCTGAGGAAGCAATCGATACCCAAAGAAAGAAGGCATCCCACGTATAAAGGAGAGAAAAGGAAAAAGGAAAGCGAGAAGAGACGTCAGGTGAAGACAAAGTGAAGCCTTGAGATCGATCGAAAACTGAACAAGGGAGAACCGAAACCCTAGTTTGGAAAGCGAGGGACGACGGAAAGCGAGATAAGAGATCGATCGAGAACACGCGGAGTACGAAGCAAAGTGAGATAAGAAGTAAGGAATCAAGAACGAAAAGGAGAAGATATCACCCGAGTGGCAGAGCAGAGAGCTCGGTGGAAGAAGGGGAAGAGGCAGAAAACGGGAAGCAGGTGACAGAGGCAGGAGAGGAACGACGAACATACACTCTTATTACTATCTGTAAATATATATATATATATATATATATAAGACGGATCAAATGAGAATGACTTTTTGAGTAAGAAATAAGAATAAACCTGAACCATCGATTTTTGTGTGATTTATGGTTCAGATTAGACTATGCAAAAAAAATATGCATCTCATGCAATTAAATGGTAAGAACTAAAATTATGCATTAAATGTATCAAACTATCGGTGCATTAAAACAATGCATTCTATGCATACATTATCATATGGATAAATATTGGCCATCCATTTAATCAAAATTTATGTACCAAAGTCATTCTTATTTCTTTAGTTAAAATCATTCTCACCAGAATCAGCCTATATATATATATATATATATATATATATATATAATTTTAGATAGGAATCATAGGATCGGTTCAGTTCTTTTTATAATTTTGAAGAACTGACATCGGAACTAGTGTTTAAGAATTGATTTGGGTTTTAAATTGTTTTGGCATGAATTGAAGAAGAACTGTACTGAATCGGCAGTGATAGTAGGACATTTACTTGGCAGGGTCCGGATCTATGAAAATTACAGAGGTCGGACAACCATATATATAGTGTCCCCTATTTTATAGGAGATTTTTCATCGGTCGGAGGGGCTCGTGGTCCCCTGTGGACCCCCTGCCCCGGGGAATCGGTACGGTTCTTCAAGAATCGAGAAACCACATTACAACAACAAAAACAACAACATCATCATCAGAGCCTTAGTCCCAAAATACTTTGGGGTCGGCTAACATGAATCAATCCCTGAAAATGTCAAGTCGTCTCCAATAAAACAGTCTTATGAGAAGGCAAAAGTGATAGGTGAAAAGCTTACTATATATATATATGCATAAATAAGTAAATAATAAAAAGTAAATAAAAAATAGTAATAATCATTATGCAAAAAAAAAAAGAAAAAAAAACTCAAACATAATCAACCACCCGAATTCTCAACTTCCACGTTGTCCTATCAAACGCCATAACTTCTCCAATCCCAAGAAACCTCATATCATTCTCAATCACTCTTATCCATGTCTATTTAGGTCTTCCTCTACCCCTCACCGGCCTATGCGCTCCCCATTCTTCAAGCCTCCGCATTGGTGCATCAATCGACCTCCATCTCACATGACCGAACCATCTTAACCGATTCTCCAACAGCTTATCCTCTATAGGGGCCACTCGTACTTCTTTCCTAATCACATCATTTCTAAGTCGAACCTTTCTCGTATGGCCACACATCCATCTTAGCATACGCATTTCCGCCACATTCATCTTATGCACATGACTATGCTTTACAGCCAGCATTCAGTGCCATATAAAAGTGCAAGCCTAATTGTTGTTCGGTAAAATTTTCCCTTTAATCTGTAAGGTACGCCTTGATCACATAATAACCCCGTTGCACTCTTCCATTTCAACCATCCCGCCTTAATCCCATGGGCCACGTCACCGTCTAATTCTCCGTCCTTTTGAAGAATAGACCCAAGATAACAAAAAGACTCCGATCCTCGTATAAGATTCCCATCAAAAGTGATTTTACCCGCCTCTCTACTTCCATTTCCACTAAAGCTACACTTCAAATATTCAGTCTTACTTCTGCTTGTAATATCCGCAATTTCGGATTTCCGGTAATTTTCTTTTTTCGGCTAGGTCCGTTTTGACGACTCGCTTGGGACTGTTTCATCATTATGAGAATGATTAATTCTGCACTTTTTGTCATCCGAATTCGTTTTGGTATTGTTTTGTTGAGTGCCGTGTTTCTTAACGACTTTTCCGCACTCGAGTTCGATTATTGTGAATCTCGTCCGAAATTACTGTTTCGAGTTTCTCGTAAGTCCGTTTAACTTTGTTAGACGTGTTGTGAACTTAGGTTTGGTTTTTCGATCACGTATCGTGATTTTCGGACGTTTTGGGCCATTTTCGTAATTTCCCAAATTTGGGGTAATTACCTTCCGTTGTCGAATTTCGAGCCTTCGAGTGGTCGGAATCGTGTGTTCTCTTATCTCTTAGATTCATATTTGCGAGTACTTCGTAACCGTATCTTCGATTCGTGTTCAGATTCGGGTTTCGGGGTCGTTCGGATCGTCGTTGTGATTCTTCATTTCGTGCCTGGAGGTTGCTGGCCGGACCTGGGCGAAACGGCCCTGCCGAGCGCCGTGTCCTGTGCCGGGTCGGCCAGGACCGGCAGCCTGCCGAGACACGGCCGAGACACCCGGCGCTGGTGTGGGCCGTTTGCTGCGCCGTGTCCGGCAGGCGTATAAATATGGCCGAGCAGTCATTTTTTTCACTCGTTTCATTTCCTATCCTTCCTGACCGCGGCTGGATTCTTTGGGAAGTCGAAGACATGCTATTATACTATGAATCCACGAAGTTTTGGAGTTCATAACATCAATTGATCATCACGTAACATCCTTCAGTCCAGCGAATCAAGGCAAGTTTTCTTAAAATCTAGTTTTGGGGATTTTGTTCGATTTGTCCGTTTAATCCGTTTTAACTCAGAATAGTGATGGATTTATGATTGTTAAACAATATTATGTCGAATTCCTTGCTGTTCCACGGTTGAATCTCCGAGGATTCGTCGTTTTATTGAGTATCTTATCGACGCCTTGAAGGTGTTCGATAAAATGTCGCAAAGAGGATTCGAGCGTTCTACGATTATTCTTCTTCGTTCGTTCATTAATTTATTGATGGTATGATGTTAGGGTCAGATTTCTCGCAAAGAATTCGAGTCAGAACCCTTCCGTTCGTTGTCTTCTTCGGGGTCCGAGCTTCCCGATCGAATCGTGTTCTTCGGAGTATTCGGTAGCGGTTATTAAGGCAAGTATTTTACTATACGAATTGTGTCTTGTGAATAGGTACGTCGTGTTATGGTTGTGATGAATTTGGTTTACTTTCATGAATATGCTTCGTAAGAATTAATTATTATGAATGATTGATGGTAGCGATAATACCCTCACTTAGCTAACGTTGTGAAATTGTGTTGGTCATGTTGATCATCTAAGTTTGTGCCGGGTATGGTTGGTCATTGTTGAGTTGTTGCGATGATTATGATAATTGTGTTGTTTTGGTTTACATACTTGCTTATACATTTCGGTGTAATGTGGAATGGCTTGATATTTGATGATTATGAGTTGTGTTGTGTCGATGTGTGTGTGTGTGTGTTCCAGGTAGGGTCTGACGAGGCCTCTGGAGTTCGGTACATGATGTGTACGAACAAGGTGTGTGATCCAGGTAGGGTCTGACGAGGCCTCTGGAGTTCGGTACATGATGTGTACGAACAATGATCGTGTAGCAGTGATTGTTTGGGTAACATTTTATATATAGGTCTCAGACTCATAATGATATATTATCTAGTGTGCTTTGAAACGAGAATCGGGCTAAGGCCCTAATGTTTACGAAAAGGTTTTGTAAATAGGGACTCGAGGTCCAAAAGAATTTCTGCTTTAAAAATCCCCGAGATGATGTGTTTCTTTTCAAATATCTCTTACTTGAGTTCGAAATTCTAAAACTTCTCGGGAACATTTTGATAATTGTTTTCCGTATTAAATTCGTAGTTGCTATTTACTTGTTGCATTTCGTATCGTTTTATACTTGCACTAGTAAAACAGTGGAGTTTTACTAACCCCAGAGTAATCGGGGGGTGGATGTCTGTTCTGCGTCTAGGTACATGCAGGTTCAGGGGAGCAGTCACATGATTGGCACAAGGGGATGACGAGCTGCGATACTAATCAAGAGTCGAGAGTTGGTAATCGTTGTATATGTTATGTGTTATGATTCTTTGTTGTGCTGAGTTGGCATCTCCGCTATATTGTTTTGCGACGTTATGCCCCATTGTATCTAGCATTTGTATTTTCGGTATGCCGAGCCGAGGTGTTTCAACCGTGATGTGCCGGGGCATGCACGTGTAAATTGTCCTTCTCGTCAGTAACGCGTTTCAAGTGCGGACTCGAGGGATACCGAATTCAGTTTTGCGAATTGGCTACTGAGACTTTCAGAGTTCGCGCTTTAGCACAGATATTAGGATCGGCTCTGAGAGACCCATGGGAGATTTTCCTGTCGGATGCTTTTTGTGTTGTTACCTTGTTTCCGTTGTTGTGAGTTGCGGGGACGACATTTCTTTTATAAGAGGTCGGATGTAATACCCGTACTATATTTGACTTCTGCAGTTTCTCCTTCTAAATTCTATCGACTTGCACGTGTTCGTCGATACTTTTTGAACTTGTTTGATGTCTCAGTTTTCATCGTTCGAACTGGTTGTGACCTTGTTTCAGATCGACCTATTTGTCATCGTGACCTTTCCGAGTTCGGTTCGATTCTTGTGAACCTTGTTTGGAAGTAACATCTTTCACTTTCTACCAGTTCTTTTAATGTCTGGAGTTGAAGTGGGGACTTCAGAGTCATTGTTCGACTGTTGTCATTCGATCATTGTTGTTCGATCGTTGTTGTTCGATCATTGTTATTTGATCATTATTGTTCGATCATTGTTATTTGATCGTTGTTGTTCGATCATTGTTATTTGATCGTTGTTGTTCGATCATTGTTATTTAATCATTGTTGTTCGATCATTGTTATTTGATCGTTGTTGTTCGATCGTTGTTGTTCGAACGGGGTTGTCTGACTGTTGTTGCCTGATCTCGTACTGCGAAGAATTGTCGTTCATCGTTAGTTAACTGTTTCGAGTGTGACCAAGTGGGTCACCGAGCGGTGCATTGTGAGACCGCTTCCAAGATGTTCGGGAATTGGGTTTTCGTTCCTACTCGGGGAGTGCCTGGTGGTGTCCCGTGATGTAGTTGTGTATCGTACTTCGTGCTGTAATTCGTGTAGAAATTGATATTTGTTGCGTGAACTTTTTGGTTTTGTTTGTATTCTACCATGATGTTTTATTTTAAGTTTCGGGACGAACCTTATTTTTAATAGGATAGAATGTAATGTCCGGTATTCTCATTTTCTGTTATCTTGAATTGTTTGTGTCTTGACGTCGGACATTTTCTTGTTGACGAGAATCGGAGTGGATTCTATCATAATACTATATTTGTTTCTACCGCATAGTCATTGTGGTCAGGTGCGACTTGCTGTCGCGTGCGTTTCTTTGATTAAATGTGTGCATGTGATGCGTCGTTAATTGCTCGTTATTGTTTTGAATCATTGCCGGTGGCGTTGTTATGGTCGTCGTGGGGCGTGTTTTCACGCTGTATGTTCTTTCACGTTGCTTATAACGTTTCGCCGTTGGGCGCGATTTTTTTCAGTTCTTGTGTATCTCGTTGAGTTTTCCTGGTGGGATATTGCTTCTCCCTACTTGATTTAAGTTTCGGGACGAAACTTCTTTTAAGGAGGGTAGAATGTAATATCCGCAATTTCGGATTTCCGGTAATTTTCTTTTTTCGGCGGAAGTCCATTTTGACGACTCGCTTGGGACTGTTTCATCATTATGAGAATGATTAATTCTGCACTTTTTTCATCCGAGTTCGTTTCGGTATTGTTTTGTTGAGTCCCGTGTTTCTTAACGACTTTTCCGCACTCGAGTTCGATTCTTGTGAATCTCGTCCGAAATTACTGTTTCAAGTTTCCCGTAAGTCCGTTTAACTTTGTTAGACGTGTTTTGAACTTCGGTTTGGTTATTCGATCACGTATCGTGATTTTCGGACGTTTTGGGCCATTTTCGTAATTTCCCAAAGTTTGGGGTAATTACCTTCCGTTGTCAAATTTCGAGCCTTCGAGTGGTCGGAATCGTGTGTTCTCTTAGCTCTTAGATTCGTCTTTGCGAGTACTTCGTAACCGTATCTTCGATTCGTATTCAGGTTCGGGTTTCGTGGTCGTTCGGATCGTCGTTGTGATTCTTCATTTCGTGCCTGGAGGCTGCCGGCGGACACAGGCGAAACGACCACAACAGCGGCCGCGGCGCCGTGTCTGCGCCGGTCGGCGGGGACCGGCGACTGCCGAGACACGGCCGAGACACCCGGCACTGGTGTGGGCCGTTTGCTGCGCCGTGTCCGGCAGGCGTATAAATATGGCCGAGCAGTCGTTTTTTTCACTCGTTTCATTTCCTATCCTTCCTGACCGTGGCTGGATTCTTTGGGAAGTCGAAGACATGATGTTATACTATGAATCCATGAAGTTTTGGAGTTCATAACATCAATTGATTATCACGTAACATCCTTCAATCCAGCGAATCAAGGCAAGTTTTCTTAAAATCTAGTTTTGGGGATTTTGTTCGATTTGTCCGTTTAATCCGTTTTAACTCAGAATAGTGATGGATTTATGATTGTTAAACAATATTATGTCGAATTCCTTGCTGTTCCACGGTTGAATCGCCGATGATTCGTCATTTTATTGAGTATCTTATCGACGCCTTGAAGGTGTTCGATAAAATGTCGCAAAGAGGATTCAAGCGTTCTACGTTTATTCTTCCTCGTTCGTTCGTTAATTTATTGATGGTATGATGTTAGGGTCAGATTTCTCGCAAAGAATTCGAGTTGGAACCCTTCCGTTCGTTGTCTTCTTCGGGGTCCGAGCTTCCCGGTCGAATCGTGTTCTTCAGAGTATTCGGTAGCGGTTATTAAGGCAAGTATTTTACTACACGAATTGTGTCTTGTGAATAGGTACGTCGTGTTATGGTTGTGATGAATTTGGTTTGCTTTCGTGAATATGCTTCGTAAGAATTAATTATTATGAATGATTGATGGTAGCGATAATACCCTCACTTAGCTAACGTTGTGAAATTGTGTTGGTCGTGTTGATCATCTAAGTTTGTGCTGTGTATGGTTGGTCATTGTTGAGTTGTTGTGATGATTATGATAATTGTGTTGTTTTGGTTTACATACTTGCTTATACATTTCGGTGTAATGTGGAATGGCTTGATATTTGATGATTATGAGTTGTGTCGTGTCGATGTGTGTGTGTGTGTTCCAGGTAGGGTCTGAAGAGGCCTCTGGAGTTCGGTACATGATGTGTACGAATAAGGTGTGTGATCCAGGTAGGGTCTGACGAGTCCTCTGGAGTTCGGTACATGATGTGTACGAACAAGGTGTGTGATCCAGGTAGGGTCTGACGAGACCTCTGGAGTTCGGTACATGATGTGTACGAACGATGTTTGTGGCCGGATAGGGTCCATTGAGGCCTCCGGAGTTCGGTACATGATGTGTACGAACAGTGTGTGTGGTCCGGGTAAGGTCCGTTGAGGCCTCCGGAGTTCGGTACATGATGTGTACGAACAGTGTGTGTGGTCCGGGTAAGGTCCGTCGAGGCCTCCGGAGTTCGGTACATGATGTGTACGAACAATGATCCTGTAGCAGTGATTGTTTGGGTAACATTTTATATATGGGTCTCGGACTCATAATGATATATTATCTAGTGTGCTTTGAAACGAGAATCGGGCTAAGGCCCCAATGTTTACGAAAAGGTTTTGTAAATATGGACTCGAGGTCCAAAAGAATTTCTGCTTTAAAAATCCCCGAGATGATGTGTTTCTTTTCAAATATCTCTTACTTGAGTTCGAAATTCTAAAACTTCTCGGGAACATTTTGATAATTGTTTTCCGTATTAAATTCGTAGTTGCTATTTACTTGTTGCATTTCGTATCGTTTTATACTTGCACTAGTAAAACAGTGGAGTTTTACTAACCCCCGAGTAATCGGGGGTGGATGTCTGTTCTGCGTCCGTACATGCGGAGTTCGGGGAGCAGTCACAGGATTGGCACAAGGGGATGACGAGCTGCGATACTAATCAAGAGTCGAGAGTTGGTAGAGTTTGGTTGTATTGTTAGAGTTGATTCAGTCTTCCGTTGTATTGTGTTTCGAACCCTGTGTGGGTAATGTTGTTAGTCAGTTTTGTTGATAGAGTTGTGTGACCTCATCAGTCTGTGTGTTTATGTGTAAGTGACCTTAACAGTCTGTATTATTATATTGTTTGACCCTGGCCGGGCAAGCATTTGGTTGTTTATGGATGTTTAGCCTGGTAGATCCTTGTGGAAAGGGTCTACGACGTGTAATATTCCCATACGGTTTTGGGGGTGTTACACTGCTCACCCTAAAACCACGAGTTTCGATCGTATTTCTCCAGAGTTCCAACTTTCTTTCAACTCCATCATTCGTTTCATCAACCAATACTATATCATCTGCAAACATCATGCACCAAGGGATATCGTCTTGAATTGAACTTTTCAATTCGTCCATGACTATGACAAAGAGGAAAAGACTAATAGCCGAGCCTTGATGCGCCCCAATCCTAATAGGGAATTCCTCGGTCTTCCCACGGTAGTACGTACACTTGTACTATTTCCTTCATATATGTCTCTAATGATGTCAATATACTTCTTAGACACGCCCTTTTTGGCTAATGCCCACCAAAGTACCTCTCTTGGTATCTTATCATATGCCTTCTCTAAATCAATAAAAACCATATGCAAGTCTTTCTTCTTATCACGATAGTGTTCCATCACATGTCTAATTAGAAATATTGCTTCCACAGTCGATCTCCCAGGCATAAATCCAAATTGGTTTTCTGATATCTCCACACACTTTCTAAGACGTTGCTCAATCACTCGTTCCCATAATTTCATGGTATGACTCATCAACTTAATCCCCCGATAATTAGAGCACTCTTGTACATCGCCTTTGTTCTTATATAAAGGGACTAAAGTGCTTTTCCTCTATGCCAGTGGCATCTTGTTGTATTTCCAAATCTTGTTGAAAAGTATAGTCAACTATTCGATTCCTGTTTGCTATATTTTTAAACAATCCGCAAGTGTACGGAATAAATGTAGAAAGCGGCGAGCAAGGTCATATTCCACAGAGACTAATTATTCCTATTGTATTGATTACTAAATTATAGTGATCCCAACTTTATCTAGACGATAATTGAGGTGAATGAATGATTAATCTAAACAAAATAAAATAATGACAATTAATTTAAACAAGTGTAATATTCGAATCAAAGAGAGTTTTAAGAGTTTAAAATATAGATTCCAAGGCTAGGCTTCCGTTGATTACTAAGTTTAGTCGGAATTGATTCCAAAGAGTTCTAAGTGTGTTTCCAAAATAATAATCACAACAATATTCTAAAGTCCCTCTCGAGATGCATTAAAACGTAGATTAAACAACTTATAATAACGTCTTCATCTATTATAAATTATCTAACTCCAAAATATTCATAAGATTAAATATCATCATAGTTTATCACCGATTTCTCAATCTCGTAATTAACTACGTCAAATACTCGAAACCTATTAATGCCCTCTTCTCTCGAATTATGAGCAATTAAGTTTAATATGTAAAAACATTGATCAAGTGTTCTAACATGAATCAAAACCAAGTATTTGATAAAAAAAATCACACTAGATATATATAATCATCAATCCTTCAAAATCATATGTTGTGCGGAGATTTATACGCCTCGACGGCGATCGGCGTAAGGTCCGAGCGACCAAAGACAGCATCAAATAATCCAAGGCAGACTTGCCAAGCTAAGAGTCCTGACCGAGATCAGGTACCGAGCGATCGAGGTCCAGGGCGATCGCCTCTTGGCACCTAGAGATCGACTCTAGTGCCCGACCAAGGACGACCGTCCTATGCCACGTGTAAGGCCATCATCCGTCATATCTACGAGGACCGGATCTCGGAGCAAGGACCCACGTGCAGATCCGCGAATGGCACCGCAGAATAAGGATCTTTGACTCCAGCCCATCAACAGCTGCCAACGACAAGGACTGCCTCACCTACCGATAGACCCGCCGAAAGGTCCTAGGTGGGGCCTCCCAAGACAGCGACTCCAGATGCGTGTGGTCTTCTCATTGGTTCCTGCATCCGTCTGCCAGCAGCTGCTGCGGACTCTAAGGAGATCAACCCATGTGCTAAAGACGATCGCCCGCTTATTATAATACAGCAGAGGCAATCGCCCAGCTACCTCCACTCCTATAAATAGGAAAACTTCAGCAACTGGTTCAAGGGTGGAGAAGTGGAGAGGTTCAGAAGTTCAAAAATTATTTCCACACGAGAGTTCAGCTAATTCATACAGTGGGAGACCGTCGATTTCTCACAGTCAACACAACACTCCATCGTTGTTACAAGAGCTCACAGAGCATCAACTCTGGTTCTTCCGGCAATCATCAACACTCAAGATCTAGATAACTAGGGTCTTTACACTCACTGTAATTGTACTCTAACATTAATATTTGTACTCCCAAGTATTCGTATTAATAATATCTCGCGAGAGCATTCAAGCCCGGGACTAACAAACCCGACAAATCTTGTGTTATTTACTTCCCCACGGACGTGCTCTAGCATTTTGTTTGTTACTCATCCATTCCAGCATATCATCTCCGGATAATATTTTGGGTAACAACAATTGGCGCTAGAAGGAGGGCAAACCTTCATTTTCATTCCGACCGTTTCGAAGAATACTCATTGTTCTCCGGGGCATATACTTGAAGAAACACTCATTGTTCTTCAAAGAAAAACCTTCAGAATAATGTCGTCTGGCACCACAGCGAAGAGAGCCACTCTCCGATCCGCCGGACGTCATATTCCGGCTCAATCCGAGGCCCAACCTACGGCAGAGGGAAGTCGTGGCGACGCGAGACTCTCGATCCTGCCCCTGACAGGACGGCCCTATCCTCTCGCTCGACCAGTTCCAAACCGCGGAACAGATCGAGGTGGCTATGGCCATCCTAAGGGAGCGACGGAGAGCATGCGCAGCGCCCGCTATAACCCCCTCGGCCATCCGCTGTGCGGCAAACGGAAGCTCAAGGGGTTACTGGTCGAGCGATCGTCAGAAAGCCCCGATTCACAAGAAAAGGCTCTCGCGAGGCGGGACGGTTCCGTCTTCAGCCGCATAGGAAGCGATCCATCGTGGCGACCGGGGAATTCTGGCCCCAACCACGAGACGACGGAATCCGAATCCATCACCAGGAGTTCGGCATACCCAACTCCCAACCAAAAACAGGTCAGCCGTTTGGCCCCCACCCGCCGAAGAATCGAGCCGCGCGGCAAGGGCATCATCGACAGCGGAGACAGGGGGTCAGTACTAGATCGCCTCGGCTCCTGCTCCGAGCGCCTAGCCGCGAGCAGCCAGGCCACGGCGATGGCCGCTATGCAACGCCAGCTCGACGAGATGAAAGCGCTCATGGAAACTGGGGTAAGCGCCAGTAGAAAGATCATCGGACCGAGTGAGCCACTCGCGGTCCACATCGAGCTTGCTCCCGTGAAACCAAGGATCGCTCCTCCTCAAACACCTTTGTATGTGGGGAGATCGGACCCCGAGACCTACTTGAGCAATTTCCGGATCTACATGACCGGGTGTGGGGCATCAGATGCGACTAGGTGCCGAATATTCCCGTTAACATTGGGAGAACTGGCCCATAGGTGGTACGTCTCACTGCCACCGCGATCAATCAATTCCTTTGAGAAACTAGCGAGTGAATTCACGTCATACTTCACCGCCAAGGTCGCCAGACCAGAAGGCCCCCACCGCATGATGAAAATCAGGTAGGGGGAAGACGAGTCCGACGCAGATTACATCGATCGGGTGGATGAAATAGTCCTCACCGGCGAGCCCATAAGCGACGATCTCGCCCTCTACTCGGTCCTGGGGGGATTCTAGGGTCATTCACCCATGTTTAGGCACCTCACGAAGAACATCCCTCTGACCTACGCGATCTTCCGCGCCAAGGCTGCTGATTTTCTGGCTAGGCAAAGGCTCCTCACCCTTCGTCTAGGTGAGGAAATGCCGCCTCCCGTACAAAAGACGGCGATCGCCAAATCTAACAAGGCGGTCACCAAGACACCCGATGATTTCAAGGCCTTCGAGGAGGTGGAAGCCCATCTCCTCCACAAGTTGAACCGAACTCCGGCTCATATTTTTTACGCCATCAAGGGGCGCGAACCACTAAGCAAGCCAAAGGCGATAAGGGACAATGGTCATCTGGACCACAATAAATACTGTGCTTACCACAAGAGTCCCGGTCACAGCACCAACCAATGCCGCGACCTCCTTAGACAACTCTGGAGATTGCTCGAGGAGGGCAAGTTGGATAGTTTATTGGCCTAGTCGGAGCCCCGTCAATCTCCCAAACCAGTCACCAGAGTCGAACTCGACAGGCCGAAAGACTCATACGAGTCGACCTCCCGATCAACCTCGACGGCCGGATCTATATGCTTCAATCAAGAGGTGGGAACTTCGGAAGTATTTTCCCGATTCCCACCACGTCAAACCAAAGGCTACTGCCTGAGCAATGCCTCGAAAAAGAGGATGACTCGCTCGCCCTCTAAAGTTCGTCATCTAACATGATGGACCTAGGTAGGCGATCTCCTCCCTAGCACAACGTATACCGTCGAGGATCGCCATCTAACATGACGGTCCGAGGTAGAAAAGTGCAGACATAGTTGTGGAGGACGATGGAACCGT
Source organism: Orobanche coerulescens (assembly GCA_033398695.1). Taxonomy (NCBI): domain Eukaryota; kingdom Viridiplantae; phylum Streptophyta; class Magnoliopsida; order Lamiales; family Orobanchaceae; genus Orobanche; species Orobanche coerulescens. The sequence continues at coordinate 179,040,243 of CM065808.1, forward strand.
TCTCTATGATCATGCAAGGTTCCTTTGGGCAGCGATCGCTCGCCCTTCGTTTAAATACGAGGCGGGCGTAGCCAAAGGGCCCTCCAAAATAGATCTGTGGACACGTTCGCCCGACGTCAAAGATCCATCACCTAACATGGTGGATCCGGACAAAGCGACGCGTCCCTCCCCCCGTCACAACGTATACCGTCGAGGATCGCCATACATGACGGTCCGAGGTAGAAAAGTGCTAACAAGCCGCGGTCGTGGAGTCGATTAATCCGACGACGCCCCGTGCAAGGACTCCTCTAGACCGAGACCATCCGCCCTTCGTTTAAATACGAGGTGGGCGCAGCCTACGAAGGACCCTCACAATTAAGTGAGTCGCGATAAGTTGGCCATCAGACGGAATGTCGCTCGCGCACAAGACATGGTCGCGGAGGTCGGTTCCATCGAACTCTACGATTGTGCATGGTTCCTCTAGGCTGGGATGGTCAGCCTTCCTCGAGGAATTTGCAAAATTGAAGACCGCTCACTAAACGATTTATTTTCATCCCCTTACTTTCACTAAGTAAACAAAAACAAGGGGGAAGGGCGGAGCTATGTATATCACGGTCGTCTCTACTCAAATACACTTACGACGATCGACATTGTTCAGATGTATATGCAGCGATCGACTTTGTTCTAAAGTTATCAATATGAGTTTATCAATTCACTTGGAGCTGTACACACAACGATCGTTCCTTAAACACTTGTATGAAATCATGCAAGCAAGAAATCAGAGAATCGAACATTTATTTCATCACTTGGAATAAAAATACAAACACGGTCGCCCGAAGGCAAAAGTATAACGAAAGCTATAAAAAATTACAAGTAAAAAGCAGAAAAGTTCAAGGATCGGCGCCCGTTCCATCACCGGCAATAGGCTCTGAACCCCCATCCTCCGGGGCACCCGGATGGACAAGGTTGTCTGGCAGCGGGTACCAGCTCAAGTCGATCCCAAGATCCGCGGAAAGGTCGAGGATCGGCACAGTGAAGTCAGGCTGCAGAGGATGCTCCAGCGCATAGGCTTTGAAATTTTCAGCCAAAGGGCCGACCTCGAGCCCTCCCTTCTTAGCGGCGCAGATCGCGTCAGCATAAGCCATATAGTAAGCGAATTCGCTGACGTACTCCACGTTAATGAAGGGATCGGCCTCAGTCGCCTTCAGCTTTTCCTTCAACTCCACAACCATTTGGCTCACGCCCTCGAGTTCGACAGTTTTGGCGGCTACCTCTTCCTCCGAGGACGCCAGCTCACTAGTCAGTCGGGCGACGGTCACCTTCAGCTGGTCGGCCTCATTCTGCGCGGCCGCGTGCCCCCTACGGGCTTCCGTCATCTGGTCCCGCATCCGGTCAGTCGCCGCCCGCGCCCAGTCAACATCCTGCTTCGCCTACTTAGCCGCCTCCGCGGAGCTCTTCTCCATGGCCGCGAGCCGGTCGACAAACTCAATGTTTTGTCTCTGTGCGGTTTCGAGGTCCGCATGGAGACGGGCAGTGGACGGCCGCCCCTCGTAGTCCCTCACGTCCTGAGCTGCCATCGTCGCCGTTTGAAGGGCCAACGCGAAAGTAGCCTGCATCGCGTCAGCAGATCGCCGGCGCGCGATCGCATCCAGATCGGTCGTCCAGGCCTTCGGGAGGGAAACGATAGCCCGAGCAATGTAGGAAGGAATATCGCTGACCTCGCGAGGATCTTTGCTCGATAGGAAATCCAACACCATCGGCAAGCAATTCGGGTCGGAATGGCGGACCCTGCACAAATGACAAAAGAGTTAAGTGTGTTTCCTACACAAGTTTCATAACTTGGCAAAACGACCAGGCTTACCACTCGACCTTCTCTGGGTTGCGGCCGAAGAACGGCCTGCCACGCGAAGTCTCGGCCTCAGCAGTCTCCGTGGACTGAAGAAATGCCGAAGATGGCGTGGACCCCTCCATCGGAGGAATCACGGAAATCGTAGACACAGAGATCGGCGGCTCGTATGTAGTAACAGGGGCTGAGGGCTCCACAGTCCTCCGTTTCTTACGGATAATCCGAAGTTGCTCCTCCTCTCGAGGCTCTCGCCCTTCGACGACAGGCTCCTGGAGAGGTCTTGCCTCCGGGGTCGGTCGCGGCGGAGCAGAAGGAGCTCGGCTCACCTTTTTCCCTTGGCGAAGACGGTTCATGACCCACATATTAGACATGGCAATCGCAACAGGAGGCTCTGGGAAACAAGGGAAACGAATTTATGCAAAAGAAAACAATCGACAAAGTTAGTAATCCTCCTCGGTCAAGGCGATCGACATGTCAAAGAAGATCGCAAAAGTTCATACCTGGAACCTTTAGATGGCGAGGGTAGCGAAATAACCGAGCAACCAACCAGTAGGCTTCGTTATTAATTTGGCGTGCATCTATACGATCGTCAGGAAGACTCCGTATCTTCTATCAGACAATCGCGAAATCAAAAGCGAGGTCGCCCGCCGCCGGAACAATGCACCTGCAAAAAGAAGGCCAAAATCAGATCAGCTCAGAATGTATCCGAACAAATGGAGAGTCTAAAATCCTTACTCGGACTCCTCTCCCGAAAGTCGGTGGGAATATCCAACTCGTCGGTCGGGTTGTCGCTCGCTGCCGACTTCCAAGCGCCGCTGACCCAGAACCACTTTGACGGATCACCCCTCACTTTATTCGGGACTCCAAAAACCACCCGACCTGAGCGACCTTGGATATGGTAGCCACCGACAGAACCTTTTTGAACCGTCAGTTTGAAGAGATGGTTCATCTCCAATGGCGAAGGAAGACGATACAACCGATGGCCACCAAACAGAGTGAGGGTGCAGATGATCTGCAGCCAGGCGTTCGGCATCAATTGAAGCGGCGCCACATTCCAGGCGGTCAACAAATAGAAGATAGCGAACGGCAGCAGGAATCTCAGTCCAGCCTCCATTATCGCCTCATTGACCGCGACCATGCCCTCAGGAGGTTGATCGGCTCGCTCGTTCTCGGCAACCACGTGGAGGCTGACATCAGAAGGAACATGGAACCTCGCCCTCCAACGGTCCAGATCCTTCCTGGTTGCCAAGCTCCCGATCTAGCCAAGGGTCCACGGAGAGCGGCGAGTAGCCCGCAACAATGTCCTCCTTACAGGTTCATAAGGATGGGCGATCGAATATTCGTTAAAGTTAAATTTGGGGAGTGGGCCGGCCAATCTCTTCATGAGTTCCGCAAAATCTGTGAAGGCTTTGCCAAACGCGCTGTCCTGCTCCCTGTGCGCCATCACATCCGCCTCCTCCCATTTTAGTGAATAGATCCGATCGCCTCCACGGTCTTGGCCGCGTCAGCCTCATTAAAAGTTCCTCGATCTCCGCGGGCTCAATCCCGGCAAGGATGGCCTCGACGGCGGTGTCCACATGAAATTCCATAGAAGGTTCATCCCGGACGGTCAAAGCCCCAGCGGCGAAAGTGCTACCCGACTCATACACATCTGGTCTTCCTTCGGACATATTCAAAGATAAAGGAGGGAGAAGGAGTTTTTGGTTCTTACCTAAAGCTCTGAGTCGAACGATGGTCGTCACACAGAGCTTCAAGAGAAATCGTCTATGTCTTCTCCTCAGGCAGAAATGCATAAGGTTTTTAACCTTGTAACCCCAGTCCTTTTTATAGGCAGGAGCGGGGGCTTCTGAGCAATAAGCGGAGTCCCGAGGATCGAAGTACAACTGTCAGATAGGCCGCGTTTAATGCTGTCCTCGAATCCCGCATGCGCGTCGTTTCGAGGGCACGCCAAAGGACAACCTGACAAAATTGTCGAACTCCCCCAATAGGATCCCGACACGTGCCCCAGTGACGTTTCCACAACCGCTGTCATTTCCCGCTCATTTTAACGATCGACCAGGTCATCCAAATTCAAAATCAGTCCGTTCGAGAGACGATCATCTGTTCTGTAAAATGCTGAGTCGCTTGTCTAAGTTAAGTGATCGACAGTAGAACCACCTCACCCCACGTCTCCAACATCAGAGCGAGCTGGGGGCAATTGTTGTGCGGAGATTTATACGCCTCGACGGCGATCGGCGTAAGGGCCGAGCGACCAAAGACAGCATCAAATAATCCAAGACAGACTTGCCAAGCTAAGAGTCCTGACCGAGATCAGGTACCGAGCGATCGAGGTCCAGGGCGATCGCCTCTTGGCACCTAGAGATCGACTCTAGTGCCCGACCAAGGACGACCGTCCTATGCCACGTGTAAGGCCATCATCCGTCATATCTACGAGGACCGAATCTCGGAGCAAGGACCCACGTGCAGATCCGCGAATGGCACCGCAGAATAAGGATCTTTGACTCCAGCCCATCAACAGCTGCCAACGACAAGGACTGCCTCACCTACCGATAGACCCGCCGAAAGGTCCTAGGTGGGGCCTCCCAAGACAGCGACTACAGATGCGTGTGGTCTTCTCATTGGTTCCTGCATCCGGCTGCCAGCAGCTGCTGCGGACTCTAAGGAGACCAACCCATGTGCTAAAGACGATCGCCCGCTTATTATAATACAGCAGAGGCAATCGCCCAGCTACCTCCACTCCTATAAATTGGAAACCTTCAGCAACTAGTTCAGGGGTGGAGAAGTGGAGAGGTTCAGAAGTTCAGAAATTATTTCCACACGAGAGTTCAGCTAATTCACACAGTGAGAGACCGTCGATTTCTCACAGTCAACACAACACTCCATCGTTGTTACAAGAACTCACAGACCATCAACTCTGATTCTTCCGGCAATCATCAGCACTCAAGAGCTAGATAACTAGGTTCTTTACACTCATTGTAATTGTACTCTAACATTAATATTTGTACTCCCAAGTATTCGTATTAATAATATCTCGCGAGAGCATTCAAGCCCGGGACTAACAACCCCGACAAATATTGTGTTATTTACTTCCCCACGGACGTGCTCTCGCATTTTATTTGTTACTCGTCCATTCCAGCATATCATCTCCGAATAATATTTTGGGTAACAACACCATAGTAAATCAACGTACTCCCATGCCCGGAATCTAACAATTTTAGCCGGACATGGTAATGCAAGAAAGATTAATAATCATCATGTTCATCATGTTCAAGCTAATTAAATAACAAAAATGAGTAAAAGATAGGAAGAAGATAAAACTCGGATGGTGTCTTTAGTGGTCTCGGTTCATGCCTTCAAGTGTTCTTGGTGTGTTCTTCCTTGTGCTTCCTTCAAAGTCTCCTTCTTTTGGTAAGTTTCTCTCAAATCTTGTGTTTTTCCACACTCACCAACTCTTCATATCAGAATAATATCATTCCAAGTCCAGTCTAGGGCCTTTTTATCAAGCCAAAAAGCCAAAATTCTTGTTCAAACCGTGTAAAAATGTCAATAAAGTGATTTTGCACCGAAAAAGTGACACGGCCCGTGTCAAATGACACGACCCGTGTCAAATGACACAGCCCGTGTCAAAGTGTTCTAGAATTGACAAAACCTTCTGGATAAGCAACCCGACTGTGTTACATGACACGATCGAGCAGGTGACACGGCCGAGTCCGTGTTGATCTGTTCTGACTCCATTTTTTATTCTTTTTCGGCTCGATCTTTTATTTATGCATTGCTTGATATGTATTGGGGATTGAGACTTCGTCCTTGCTTGATAATGTCCTTAAAACACCTATAAAATCAATAAAACGTACCCAAGCGTGATCGAGTCCATCAAACATAATATAAGCACAAATACCACAATTCTACATATTTTGGGATCTTAAAATCCGGAAAAACCTTATAAAAGTATGTGTAAAAATGAGTGTTACGAAAATCTCGCAAACTTAAACGTTGATCGTCCCGAGCAATGCACTTTAAAATAGCCATTCTTAAGGGAACTCATTCCTCAACACACCTCAAAGGATCATTTTGAAAATTCATCAATACGTCTCGAGTAATAAATAAGTCGAGTTCTATAAAGTATTCAAATCTCTGGGGTGCTTCCTTAACATCATAGTCAATATTTGGAAAATATAAACCTCACTGTTCAAGTGTATTCACTCACTCTCAAAGTATATAAAGGAATATGTATACGCTCGGAATTCATTCAATAAAATAAGAATCCCCATAGGCTTGCCAATCGTCTACATTTCCACCTCTATCTGTGCATGCAAATTTTGTGAATCAAAAAGGACTTTACAGGTTGTGATGTAGGCTTTTTGGTCTGGGTAAGATAAATATGGCTAAAGTGACTTGACTTGAGCAAATTAGAACTAAATCGCAATAATCACTTTACTCACTTAGAAGCTCATTATTTTTGGAACTGGCTTCTTTCAACCCCTTAATTTATTGTAATCGCAACAAGCGCTTTTGAAAGTGAAAAACACTACCTCATTCCTCCTTATCACTCATTTTATTTTCGCTTCACCCACTTTTTTTTTTACTTTTTTTTTTTCGTTGTGACTCTTCATAACATCGTCATTATAATCACAACATTTCTACCTTCAAATTTGTTTTGATAAATCATTTTGAACCAACTCCATCTTGAACTTAAACAATCTTCCTCATTCGCCTCCACACATATTATTCCATTCTTTTGCTAATTTGTTCTATTAAGCTCAAGTATAGGGAAAAAGAATTTAACGGAACGGAAAGCTCATAATGTGGCTAACAAAAATATATGTTTTAGGTTCAATTGGGCTCACTAAGGAATTAATAATTGTTGGGTTGGCCAAAAAGATTGAAAGGATTAATAAAAAAATCACCTAAAATCATTTTCACTAATTTGCAAACACACTAGTGGTTTCGAATAAGATACAAAGGCAAGTTCTAGAGTCTTAAAACGTGAATGATACAATTGACAATGAAACTTGCATATTTAATGATGCACGAAGGCTCAAAAGCTCACAAGTTAGATTTGTTCATATTTCCAAGATATTAAATTATTTATTCAATTTCACACCCTTTTGATTATTTCTACAATTTTTCCTCGTCAAATTATCCTCGATTTGTATATCCAAACAACAACATATATCCCGAGTCATCCAAGACAAGAGTTCATTCTTTTTAGTTTCATCCAAGTACATGATACTCATAACATACCAAGTTCAAAACCAAAAGCACACCAAAAATCCAAAATAAAAACAAACAAACAAAGAGAAACAACAATCAAAACAAGATGTTAAAAAATAAATAGTAAACAATATAAATATTTCTTGACCCAATATCTCCCCCCAAACTTTAATTAAAGAATATACACACGAAGGGGGTATAGTATTTAAACAATAAAAACCTTTGGGTCAATAAATACTTACGAGTGGTCCTACTGATGGGGTGGAGGGAAATGGCCTTGCTGGACACGCCATTCATGCATTTGTCGTAATAAAGTCAGCATCTCGTCCTGTTTCTGTTGGGTCTCCTCTCGGAAAGCCTCAAACTCCTCTCTAAGTGTTGAACGAGATGGGGCATGTCTTGCTTCGACCTGTCTCGATGTCTCGGGCCGATCCCTCTCACTTTCTTCTTCCTCTTCCTTGTTATCCGGGCCTCTCTCATAGGCCTTCTCTTCGTCCATTATCTCATCTCTATCTTCTTCTTGCATTCTCTCGGCTCTATCCTCATTTTCTGTATGCCGAGGTCGAACATTACGAGCAAGGTGGCTATCACCAGGGGAGACCAATCCTGCTGCTATCCGGGCTAATTTGTGCGCGTCCATGGCCATTTATAAGTTTCTTAAATCCCGAATACTATCAATCGTCGTCAGAGGTGTATTCGGGAGGAGGAAATGATCACTATCATTTTGGAGGAATATTGTGCGCGAGTGGTAATCCAGGATGTTCATTAATTTCATCACCGATAAGGATAAAAGCATATTTCCTGGAAGGGGAGTTCGGTGGTCGAGTGATATCTCATAATGAAGTGCGATAGGGGTAATCAAACCCCCTATCCAAATCTCCCCTCTTGGTTTCGTAGCGACATCCTCAAAATGATCCATTAGTATTGACCTGGTCACTGTATCTGTCCCATCGAGCATGTGAGTTATAACGTATAACTCTCGCTGGGTAATCGACCCTGTTTCTTTTCGACCAAAAATAGTGTTCGCAATCACTTTGTGAAGATATCTGAGTATTGGATTGCGAATAGATGATCCTTTGGCCGACTTTGGAATATAAGGCCATGCCTCGCTTCCCGGATACTCCACCATTGCTCGCTAGTAGGTTTCACACTCGAACCTATTTATGTGGTGTTCTCCGTACCTCCGTGTGTCATATATATCCTCTAGTTCTCTTGGAGAGAGCTTCTCGTTCTCATTGTTCAGACGGAACTCTATTGCGGTTGGCTCACGAGTGATCGGATCTCTTTTAACCGTTAACGTGCTTAGAAATTCCAGTGTGAGGCATCTATAGGTGGGTCAATGTGTGTCATCATCCGCTCCCACTTTACCCTTTCCAGTAGTCTCATCACGTTGTCTTTGATACCCATTGTTGTCATGCACTCATCGTCGGGCCATCTAGTTGGAAGCATTTTTTTCTGCCCCAACATCTCCCACCGCACTTGTCGGCTCTCCGAATGTTCAATTCCGTACATTTTCGGTGTCTCAACAGCCCCTTGGTCCGGCATTCTTTCCGGTTGCTCTTGTTCGATCGTCTGTCTCCCTCGTCCTCTTTGAGGATTACCGCGTCCTTGTTGAGCATTTCCGCGTCCTCGTCCTCTAGCTATTTTTCTGCAATAATTTCTCAATTATCATTTGTTTCACATATTCTATCATGGGTCAAGAATTTTCAATGATACAATCTCCCCCAAACTTATAACAATTTACACATTTACCCCAAAATATCTATTTTTCATCCAAAAACCACATGTAAAATTCAATACACCAATCTTTTTGAAATAATTGTCTTCATCGTATATAACATCCCTTTAATAACAAGAATTCCAACATGTATTTCAATCACCCAACACATCAATTTTCATGAACCCCCCCCCCCAAAAAAATCGATTCATGAACCCTAAATTAATCAAGAATTCATAATTCACACAATCTTAGTATACTTAAGAATTAAATCATCCAAAATCGTAAGACATACCTTGAATCCGGAGTAAAATGATTAAGAAAATTGAAAAAAATCGCGAGTAGGGGAAGGATGATTACGTCCAATTTCTACCACTTTGAAGCTCTTAGATTGTGGAATAATGATAGGAATATTGTTTCTATGCTTGATTTAGCAGAATTTTTCCTTGATTTTGATGATTTGTAGGGGTGTGGGGTGGAGGTTTTTTCGGATTTGGGGAAGAAGAAAGGAAGAAAAAATTTTGGGGAAGAACACGGCTGAGTTGCGTCTTTATACCCCCGATGTACCGTCTTACCTGTTCAGATTTCTCTCAAAACCTTCTGTCCATCAGACCCGACCGTGTCAAATGACACGGCCCGTGTCGCACCTGCGCAGAAAATGAAAAATAACTGCCCTCCTGACCCGACCGCGTCAAATGACACGGCCCGTGTCATACTTGCCCAGAAAGTTCAAAACGTCTGCCTGCCTGACCCGACCATGTCGAATGACACGGCCCGTATCGTACTTACCCAGAAAGTTCAAAAAATCTGCCTGCCTGACCTGACCGTGTCAAATGACATGGCCCGTGCCATACAAGCCTGGAAAGTGCGCTTTTGGTCTTCGGGTCTTTTTTCTGCGAATTAGACACCTACAGTTGAACCGGTCAGTTCCTAATCAAGTGAAAATAAAAATAAAGTGTGAATAAGAAGAAAATAAACTAACAAGAACCATTGGGTTGCCTCCCAATTAGCGCTAAGTTTAACGTCTTCAGCCGGACGCCTGGAGCAGGAAGTTCTATGGCTCGATTAAGGTTATCATGGACACGACTTCCTTTTGGTTTGGATGATGATAGTGTTTGACTCGCTGTCCGTTAACTTTAAATAGCTCACCATCTCTGCTCATGAGCTCGACCACTCCGGGTGGAAGTACTTTCTTGATCACGAATGGCCCAGACCATCTTGATTTTAATTTTCTGGCAAACAATTTTAATCTTGAATTATAAAGAAGTACTTGTTGTCCCGGCATAAATTCACGTCTTAAGATCATCTTGTCATGCCATCTTTTTGAACTCTCTTTGTAGATTCGAGAATTTTCATAGCATTCATCCCGGAATTCCCCCAACTCGTTTAGCTCTAACAATCTTTTCTTTCCGGCGGTCTCAAAATCCATATTTATTCTTTTTACCGCCCAAGTCGCTCTATGCTCCAACTCTAGAGGTAGATGACATGATTTCCCGAATATGAGTATGCACCCAAAGGTGTTTTATATGCCGTGCGATAAGCCCAAAGTGCATCGTCAAGCTTTAACGACCAATCTTTTCGGGATGTACTCACCGTCTTTTCCAGGATTAGTTTAATCTCTTTGTTAGCCACTTTGGCTCGTCCATTTTCTTGCGGATGATAGGCCAATGATTTCTTTGACCGGACCCCATATTTTTAAAGGAGTTTATCCATGATTTTGTTTACAAAGTGTGATCCCCAATCACTGATTAACGCTCTTAAAGTTCCAAACCGGCAAAAAATGTTCTTTAAAAACTTCATCACTACTTGTGCGTCATTCGTTGGAGAAGAAATTACCTCGACCCATCGAGATACATACTCGAATGCTAGCAGAATATACTTATTCCCAAATGATGAGGAAAAGGGACCCATGAAGTCAATGCCCCAAACGTCAAAAAGTTCAACCTCAATTACGTTGGTCATGGGCATCTCATGACGTCTTGAAATATTCCCCACTCATTGGCATCTATCGCATTGTTGAATGAAGAGATAGAAATCTTTGTATAATGTAGGCCAATAATCCGCTTTGCAACACCTTTGCAGCAGTCTGTGTTGCTCCGAAGTGTCCTCCAGTTGGTGAAGAATGGCATTGTTGAAGAATTTCCTCCCACTCTTCTTGCGGCACACACCTCCGCACTATCATGTCTGCACATCTTTTGAAAAGTAGTGGATCATCCCACATATAGAACTTGATATCATGGGGGAATTTCTTCTTCTAGTAATGAGACAAGTCCGGAGGTAGTACGCCTGCAACCAAAAAATTAACAATGTCAGCATACCAAGGAAATTTAGCTTCTACCATAAAAATCCGCTCGTCCAGAAAATCTTCTTTAATCCCTTCAATTTCGGGCTCCTCCTCTTTCTTGTACTCAAGGCGAGATAAGTGGTCATCCATCATATTTTCACATCCCTTTCTATACCGAACTTCCACATCAAACTCTTGCAAAAGGAGAATCCACCGAATTAAGCGAGGCTTGGAGTCTTTTTTCTCAAACAGATATTTGATAGTTGTGTGGTCTGTATGTACAATCGTCTTTGTCCCAATCAAGTATGATCGGAACTTATTAAAAGCAAATACCGGGGTAAACATTTCTTTCTCCGTTGTTGTGTAATTTTGCTGGGCTTCGTCTAATGTTTTGCTTGTATAGTAAATAGCTCGAAAGAGTTTCTCACGACGTTGGCCCAACGCAGCTCCAACCGCATAATCACTTGCATCCCACATGATCTCAAAAAGTTGAGACCAATCCAGTACTACGAGAATAGGAGCACTCACTAATGCCTTCTTCAGAGTTTCAAATGTCTACAAACACTCGTTAGAAAAAATGAAAGCAGTATCTTTTTCTAACAATTTACTCAAAGGTTTAGTGGTTTTTGAAAAATATTTTATGAACCTCCTATAAAAAGCAGCGTGACCAAGAAAACTCCTAATAGCCTTTTCATTCTTCGGAGGGGGAAGTTTCTCAATGGCGATAATCTTCACTCTATCAACCTCTAATCATGCCGCGAACACTCCCTTCTTACACCATAATGTGGCACTTTTCCCAATTAAGCACGAGGTTAGTATCTTCGCAGCGCTGCAAAAACTAAAGTGAGATTATGCAAGCAATGATCAAATGAATTTCCAAACACAGAAAAATCATCCATGAATACTTCCATTATATTTTTGATCAAACCATGGAAGATAGCCATCATGCAACACTAAAAAGTGGCTGGGGCATTACATAAGCCAAACAACATCCTACGATAAGCATAAATTCCATAAGGACATGTAAAAGCCATTTTTTCTTGATCTTCCGGCATAATGTAGATTTGATTATATCCTGAATAGCCATCAAGAAAACAGAAAAATTCATGCCCTGCCAATCTATCAAGTATTTGATCAATGAAGGGGAGACTAAAATGATCTTTGCGAGTAGCCGCATTCAACACCCTATAATCTATACACACTCGCCATCCTGTAACTACCCTCATAGCAATTAATTCATCTTTAGTTACGGTCATTCCCCCCTTTTTAGACACTACTTGCGTAGGACTCACCCACTCACTATCGGAGATTGGGTAAATCATTCCAGCATCTAACAGTTTGAGCACTTCCTTTTTTACTACTTCTTTCATTACACCATATATGGCTTTCAACAACATTTTCTTTGATGTTACAAGCAAAAATGTTGCCTTAGATGCCTTAAAATTGGTCAAGTTTGATTTAAGGCTACACATTTTTCTAGCGTTGTTATTAATATAAATTAGTGTTACCATAGACTAAATTGGATATATACGCTAACACAAAATTTGGTGTAGCCATTGCTATTTAAAAAAGTGTAACTAAACACTAAAAGAAATAGGCGGACTTGCAGTCCAGATAAATTATTTTCAATTTTCACCCATCTCTTCACCTCGCTCCTCACTTTCTCACTCAACATTCAACTCTCTACCTCTAAACCTCCTCCCGTTCTCCCTCTCTCTGTTCAATTCTCTCTGCAAATTCTTCTTTCTTTCTATCTCTCGTTCTCTCTTTGTTTAAAACCCTCACCCAGACACACCAACAAGAATAATATGTTCCCATCTCCTTCACTGTCTCCAAATATCGCATGAATTTAGATGAGAAGCGACTGGTGGTGGTTGCGCACGACTGTGATGTAGACTAGGGTTATGTGTTTGGAGGTATCGCATCCCACTTCTCAGTGGTCTCACGGCAGGATGACGTTGGTTAATGAGGTGAGTTGGGTTTGCTGACTTTAGATCTAGATTTCGTTCAGGGCTGAGAAATGGCCATGTTAGCCTGATCAGTAATGGTCTCGGGTGAAAGGTTATTTTTTGATATTGGGAAGGGTTAGATGGAAATCAACGGGGTAATGTAAAAGAAATTAGCTTTCATTATAGTGGTCAGTGTTTGTGGAAATTTATTTTTCTGATTTGAATATGTTTGGGTTCGCCGTTGGAACCAGTTGAGGTTAGGTTATGTAAAGCTTGTTCAGGGGCTGTAGTATGTGGTTAAATAATTTTGGTTTTGCACCTATGTCATGGTTTATCATTAGATATTAAGATGCAATCATGTCAAGGTTGGATTTGCAGAGCCTAGCAGGTATGACTTCCAAACATCCGGTATCACCCTTAAGTAGGTATGTCAAGGTTTAGCATAATGCTAGCCGTTAGTTTGTATATGTTGTATGTAAAGTGTGGATAGCATAATACTTAATTGATGATTATATATTGGAATTTTGTTAAACTTGGATAGATTCGGCTACTTTTGTTATTAATGTGCTGATTTTTTTGAATATTGCAACTATAATGGTAGCTTGTTTTATAATTATGTGATGTGCTTGTGCTGGCAGCAGGGTGACTTTGTTATATGTTTAGATTTGATGGCTTTGTACTGTTTTGTTTGTGTAGATATGTTGGCTTTGTGAATCTACATTGTTATGAATAAGTTGTTATGTACAAAAAGTTACTATATAGTCTGATCATATTTGATAAGGATCAGGTGCAGAAGTTTAGGTTTATGTTTACCTTTTGTTTTTGTTTTTTTTCCATTGATGGTCTTGGATAACTCAGTTACAGAACTGCAACCATTGATTGTTTTCCTTTTACTTTTATTTTGATTTTACTTTCACATGTTCAGTGAACCTCTTTATGTTATATAATACATTGGGGTTGGTACTCTAATCATGCTTCAATTCTCTATAGTTCTAATCTGCTTCTCTGGTTATTCTCTTTATATACTCTCTCTTCTCTCTTATTTATTATTTTTACAATTTTCTATCTTCCTAATGCCGGCCACAGTTCTTCTACTGGGACTACCCAAACAATAGCATTTTCTGACAGTCCATGATATCGCTCTCTTTAGCACCATGCCGACAACATTGGTATTGCCTGCAACTATATAGTGTGATATAGAAGGGGAAGGGAATTTAATATTTTCTTATATCATACACGTAATGTTAATTGAGTTGTATCGTTTCTCTTATGATTTTCATTTTCTTTTCCTTTATTAAGCATCATGCCACTTGACCGCACATTCAAACTTTCCATATTTCAACTTATCTTTATTTTCCAATCGCAGGATTTTATTCGTGAAGTGGACCCAGATATTATAATCGGCTATAACATTTGCAAATTTGATTTGCCATACCTCATTCAGGTGGAAAACTTCTATCTACATTGCCTTTAACTTCCTTTTTCAGTAACTTCATTCCAATCTTTTTGCAAATTCATTGACCTTCTGGCTCCATGAAAGATGAAAGTGGATTTCATAATGTCCCAACAAGTTAATGATTGTATGTCATTTATTTATTTTTATTTATATTTTTCCTGGGCAGAGAGATGAAGTAGCTGAATTTGCAATACTTGGGAGCATGCAACACACCAGGGTTTGTGTCAGAGATGCAAAGTTCTCATCAAGGTCATCAAATCCTTTTTGTCGTCGTACTTGCAGCCATTTAAGTTTGCAGCTGCTGGGTTATATGTCACCCAGAGATTTTTTTGTTCATTTCATTGTTAGCCTTTGGTTTTGTTACTCGTATCTTTTTTTTTTGCTTTGACAAGTAAGCTCATATTTATGGTTGGAAAATTGAACTATTTTCGTCTTGACTATGTTACCACACAACATAAAAGCTTGGAAGAACGAGGAATTGCACTGAGGCTCCGATTTTAATGCGCACAGTACATTATAGTTCTAATCTTTATGCCAGAAAAGATTGTATTTGTAATATCATTACCCATTATATGTTGAATGTTGTATCACATAGACCCTAGCATTTTCTATTTCACTAACCCATATGCAGAAGCATTAAAACTTACAGCTCTAAGCAACATCCACTACATAAACTGTTGAAGCTTAGATAGTAAATTCAGTGGTGTACATGTAACCCCCTCACCCAACCCCCAACCCCGTCCTTATTTCTGTCCACCTTGGCTGTGTTGTGGTTCCTGGTATATTTGGTGGACAAACTATTTGTGCACTCGATGGCATGAAATCATTGATTTTTTTTTAGTTCTTACTTCATAACTTGTTCCTAAGTCTACTGACTTATGCTTTTGGAGCTGCAAACAATTATGTACCAGGGAAAGTAAAGAAGTTTCAATTGAGGGGAGAGTTCAATTTGATTTGCTGCAGGTTTCCTCCCAATATGGAACTGTCATGATATTCATTGCATTAATAATGATACTAGAAATATTCTTTTGACGACCACTTTCTGGTTTTTGCAGGCTGTGCAAAGGGTTTACAAGTTAAGCTCTTACTCACTCAATTCTGTTTCGGCGCACTTTCTTAACGAGCATGTGAGTTTTGTTCATATTTATTCAGAATCATTGCTTTATTTGTTCTGATTTACTTTTGAGATCTTCATGAATTCACCATGTAGATTATGCATTTATATATATATATATATATATGAAATACTTCAGACAACTTTCATTATGTTTTGCGATCCAGTTTTGGGATTTAATTTACTTCACATTATTGGTGTGATACTTTTGTCCATTATGATTGTTCTATTTTTTTTTGGCGATCAAGTTGGTACTTTCTCTATCCATTTCCTGTCTATCTCTCCTGCCTCTCTTTCATGCTTTTCAGCTGAATTTTTTTTTCTTGTAATTAATGGTTGGTTTGACCCAAAGCTGGCATCCAGCCTACAGACGTCACCTAAAAGGCTTAGGTGTTGCTCAAGCGACGACTTGTCCGCCTTGCTCGATTTCAGGTGATGTCCAGCCTCCTGGTTGGCTGGCTAGACCGCCCAGCTGAGAAGGCGACACCATGATATGACAGCATCTGATTCCGCTTTTCCAGTACTTCACAAAATTGTGGCTTCTCTCCAATCTTTGAATATTATAGTGGAACAGGTATATTAAGATAATTAACAAAATTTTGGCTTCTCTCTATCTGTTTACTTTGAAGCAGGAATTAAGATAGTTTTCCGTTATTGTTATTGTTTGTATTTTATGTTTCTGTTGATTATTTGAGGGAAAGACTTGATAGTTTTATTTACAGGCTGATGTTAAGAAAGCTCTTGAAACTGAAGGTGTTGAGGCTGCTAATAAAGTGATTCATGATGGCAAAGAACACCGACCATCTTATCTAATTGGGAGAATTATTCATAAAAATGAACCAAAGTCGAAGTCTTCAGCATCACCATCCGTTCAAGTTGTTGATCAGTACGTGGCGGACCTAATTGTAAGGTTAGGGCTCAATTTCAACAAGAGATGGATAGAAAACTTGACCAAAAAGTTCGAGAAATTATGAACGGCATTTTAAGTTAGATTTTGGATGTTGAGTTATGTAAGTGCATTTGGCTATTTGATTATGGATTGAATATTTGGCAGTCATGTATTTTGGATGTTATGGTTGCTAGTGTTTTAATGATATTGACTGTTTTATAGAAATATCTATTTTCCAATATAACATGTTGCTTTTTAGCATGAAAAAGATTGGTAAAAATCTGTAAAAATGTAGCCATAGACTCTGTTGTGTGGCAATTAATACGCCTCAACGGCGATCGGCATCAGGGCTGAGCGACCAAAGTCAGCATCAAATGAACCAAGGCACAGTTACCAAATGAAGGTTCCAGATCAAGATCAAAGTACCGAGCCATCGACATCCAGGGCGATCGTCTCTTGGCACCTAGCGATCGACTTTGGTGCCCGACCAAGGACGACCGCCTCATGCCACATGTAAAGCCAACATCCGTCAAAGTCTGCAAAGACCGAATCTCGGGATAGAGGCCCACGCGCAGATCCGGAAAAGGCAACGTAGGAAAAGGATCTTTGACTCCAGCCCATCACCAGCTATAGACGACAAGGACAGCCTCACCTACCGACAGACCCGCCGAAAGGGTCCAAGGTGGGACCTCCCAAGACAGCGATATGAAACACGTGTTGTCTTCTTATTGGTTTGCACAGCTGGCTGCCAGTAACGGCAATGGACTTTAAGGGAACCGACCCATGTGCTGATGATCGCCCACTTATTATAATACAAGAAAGGTGATCGCCTGCTCGGGATCAAGACATCCCAACTACCTCCTCTTCTATAAGTAGGAGACCTCCAGCATTTGGAAAGGGGTTCAGCTAAAATTCTCACACACAATTCTACGCAGCATCTCATCTTTGTTACAAGAAATCACAGAGCATTAACTCTGGTTCTTCCGGCAATCATCATCACTCAAGAGCTAGATAACTAGGGTCGTTACACTCATTGTAATTGTACTCTAACATTAATATTTGTACTCCAAAGTATTCGTATTAATAATATCTCGCGAGAGCATTCAAGCCCTGGATTAACAACCTCGGCAAATATTGTGTTATTTATATTCCCTCGGACGTGTTCTCGCATTTTGTTTGTTACTCACCCATAGCCATATCCAGCAAACCATTCCGTATAATATTTTGGGTAGAAACAATTGGCGCTGGAAGAAGGGCGCGATTTACCTTTATTTTCTCTCCGACCGTTTCGAAGAACACTCACTGTTCTCCGGAACATATACTTGAAGAAACACTCACTGTTCTTCAAAGAAAAACCTTCAAAATAATGGCATCTGCCACCACCTCGAAGAGAGCCACCTTACGGGCCGCCGGACGCCATATTCCGGCCCAAACCGAGTCCCGACCTATGGCGGAGGGCAGTCGTGGCGACACGAGACTCTCACTCCCGCCCCCGAGGGACGGTTCCAGTCTCTCACTCGATCAATTCCAAACCGCGGAACAGATCGAGGAGGCCATGGCCATCCTAAGGGAGCGATGGAGAGCATGCGACGCGCCCACGATTACCCCATCAGCCATCACCGCGCGGGCAAACGAAAGCTCAAGGGGTTATATGTCGAGAAATCGTCAGAAAGCCCCGATTCACGAGAAAAGGCGATGCAGGACAGTGTCGTCTTCAGCCGGCTTGGAAGTGACCCTTCATGGCGACCGGGGCATTCTGGCCCCAGCCATGAGACGTCAGAATCCGAATCCATCACCAGGATCTCAGCATACCCGACTCCCATAAGGCAGGTCAGCCATCTGGCTCCCACTCGCCGAAAAATTGAGATCGGCGGCAGAGACCTCATCGTCTACCACGGAGCCAGGAGATCAGTACACGATGCCTCGACTCTCGCTCCGAGAGCCAAACCGCGATCAACCAGGCTACGGCGATGGCCGTAATGCAATGCCATATCGATGATATGAAAACGCTCCTAGAAACTGGGGCAGGTGCCAAGAGAAAGGTCACCGGACCGAGTGAGCCGCTCGCGATCTAGATCGAGCTTGCCCCCGTGCAACCAAAGATCGCTCCTCCTCAAACACCTTTGTATGAGGGGAGATCGGACCCCGAGACTCACTTGAGCAAGTTCTGGATATATATGACCGGATGCAGGGCATCAGACGCGACCAGGTGCCGAATGTTCCCGTTAACACTGGGCAATATGGCCCATAGGTGGTACATCTCATTGCCACCGCGTTCCATCAATTCTTTTGAAAAACTGGCGAACGACTTCACATCGTATTTCGCCGCCAAGGTCGCTCGACCAGAAGGCCCCCACCGCATGATGAAGATCAGGCAGGGGAAAGACGAGTCCGACGAAGATTACATCGACTGGGTGGATAAAATAATCCTCATCAGCGAGCCCATAAGCAACGAGATCACCCTCTACTCGGTCCTAGGGGGATTCGATGGTCTTTCGCCCATGTTCAGGCACCTTACGAAGGACATCCCCCAACTTACGCGATCTTCTGCGCCAAGGCCGCAGACTTTATGGCCAGGCAAAGGTTGCTCACACTTCGCCTAGGCGAGGGGGCAGAGAAGGCGATCGCCAAGCCCGAAAAGGCGGTCGCCAAGCCACCTGGTGATTTCAAGGACTTCGAGGATGTGGAAGCCCATCTCCTCCATAACCTCAATCTATCTCCGGCCCATATTTTTTACGCCATCAAGGGGCGCGAGGGGCTAAGCAAGACAAAAGCGATAAGGGACAACGGTCATCTGGACCGCGATAAATTTTGTGCTTACCACAGGAATCCCGGCCACAACACCGACCAATGCCGCGACCTCCTCAGACAACTCTGGAGATTGTTCGAGGAGGGCAAGATGGACAGTTTAGTGACTTAGCCGGAGCCCCGGGTAGAAAAAAACCAAGGGCTGCAATCGGTGATAGAACGACGACTGTCAATCTCCCAATCCGATCGCCAGAATCAAATGCGACAAGCCGGAGGACTCATACGAGTCGACCCCACCAATCAACCTCGGCGGCCGGATCTATATGCTTCTATCAAGAGGTGGGAACTTCGGAGGTCTTTCCCCGATTCCCACCATGTCAAACGAAAGGCTACTGCCCAAGCAACGTCTCCAAAAAGAGGATGACTCGCTCGCCCTCTAAAGGTTCGTCATCTAACATGATGGACCTAGGCAAGTGACCCTGGCATATACCGTCGAGGATCGCCATCTAACATTACGGTTCGAGGTAGAAAAGTGCAGCCATGGTTCTGGAGGTCGATGGAACCGACAGCCCGTCCATGCACGGTTCCTTAGGGCAGAGATCGCTCGCCCTTTCGTTTAAATATGAGGCTGGCGTAGCCGAAGAACCCTCCAAAACAGATTTGTGGACACGCTCGCCCGCCCTCAAAGGTCCATCATCTAACATGGTGGACCCGGACAATGCGACACGTCCCTCCCCCCGTCACAACGTATGCCCTCGAAGGTCCGTCATCTAACATGTCGGTCCTAGGCAGAAAAGCGCTAACAAGCCACGATCGCGGAGTCGATTAATCTGACGGCGCCCCGTTCAAGGACTCCTACAGGCAGAGATCGTCTGCCCCATCGCTATATTGCGAGGCAAAATGTAGCCTATGGAGGACCCTCACAATTAAGTGAGTCGCGAGAAGTAGGCCATCAGACGGAATGTCGCTCGCGCACAAGACATGGTCACGGAGGTCGGTTCCATCGAACTCCACGACTGTGCACGGTTCCTCTAGGCCGAGATGGTCGGCCTTCCTCGAGGAATCTGCAAAATTGAAGATCGCTTGAAAAACGATTTATTTTCATTCTCTTACTTTCACTAAGTAAACAAAAACAAAGGGGAAGAGCGGAGCTATACATACGACGATCGGCTTTGTTCAAATACACATGCGACGATCGCTCCACAAAACACGTTTGTGTAAAGTCGAATGTAAATGATTCAGAAAGACGATCATACAAACAAGAAACCAGAGAAGGAAATATTGATTTCATTTAATTGGAAACACAAGTACAGTGGCCCGAAGGCAAAATACAACAAAAGCTGTAAAATTACAAGCAAAATAAAAAAAGAGCAGGCTAGCTCAGGCTGCCCCTGCTGAGCCATCTCCCCCGGCGTTCGCTCCCTCGCCGGCATCAGGCACGGCGCCCCCATCCTCCGGGGCATCCGGGTGAACGAGGTTGTCCGACGACGGATACCAGCTCAAGTCGACTGCGAGATCAGAGAGGTCGAGGATCGACACAAAAAAGGCCGGCTGCAGAGGGTGCTCAAGCATGTAGGCTTTGAAGTTATAGACCAAAAGGCCGACCTCGAGCCCTCCCTTCTTGGCATCGGGGATTGCATCAGCATAGGCATATAATAGGCAAATTCGCTGACGTATTCCACATTGAGGAAGGGATCGGCCTCGTTCGCCTTGAGCTTCTCCCTCAGCCCCGCGATCGTTTGTTCCATGCCTTGGAGCTCGGCAACCTTAGCGGCCACCTCTCCCTTCGACGACGCCAGTTCGCCGGTCAACCGGTCGACAACCACCTTCAGCTCATCTACCTGCTTCTGCGCGGCCGCGTGCGACCTGCGGGCGTCCGTCATCTGATCCTGCATCCGGTCGTTCGCCGCTCGGGCCTGATCGAGATCTTGGCTCGCCTGCTTGGCCGCCTCTACGGAGCTCTTCTCCATGGCCACGATCCGATTGACAAGCTCAGTGTTTTATTTTTGAGCGGCCTCGAGCTCCACCTGAAGACGAGCAGTAGAGGGTCGCCCCTCATAGTCCTTCACAGCCTGAGCAGCCATCGTCGCCATCTGAAGGGCTAGGGCGAGGGTCGCCTGCATCGCGTCAGCGGATCTCCGGTGCGCGATCGCATCCAGATCGGTCATCCAGGCCTTCGGCAGGGCGGCGACAGCCCGGGAGATGTAATGAGGGACATCGCAAGCCTCGCGAGGAGATCTGCTCGCGAGGAAGTCCAGCACCATCGGCGAGCAGTTCGGGTCGGAGCGACGGACCCTGCACCAAGAAACAATAGAGTTAGTATGTTTCCTACACAAATGAAAACTCGGCAGAGCGACCAAGCATACCTTTCGACTTTCTCTGGGTCGCGGCTGAAGAACGGCCTCCGCGCGGGGTCTCGGCATCGGCAGTCGCCATGGCCTGCAGGAAAGCTGATGAGGGCGTGGACCCCTCCGCCAGGGGGATCGCAGAAAGTGGAGGCGCGACGATCGGTGGCGCCACGGTAGGCGCATCAGCAGTAGCAGAGGCCGAGGACTCCTCCAGCCTCCGTCTCTTACGGTTTAGCCGAAGTCCCTCCGCCCGAGTTTCTTGTTCCTCTGCGACTGGATCCAGGTGAGGCCTCGCCTCCGGGACAGTTCGGAGCGTCGCAGGGGGAGCTCGACTCGTCTTCTTCTCTTGGCGCAGGCGACTCATGATCCCGGGGTTCGACATGGCAACTTCTCTCGGTGGCTCTATGTAGCGGGGGAAGTGGATTTCTGCAAAGAACAATCGGCAAAAGTTAATTACCTTTCTTAGCCACAGGACGATCGTCAAGCAGAAGAAGATCGTAAATATTTGTACCTGGGACCCTTAAGTGGTGGAGAAAACAAAACAACCGAGCTGCCAACCAGTGAGCTTCATTGTTGATCCGGCGAGCGTCGATATGACTGTCTGGAAGACTACGTATTCGCTCACACACGATCGCAAAATCAAAAGGTAGATCGCCTACTGCCGGAACAAGGGTACCTGCAAAAAGAAAGCCAAATTAGATCAGTTTAGGATATATCCGAATGAAGGGAGAGTCAAAACCCTTACTCGAATTCCTCTCCCGGAAGCCGGTGGGGATATCCAACTCATCGGTGGGATTGTCGCTCGCGGCCGATTTCCACGCACCGCCAACCCAAAACCACTTCGTCAGGTCGCCCCGGACCTTGTTCGGCACCCCAAGAATCACCCGACCTGAGCGACCTTGAATGTGGTAGCCGCCAACGGAACCCTTCTGAGCTGTCAACTTGAAGAGATAGTTCATCTCTAGCGGCGAAGGAAGACGGAAAAGCGGTGACCACCGAACAGAGTGAAGGTGCACAAGATTTGAATCCAGGCGTTCGGCGTCAATTGAAGCGGCGCCACATTCCAGGCGACCAACAAATAATAAACGGCGACCGACAGTGGAAACCACAGCCCTGCCTCCATTATCGCCTCATTAACGGCGACCATGCCCTCAGGGGCTTGGTCGGCACGCTCATTCTCGGCGGGCGCATAGAGGCTAACATCAGAAGGGACATGGAACCTCGCCCTCCAGCGGTCCAAGTATTTCCTGCTCGCCGAGCTTTTGATTTGGCCAAGGGACCACGGGGAGCGGCTCGCGGCCCGGAACAGCGTCCGCATCTCGGATTGATAGGGATGGGCGATCGAGTATGCGCGAAAGTCGAACTTGGGGAGTGGGCCGGCCATTTTCTCCATAAGTTCGGAAAAATCTAAAGGCTTTGCCGAACGCACTATTTTGCTCCCAATACGCCTTTATTGCCATCTCCTCTTCGGCCAGGGAGCGCTTCCGCTCCGCCTCCGCCGACCTGGCGGCGTCAGTCTCGTTGAAAAGTTCTTCAACCTCCGTGGGTTGAATCCCGATGCGGATAGCCTCGACGGCTGTCTCCACGTGGAACTCCACAGAGATTTCATCCCCGGAGGTCGAAGTCGCGGCGGCGGAAGTGCTACCCGCCTCATGCACCTTTGATACTCCTCCGGACATCCTCAAGAAAAAAAGGGAAAAGAAAGGACTTTTTCTTACCTAAAGAGTCTGAGTCGAACGACGATCGTCACACAAATCTTCAAAGGAATACGGCTGTCTTCTTCTCAGACGAAAATGCGAGTAAAGTGAACCCAGAAACCCTAGCCCCTTTTTATAGGCGAAGGCAGGGGCTTCTGGGCAAATAAGCAAAATCCCGAAGGTCGAAGCGCAAAAGTCAGAGAAAGTCCGCATTTAATGCTGCCCTCGAATCCCGCGTGTGCGTTGCTTCGAGGGCACGCCAAAGGACATTCTGACAAAACCGTCGGACTCCCCCAACAGGAGCTCGACACGTGCCCCAGTGACGTTTCAAGACCGCTTTCACTTCCCGCTCTTTTCAGCGACCGAGTAGGTCGTCCGAATTCAAAGTCAAAGTCCGCTCGAGAGACGATCTTCTGTCCCATAAAGTAATAAGTCACTCGCCTAATCCAAGCGATCGCCAGTAGAACCACCTCACCCCACGTCTTCAACATCGGAGCGAGCTGGGGGGCAATTGTTGTGCGGCGATTAATACGCCTCGACGGCGATCAGCATAAGGGCCGAGCAACCAAAGTCAGCATCAAATGAACCAAGGCACACTTACCAAACGAAGGTTCTGGATCAAGATCAAAGTACCGAGCGATCGACATCCAGGGCGATCGTCTCTTGGCACCTAGCGATCGACTTTGGTGCCCGACCAAAGACGAACGCCTCATGCCACGTGTAAAGCCAACATCCGTCAAAGTCCGCGAAGACCGAATCTCGGGATAGAGGCCCACGTGCAGATCCGGAAAAGGCGCCGTAGGAAAAAAGATCTTTGACTCCAGCCGATCACCAGCTGTAGATGACAAAGACAGCCTCACCTACCGACAGACCCTCCGAAAGGGTCCAAGGTGGGACCTCCCAAGATAGCGATATGAAACGTGTGTTGTCTTCTCATTGGTTTGCACAGCTGGCTGCCAGTAGCGGCTGCGGACTTTAAGGGAACCGGCCCATGTGCTGAGACGATCGCCCGCTTATTATAATATAAGAAAGGCGATCACCCGCTCGGGATCAAGACATCCCAACTACCTCCTCTTCTATAAGTAGGAGACCTCCATCATTTGGAAAGGGGTCAGCTAAAATTCTCACACACAATTCTACGCAGCATCTCATCTTTGTTACAAGAACTCACAGAGCATTAACTCTGGTTCTTCCGGCAATCATCAGCACTCAAGAGCTAGATAACTAGGGTCGTTACACTCATTGTAATTGTACTCTAACATTAATATTTGTACTCTAAAGTATTCGTATTAATAATATCTCACGAGAGCATTCAATCCCGGTATTAACAACCCAACAAATCTTGTGTTATTTACATTCCCTCGGACGTGTTCTCGCATTTTATTTGTTACTCACCCGTAGCCATATCCAGCAAACCATTCCGTATAATATTTTGGGTAACAACAGACTCTAATTTCTAATTCTTCCTGTTGGAAAAATATAAAAATCGTGTTGGCAAAGATTAAAAGTGTGTTAGCAAAAGTTAGAACTGTTCATATATAAGTGTAGCCATAGTGTTAAAGTTGTTGGTAAAGATGTCAAAGGGTTTCACAATTTTGTTACATTAGACCTCATGAGTGTTAGCATAGGTCTACAGCTATACAAACATTTGTGTCACTAAATATATAAAAGTGCGGCCTTAAGTCTACAGCAACACAAAATCTAGTGTAGGCACAGACAAGAAAAGTGTTGGCATAGGGGTCTATTGTTACACTTTTTCCACATGTTACTAAAAACAAGAAAAGTGTTACCTTAGATCCCTATGGTTGCGGCCGTTTTTGTAATACCTTCAAATTTGGTCAAAGTGTAGTTGTAGCTAGTTTTTTTTGCCTTCAACAACACTTTTTGGACTTTTGAACACAGTTTTTCAGGTGTTGCTGAAACCCATATATGGTGTAGTGTTATAGGATTGAGTCTTCGTTGATTTTGCACTTTAGGTTTATAATTTTCTTCAAGCAAAATCCTATGCATACATATTGAAGGGCTGATTCCCTTCAAGTCTGAGATATACCATCCTATAGCAGACTTGTGAGCTCTCAAAACACGAAGCAATTTATCTAATTGAGTAGAGGAAAGCGAAGAGGATACAATTACCGGATTTGTATTATTACAACCTAGAAATGCATACTTGAGGTGTTCTGGAAGGGCTTTAAGGTCCAGGCTCGGTTGTGATACACCCGACAGAGATGAAACAGATCTTAAATTTTAAACTGTATCAGTTGACACGGTCAAGTCTAGACCTGGCAAAATAGGCCCAGGCCCGCGGGCCGGGCCAGCCCGCCCATTTTTGGGCGGGCATTGGGCTTCATATTTTTGGCCCAAAAAAAATCGGGCCTTTTTGGCCCGACCCAGATTTGGCCCGCCCGTTGAGGCCCGGCCCAGTTTTATATATATATATATTTATGTTATATGTAATTATAATATTTAAAAATTTTCCTTATTTGTTAGATTAGATTACATCTATATGTTAATTATTGATGTTTTATTTTTTATGAGACTTTGTGATTACTTTGTAGTATCTCATATCAATAATAATATTATTTTATGATTTTTATAAGAAAGTAGTAGTGATAAATGAAATGATGATCAAATAAAAATATTTATATATTTGTCTTTTGATTGTGGTAGTGTAGTAAATAATATAATTATCAAATAAACATAATTGTACATTTATTTAATTGATTGTGATAGTATAGTGAATAATATAATAATTACGGATTGAAAAATATTTCTATATTTATTCAGAAATAATATTTCAAAAAAAAAAAGAGTCGAGGCCCGCGGGCCACAGGCCTAATATTTTTGGCCCCAAAAAGGCCCGGCCCAGATTTGGCCCGCCCGTTTTTGCCCGGCCCGTTTGGGCCGAGCCCACCCGTTTGCCAGGTCTAGTCAAGTCGCCCATCAGCTTGATTTCAGCAACTACTTCATGCTCATCTTGTTCCGTTTCTCTGTCAAAATCGTCGAATTTATTGATTTGTGGTTCTTCTTGCAGGGAATTTAAATCACAAACATAGTCAAACAAGTCAGAATCATCAAACTCCAAGGTTGAGTCATTAGAAAAGCATGAGTTCACAAGAGCAAACTCTAACGGATCTGAAGATAATGAGTGTAAGACTTTTTTCTTTCCATACGAATTTATACTATCAATAACATTGCAATATTCAATATCATCATGAAATTTCATAGCTTTAAATATGGAAAATAGAACATGCTCATCATTAACACGTAGTGTTAATTCTCCCATTTCAACATCAATAAGAGCCTTTCCCATTGCTAAAAACGGACGTCCAAGGATTAGTGGTATATCTTCATCATCCTCCATGTCGAGAACAACGAAATCCGCTGGAAATATAAATTTGTCAACCTTTACGAGCACGTTTTCAACAATCCCCTTGGGGTGTGTTATGGATCGATCCGCCATTGTAACATTATCGTTGTGGCTTTCATTTTCCCAATTCCTAATTTCCTAAAAATAGATAAAAACATAAGGTTAATTGAAGCACCTAAATCACATAAAGCTTTATTGAATGAAACTTTTCCAATGGTGCATGGAATGGTAAAGCTTCCAGGGTCCTTAAGCTTTTGAGGTAATTTGCGTTGGACAATAGCGTTACATTCTTCGGTTAGTTCAACCGTTTCGTGCTCTTCCATCCTTCTTTTTCTTGACATCAAATCCTTCAAGCATTTTGCATAATTAGGCATTTGTTCCAAAGCGTCTGCAAAAGGAATATTGATGTTAATTTTCTTGAAGTTATCTAAAAATTTTGCAAATTTGGCATCTAACTTTTTCTTTTTAAAATGTTGAGGAAAAGGGAGAGGAACTTTAAAAGTAGAAGTAGAGTTAGAATGTATTTTAGGCTTCTCAGCCCCCTTAGATGTGTCATGCTTCACTTCTTCCTCTACAATTTTGATTTGATCCTCTTTGGCTTCCTCGCTTTGGTGGACCGTTGGCATCTTTGGCCCTTCGTAATTCGTTCCGCTTCTTAAGCTGATAGCTTGACAAGATTCTTTTGGATTTACTTCGGTATTGCTTGAAAATCGTCCCTAGTGATGTTGACTTCCGACAACTTTAGCCAATTGTCCAATTTGAGTTTCGAGATTTTTCATTTGAGCTCCCATGGTGGTAGCTAATTGAGTAACATGGCCTTCAATTTTGTCTAATTTTTCTTCATCTCGACTACATCGACTCTTTGTTTCCATCATAAAGGTAGCTAGAATATTCTCGAGATTCAAAGTTGGCTTCGCTTCTTCAATTATTTCGCCGTTTGACACATTGAATCCGGCCGGTGGTTGTAAGACATTCTTTTGATTAGCATAACTAAAATTTTCATGATTTCAGTTGGATGGATGGTAGAAACCCGGAGGTGGATTATTCCGAAAATTGTTGTAATTTCGATTATTAATATAATGAGCCTCCTCCAATGGGTCAGACGGTAGTGTACTTCCCGGAGGAGGTATTTTCGAATCACCTCCTTTTGTTAGGGCCCCAACGGATTAGTTAACATCGTCATTTGCACGGTTAGTGCCTTGATAGGGTCCGAATCGGATATTTCAGCCACCCTTCTAACATTTGCTCTTTCCATCGGCCAATGATAACTATTCATAGCCATTTCTTCTATTAATCCATAAGCTTCTTCAGCGCTTCTTGCTAGCAATGCCCCTCCCACGGAAGCATCAATAAAATTCCTCGTTTCTCCCATAAGACCACTATAGAAGAAACATATTTGTTGTCTTCTGGGAAACCATATCGATGACATCGCCGTAGTAGATCTTTGAAACGTTCCCATGCTTCATATAATGGTTCCGAGTCCAATTGATGAAATTTAGTTATCTCACTTTTTAGCTTCATCGTCTTGTTAGGTGGGAAAAATTTGAACAAAATTTTTTCGCTCAAATCCTCCCA
Organism: Orobanche coerulescens; assembly: GCA_033398695.1. Lineage (NCBI taxonomy): Eukaryota > Viridiplantae > Streptophyta > Magnoliopsida > Lamiales > Orobanchaceae > Orobanche > Orobanche coerulescens. Next base: position 179,068,426 of record CM065808.1, read on the forward strand.
TGTACTTATACTTCCGGAGCTAAAGTCCCAAGCCAGTTTCTTGCTTTCTCTCTCAAAGAGAATGGAAACAATCGTAAGCGAATTGCATCATCCGAGACCCCATTCATTTTGATAGTACCACATATTTGCATGAAATGTGTGAGATGGGCATGCGGATCCTCAACAGCAAATCCTCCAAATTGATTTTGTTGAACCATTGAAATTAAGGTGGGCTTCAACTCGAAATTCAGAGCGTTGATTGGAACATGAGTGATTCCTCCAAAGTTTCGGTCAAGCTTTGGTCGGAATCCATCCCGAATTGATTGCACTCTAGTTGTTGGATTTTCAATTTTTCCGCCATCCTTGTCCTGGATTATTGCATTCTCGTTTCTTGTGTTCGTGTTATTCATCACCGTGTTGTCTCCTGCTCTTTCCATGTCTTCAAAAAGATCCCTTCTTAGTTTCCTTGAGGTAGCACTTGTTCTTCGGGCAAATGCTTCTACTTCCGGGATGAAAGTTTCTAAAGGCACTCGAGATGAACAGGTGTTCATGCACTCCCTGAGTAGGATTTAAATGTGCACAACATGAGTTATGTGACAAAAATTAGAAAATATCTAAAGTAAGACTAGAAACACTTATTGTAATATCAAAATAATAAAAATAAATTAATCCCCGGCAACGGCGCCAAAAACTTGTTCGCTATATTTTTAAACAATCCGAAAGTGTATGGAGTAAATGTAGAAAGCGGAGAGCAAGGTCGTATTCCACAGAAACTAATTATTCCTATTGTATTGATTACTAGATTATAGTGATCCCAATTTTATCTAGACGATCATTGAGGTGAATGAATGATTAATCTAAACGAAATAAAATAATGACAATTAATTTAAACAAGTGTAATATTCGAATCAAAGAGAGTTTTAAGAGTTTAAAATATGGATTCCAAGGCTAGGTTTCTGTTGATTACTAAGTTTAGTCGGAATTGATTCCAAAGAGTTCTAAGTGTATTTCCAAAATGATAATCACAACAATATTCTAAAGTCCCTCTCGAGATGCATTAAAACGTAGATTAAACAACTTATAATAACATCTCCGTCTATTATAAATTATCTAACTCCAAATGTTCATAAGATTAAATATCATCATAGTTTATCACCGATTTCTCAATCTCGTAATTAACTACGTCAAATACTCAAAACCTATTAATGCCCTCTTCTCTCGAATTATGAGCAATTAAGTTTAATATGTAAAAAAATTGATCAAAAGTGTTCTAACATGAATCAAAACCAAGTATTTGATAAAGAAATCACACTAGATATATAAAATCATCAATCCTCCAAAATCATAGTAAATCAACGTACTCCCATGCCCGAAATCTAACAAGTTTGGCCGGACATGGTAATGAAAGAAAGATTAATAATCATCATGTTCAAGCTAATTAAATAACAAAAATGAGTAAAAGATAGGAAGAAGATAAAACTCGGATGGTATCTTGAGTGGTCTCGGTTCAAGCCTTCAAGTGTTCTTGGTGTGTTCTTCCTTGTGCTTCCTTCAAAGTCTCCTTCTTTTGGTAAGTTTCTCTCAAATCTTGTGTTTTTCCACACTCACCAACTCTCCATGTCATAATAATATCATTCCAAGTCCAGTCTGGGGCCTTTTTATCAAGCCAAAAAGCCAAAATTCTTGTTCAAACCGTGTAAAAATGTCAATAAAGTGATTTTGCACCGAAAAGTGACACGGCCCGTGTCAAATGACATGGCTCGTGTCAAAGTATTCTAGAATTGACAAAAGCTTCTGGATAAGCAACCCGACCGTGTTACATGACACGGTCGAGCAGGTGACACAGCCCATGTCATATGACATGGCCGAATCCGTGTTGATCTGTTCTGACTCCATTTTTTATTCTTTTTCGGCTCGATCTTTTATTTATGCATTGCTTGATATGTATTGGGATTGAGACATCGTACTTGCTTGATAATGTCCTTAAAATACCTATAAAATTAATAAAATATACCCAAGCATGATCGAGTCCAACAAACACAATATAAGCACAAATACAACAATTCTACACATTTTGGGATCTTAAAATCCGGAAAAACCTTATAAAAGTATGTGTAAAAATGAGTGTTACCAATTCCCCTCTCACCCAAACACCTCCATCCTTCAATAGATATACCATCTGGCCCTTCTGCCTTTTTTGAACCCATTTTCTTTAATGTCATCCGTACTTTATCCTTTTGAATTCGTCGCATAAAATCTCGATTAACCAAATTGAAGCAATACTTACATCCCCAATATCTTCCTCATGTTGTCCATTAAATAGGTTACCAAAGTATGCCCTCCATCTTTCTCTTATCTCCTGATCTCCGACTAAAATCTTATGATCCACATCTTTCACACATTTAACTCTCCCAATATCTCGTGTCCTCCTATCTCTAATACGAGCAATTTTATAAATATCAATTTCCTCTTCCTTAGTATCTAATTTCGTATACAATTCTTGATTAATCTTTGCCCTAGCATGACGGACGGATTTCTTGGCTTCTCTTTTAGCCTCCTTATATTTCTCACAGTTCTCCTCACTCGGGCATTTTCTAATGCCTTGTAGCATTCACGTTTAGTTTTCTTCACCTGCTTTACCTCATCATTCCACCACGATGTGTCCTTACCTAATGGCTTGTGTCCTTTAGATTCCCTAAAAACTTCTTTTCCCGCTTCCTTAATGTTATGTTCCAACATAGCCCAAGTTGAATCTACATCCACTCGAAATCATTACATCTAGCGACAACCTTATCCACAAAAGTTTGCTGACTCTCCCCTTGAAGCTTCCACCATATAATTCGAGGGTCCACTTGTGGACTTCTCTTTTTATAAAACCTCTTACCTTGAAAATCAAGCACAACAAGTCTATGTTGAGTCGCGGTACTCTCTCCGGGTATCACCTTGCAATCCATGTACCTCTTTCTCCACACGTTTCTCACTAAAAAGAAGTCAATTTGACTTGCATATCCTCCACTTCTATATGTCACTAAGTGAGATTCCCTTTTTTCGAATCACGTGTTCATGATACTCAAGTCATAAGCTTGCGCAAAATCCAATATACCACATCCCACTTCATTTCGATCCTCAAAACCAAAACCACCATGAACACTTTCAAACCCGTCTCGTCCAATCCCCACATGACCATTGAGGTCCCCACCAATGATCAATTTCTCCCCAATAGGGACTCGTTCGACAACCTCCTCTAAGTGCTGCCAAAATTCTTGTCTCACCAATTCACTCAATCCTACTTGAGGTGCGTAAGCACTTATGATAGTTAGAATCTCATCCCCAACCACAAGCTTAATACTCATAATCCTATCACTCTTTCTAAACAACTCTACCACGTCGTCTATGAAGTCATTTTCCATGACGATACCCACTCCATTTTTTCCTCTCTCTTTTCCCGAATACCATAATTTATAACCCCACGGAGCCAAGACCTTTGCTTTTTCCCCAACCCACTTAGTCTCTTGTAGGCACATAATGTGAATCCTTCTCCTTTTCATAACTTTCACCACTTCTGCTGATCTTCCCGTCAAAGAGCCAATGTTCCAAGTTCCAAATCGCATCTTACTACCCTTACTAGGCTTATGGACTATCTTCTTTGCACGCCTCTGTCCACATTGCGATGATCCTTGCATATTGATACCACACCCATACTTCGAGGTGGTGCACCGCTTCCGGGCGATGACCTAGCAACCCCTGCAAATTTTTCACCACAACCGAGTCTAAGAAGTGTAGCACACCCTTGCTTATTTGACACCATCCCCAAGCGTAGAGATGGCGCGCCGCTTCTGGACGATGACCTAGCAACCCTCGCAAATTTTTCACTACACCCGGGCCTGGAAAGTGTAGCGCGTCGCTTCTGAGGAAACGCCCCAACTATATTCAAATTATGATTCATATCCATCAAATGTGACTGTATTTTACGCTGGCTGTCACAGACCTACCGCAACCCTCCTCCTTTATTCGGGCTTGGGATCGACAGTGAATGTCATAAAAACAATCACATGCGGAGTTAATCGAGAAACCACATTAGGAAAAAAAAATTCATATAGACAAAAATTATATATTCTCAAATCTCATGTAGATTCAACATACATAGTTAAAAAATTGAATATCTTCGAGAATAGTTTAAGGAGATAAAGGAATCTAAAAGTATCATAATAAAAAAATTACAAGACTCCTACAATTAAAAATCCAATACATAAAAAGAAGATTATTTAGTTATAATATTTTGGAAGTAGTCCCGCACTTGCAACCTTGTTAATCTTCACAAATTTATTGTCCTACTATGGTTACATTACAACTTACAAGACAATTTATTATTTACTACGTCCGTCCCAAAAAATATTTACATTTGTTGTATTTTCACAATTTTTTAAGTAAAAGATTGGATGTGATAGATTGACAAGTTGTGTAAAAATTAATGGTGCGTATGTGGTTGAGATAAAAAAAATTATATTGATGGTAAGTGCGTGGTAAATATTACAATGTTCGATTTAATTGTGTAAAAATGATAAATAGTAAATTTTTAACCGGACAAAATTTTGAGTGAAATGTAATGGTTTAAGCGGGATATAAGGAGTGATAATTTTGTATATTTTATAATTTTATTTAATATATAAATCATTTTCGATTAACCGCTTGAAATTTTTTCCGGAACCGGAATAATTGGGTTTTATCTGTTATTTTCTGGTTTGAAAATAAGAATATACTATAAGAATATTTATAAGAATATCACAATGTTAAAATAATTATACGAATCATGACTTGAGTTAGTATCCAAATGCAATATATCAGGTACTAGACCCGGCAACTTACCACAGACATGAAAACGACATGAAAATTTAGTGTTTGCGTTTGTATTTTGAGTACAGACACGAAAATACACGAACACGAAAGTACACTATCGGGATTTAGTGTCAATTTTGTGTTTACCCTTTGGGTACACGACACGACACGAAGTACACGAAATAAATAAATAAATAAATATTTATATATATATATATATATAATATTTTATAACATACTACCTCTGTTCTTTTATAACTGCAACATCTGGACTTCACGCTTGCCAATGCACAACTTTGATTATTAATATCTTCAATTATTTATTTTTAAAAATTATAAGACGTTGATATTATGAAAGTATGTTTCGAGATAAATCTAACAAGATCTCACATGACTATATTTTTTCATATGTATAAATCACAAAAGATGGTCAAAAGAGAGTACGTGAACAGTGTAATAGTCAACACGTTGTAATAATAAAGTAAGGGAGGAAGTATTTTAAAGTTTTATATTTAATTTTATAAAAACATACATTATAATGTTTGTGCTAAACTTTAAAATTAAAAAATATAATGTGAACTCTCATTAATTTCGTGTAAACATTCGTGTTTTTGTTGCCATTAATTTCGTTTTGTCTACTAAAACCTATAAAAATAATATCAAAATATTAAAATTGTTATTTTTTTATAATATTTTAATATTTATTTTATATTATGTGACTGACACGAAAACACGACACGAAACGACACGAATTTGCACGGTACACGACATGAATTCATTTCGTGCTGTGTATGGATTTGGACTTTTGGTACACAAAACCCGAAAGTACACGATACGAAAGTACAAGAACGTTTTTCCAGGTCTATTATGTACCCAAATTGCTATTTGCAAGTATTTAAATACAATATACTTCAATGGGGCTGATGCATTAGATACCGCATAATTGGTATTGAAATGTACTAGTGTTTGGCCAGTGCGATGCACGGGGAGTAATATAAGTGAGGAAATGTACGATACCAATATAATTTCATTGCCTTTTGAGTTATCATCGATATGAACCAATATATTTCACCATTAAATTATAGTCACTTGAGAAACAGTCAAATATAGTTGGTCACGGCTAAAGACCGAATTCTTAAGATATAGCCTGACGTGCGAGAGATGAAGAGAGATTATCTTTGACTCTTATTTATAATCATAGAACAGAAAACCATAAGAGAAATTCTCTGTGAATTCCAAACAATATTTGAGGAGCGACTGACATTAATGTCATTCGGTGAATTAAAACCTTAACCACCTGTGAGAATTTATATTAGAGTACGCGGGTGTCAAGCTTCGTAATCATAAGTCTTGTTCCATTACATAATCCCATTGAGTGGTCTATAGTTAATAGCAAAATATGAGTCCTTGCCTTCAAATGCAATCATTGTTAGAGAATACGACTTGGGTTAACTCATTTTTTCTATGATTGACTTTCTACTCTTGTGAGCGATACTAATTTTTAGAAAGGTGCATCCATAGAAATATTTTGGAAAAATAATATTTGTTATTGTCATTTCTATTTATCATTCATATAAGCAACAATAAAATCTTTTATAGCATATATATGTATTTCAACCAACATTCTCTTATATTTTAAAGTACGTTTTTTAACCGTTCCACGAATCGTGTCGTGTTCTAATATACTGACGTAACCGAGCTGATCGGTCACCAAGAACCGATTTAATCTCAAAAGTTTATCTAAGACAACCTAAATATGTGAAATGCTTCTATCTTTAAATGTTTCTCTCTCTAAGTGTTTCTTTCTTTCTCTCTTTCTCTCTCCAAGTGTTTCTGATTATTTGAGTTCTGGGGGAAAGACTTCTTCCTTATTTATAGCAGGGGGCAATAGACTTTCCTTGAAATCTCTTACTAGCTTTTAGGGGAAAACCCTGATTTCTGGGGATTTGGGCTGCAGCCGCCAATCTCTGAATATCTGGTGATTTCGGCTGCAGCTGTCCATCCCTGTATTTGTGGGATTTTATCAGATATGTAAGATCGTAGTCTTTCAGGGGTCTTATCCTTATGAGTTAGGATTCTTACAAGCTCGGGGTAGGGTCATGTAGTTCGTATTCTCTTACGAAGGGACTTCCTTTCTTGACAAGAGGTCGGTAGGCATGTTAGTCTTTGCCGATATTCGCATAATGTCTTTCGAGCTCGGCATACGATTAATCAGGTCAGACTCCTTTTGGCAGGGCCTCCATTTTTATCCAGAGGTCGGTACATTTACCCGTTCTTGGGCTCCTTAGACTGGGTTTTTGGGAGGTTCACATTTATCGTCCTATCAACCAGTCCCCCCTACTCTAGTCGAGCTGTAAGACCGAGTAGAGTAAGGCTTGCTTCAGTCGAACGACCTCGATATGATAATCAATTGGGAATCTGGTTCCTAGGTAATGATGACTTGTCTCTAGATTCGTGCGCATTTATGACCACGTCGCCTCTTTTCTCGAGTCCCGCTTCCTAATCATCGTACCTTTATACCTAGGTCCAGGTGGCAACCTGCTACACGTAAGTCAGGGCGGTGTTGGATTCGGGCCATTCCTTTGGAAAGATCATCGGACGCTCCAGATCGTTCATTTCCTCTTATAAAAGGAGGGCTACCTTTTCCTAGTTCATTTCCGCTTCCTGGTTTTTCTCGCATTTAGAACTCGTAACCTCTCCAGTGTTCTTCGATCGCAGCTACTGCTTCCGTCAACGCCCTTCCTCTTCACCTCCGGCGATCTTCTTCCTGCCCAGCTCATGGGTATGTTTATCTAAGTACCTTCGTCTCTTTTCCCCTCTTTTTATATTTTTTCTTCTCTTCCCCCCTCTCCCCCTTGTTTTTTCCTTTTTACGATGTCCTCCACCTCCGACTCCCAAAATATCTCTGGTCAATCGGCCGTGGATTCATTTTTGGAAGGTTTATCTTCTTTCGATGGGGATTCGGGTGGTAGGTCGGAGCGAGCTGTAGGCTCCTCCATTAGTCTCGTAGATGAGCCCACGGGTAATATCGACTCGTCGAAGCTAGGTGATATTAACTCTAGCCATCTTTCCGGAATCAGTTTAGTTATTGTAGATCCCCCGTCCCCTCCTCCTTATGACGAGGTGGCTATTACCGGCCTGTTATCCGACCCTTATCAAGCAAGCGCGGGTGCTACGCGTGTCCTTCCTCCCCATCTTTTATCTAGGACTAGCCCAGCCGCCCTAGAGAGCTTTATAAGATTTCTTAGGCTTCCCCCGGGGTGGGATTTTCTCACACCCCAGGCTTTTGACGTCCCTGATCACCCTCCTTCCGGTCACATCACTTGGTTTGTGGATCAGGTGAATAGTGGCCTTCGTTTTCCTCTTCACCCTTTCCTTGTTTCTATTTCTACTAAGTACAATCTCCCTCTCAATCAATTTTCCACGAACTCCTTTCGTGTTATGGTCAGCTTCCTTGTGTTGTGTCACTATAAGAACGAGGAACCCGACCTAGATTTCTTTTACTTTTGCTTCGGGTTGAAGATCCTTAAAGGCCCTTTCTATTTGACTTCTCGGAATGACGCCCATTTCCTTACCCACCTCCCTTCCAATGTTAAGGATTGGAGGTCACGTTTCTTTTTTCTCCATCTTCCTTCTGGTGAATCTTGGGGGGTTTTCCCACGGAATGGAGGCAGGCCAACCCCAGTCAGACTCTGATCCCTAAATGCAGCTCTATCTGAGCTGGGTGGGTTAATAAGGTTAGAGAATGGAACGCCATTTCCTATAATGCCTTTCAGCTGACGTATTTTCACGACCTGCTATTTCATTACTGATTGAGATCGAATCCTTATCCGTCTATTCCTGACATTGGTAGGTTTTAACGAATTTGTTTATTATATTTCTGTCATTACTTTTGGTGCACCAGGATGATTTAATGACCTGTTAATACTGTTTTTTCCATATTGTTTTATACGGACCTGTCAGTTTGATGCTACTAAGCCGACCGAACCTACGAAGGACAAGGTTCCTAGGTCGGTGAATCCCCGTAAAGAGATGTCAGAAGGCTCATCCAAGCAAAAACAAAGGCCTGTTTCTACCAAGGGGGCCAAAGTCGGGGTAACCCGACCTTCTGACCTGGCTCCCCCTTTAACCACGGGGCTGGGTCCTACGAGCTCTTCTCCACAGTTGCAGGTCACTAAGCGAGCCCTCTCCCCAAGATCCTCCGTTCCCACCAAGCGGCCCAAGGCTACGAGTACTTCTAGTTCGGGTATGGATACCCTGCTACGCTGCAAGGAGTTTGAGAAATTCCTTCCTCTTTTCAGCTCGGTGGTCCCTGATAGGGACAGGGAGATACTACGTAACTCCCCGCAGGATTCTCGCCTAGACTTGATGATGATGTATTTCGGGAAGGTAACTACCTTTGTTTATTTTTTCTTTCTACTATTTCTACCTTTGTCTATATTTCGACGAAGTCGCCCCCCACACCCCCCCTTTTTTTTAGCTTTGCTCTACCCTGTTATGCTTGGTGGAAGAGCAGAAAAGCGGAGCTTTCTCTTCTTCCCAAATGACTCAAATGTCTGCTGAGCTTAGGGCTATCCTGGAGGCAAAGATAGATCTCGAGTCGAGGATGAGCGGTAGGGAATATCGTCTGGATATTGCTATAAAGAAGATTTCCGAGCGGGAGACAGTTTTAGAGCGAGCCCAAATGGCCAATGTCCAACTGAACCAAGAGTTAAAGCTTAAAAGGACTCATGCTCAGTCTCAGGCGGAATCTGAGAAGGTCATCCAACTCGAGGATCAACTTGCAGAGGCTAAGGCCGCATCCGAGAGGGTTGCACAGCTTGAAGCCCAGCTCGCGGAGGCTAGGTCTGAGGGGTCCTCGACTTATGAGCGAGGAGTCTTGGATGGCTAGCGCCGTTTCTTGACCAGTAACGTCGGACAATCCTTCCTGGTGTCTTATCGTTCAGCCCCCTTACTCGCGATCATAATTAAACCACCTACCTGGTTCGACTCGCTCCTACTGTGACGCAATATTTTGATTTTGCCCTATCCCGTGCTCGCGAGCAGCTAGCGGCTTTCAGCTTTGAGGGCGAGCTGAATAGGGATGCTGCTTTGGAGGGATCTCTTGTCCCCTCAGATTGGTCTGGTGATGTGAACGAGTCCCCAGATGCTGCTTGGTGGTTAGCCGCTCTTTGGGAGTCCATAACCGAATCTGGTCTGGATTTGGAGCTGCCCTCTATCCCCCTTGCTCCATCTGACAGGGCTGATACTCCTGATGTTCCAGATGGGAAGGCTAACCCTGAGGCTGTTAGGAATATGCCCTCGAATGCCACTCATAGGATGAGAGAGTGAGAGTAATTGTATTGTAATTATGAATATTATATTTAATAAGGCAATTATTATTTCTATATTATTATATATCACTGGCATTGTGATTTGGTATACAGAATAATAGTCCTTGCATTTGAGAGCGAACATTCTACTCCTTATGGAGATAAGGAGATAGGCACTAGAAGTGTTTAGAGCTTGAATGCTTAACTAGTTCGCAAGTCGATAAAACTTAACTGGGCAGTAAGTTTAGACAAGACTTGTATAATGTGTACTTTGACATGTAGAGTGCATGTCTTCACTAACGGTTAGTGGGAGAACACGTTATAGGTATGCTAATGGGATTAGTATACTCGAACACGACTCAACTCGATTCGGTCACATGGATATCACTCAGGGATTGTCAATGATTGAATCGAAAGGTTGTGGTAGGTATACGTGAACCTTTGACTTGAGGATTCATTAGGAGATGTGCTTGTGATATTAAGTTAGCCATTAGAGAAGTTCGATCCAATCACCGTCTGGTGGGGTCAACCTCGAAATGCAACTTAGTGGGCAAGTAGCAGTCTCTACTGAACACCAAGATAGGATTCTTTCTCCTGTAAGTGAGCAGGTAAATATCCTATGCGGTTAATGGCAAATGAGATCATAAGTCTTTGGCCAAAGTATTTAGAGCTAGTTGTATTTGATACACAAGAGCTCGATGATCTCGGTTTGCATTAACAAATGCATAGTGTCAAGTTCCAATAGGGTTTGACTTTACCGTGACCCTAATACTTGACCTGGACATATGATTGAAGGGTTTATATGTATACGGTATTCACGACATAATGGTTTTGGAATGATCCTATCATTCGTTCTCAGTTAGGTTACGGTGTGGGCCACGAGACTGGCTAAGTGGCGCTCACTCATTGGATTCTCCCAATACTAACTGAGACGAACCTACAGAGTCGCGGCACAGGAATTGACGACGAATTATATTTAGCTTATTCTCTCTTGGTTAATATTGGACATTGGATGTCTAATTTAATTTATTGGATAAATATATCGGTCTCGTGAATTAAATAAATTACTGGGTAATTAATTTATTCATATTATTTCTTAGAGAATTTATTTTTGATATAAATAATAAATTAGATTATTTAATTGTATTAATTTTGAAACGTACCAAGGTTTATCTATAGGACTAGATACATGAGGGTTCGTTTCATGGACCAAAATGAACCAACACTATTATTACTTCATCATGGCCGCCGCCCCCACCTTTCATCAATTGACTTGGTGATATTTTTTTTTATAAATGTGGGGACTTAATAATACATTTGATGTATTATTACTACATTAATAATACTTGGAATAATTGATGAGGTGTGTGTTTTGTTTATAAAACAAACACCATCTTCCTCATCAAATTTGAGAAGGTGTAGCCGTGAGTTGAAAAGGAAAAGAGAGAAAGTTTTCTAAGTTTATACATTTTGAGTTCTAACCATATTTTGAGAGAAAACAATTTTGATAAAATACTTAGAATATTTATAAAAATATATATAAGCCAATTCTATCAATTTCTAGCTGTATACTTAGAGTATAAATTGATAGAAATATTTTCCGGTCATCTTCCGATGAGTGATACGTAGAGGCACGGTGCTTTCGGTGCTCGGAAATTTCCTAAAGCTCGTTCGATTGGATTCGTGTTCGTGCTTGGAATCAGGAAGATATTGTCAAAAGGTCTACGAGGGTATGATCTTTTAATTTTATCCTCGTTAATTTGTATTCGTTTATACGATGCTTGATCGATCCGTTTTGGGTTTGGTTTTATCCGGTTGGACCGGTTTATTTTCCACTACATAAATCGTTTTTATTCACCGAAACACAACATTGGTATCGGAGCAAGGTCTATACGATCGTATATTCGATATTTGCGTTTGGAATGCTTGACTATTTTTTTATGATTTAGAATCATAATTGTTTTAATTGTTAATGTTTAATTGTTCATCTAAAAAATATTTTTCATGATTTTATGTTACAATATAAATCTATTTTTCTTTTGAAAAACTGATTTAAATTTGTATAAAATTAGAAAAATATTATTTTTAGATTCGGGACGAAAAAGGCAGTGTAAAAATGGCGGACCGTGACTCAGGTTCTTTGAAATTTGGTCGGGTAATGACCCTAGCCGAGGGCTTGGCCCGGGCCTTATTTTTTTCGGCTCTATTTTTGTATTTCGTTCGGTAAATTAATTTCCCGCAAATTAAATTGAATTTAATTTGACTAAAATATAATTATGGTAATTTTATTTTTAAGGGAATTAATTTAATAAAATATTTATTTTGTCCGGAACAAATTAAAATTAATGGTTACGTGAATTAATTGGATTAATTCTAATTGATAGATTAATTTTTGTTGATTAGATCAATTTTTAGATTAATCATTATTGCCATTTATTTTAATGTAATTGTTGCATTAATCTTGAATGAGGATGTAGTTCATGGACCTAGTTTTGAATCGTTTGTTTTGTTCTATTGGGTTGTAAGGGCCGTTTTGAGCCTATTTTTTACTAGAAAATTTGTACAGGATGCAATTTTTCAAGTGGAAAATTTATATGTAATGACGAAGACTGGAGGAAGATCCGTTCGAGAAGACGAAGATTCAAGACCGAAGACATGTAATTAGATTACGATGTTTTTTGTTCTAGGAACGGTTCATAAACTACCTGTTGTTAGTTTTAGGTTTTGTATGTTTTCATATTGTATGACAAACAAACAAACCGACAAACTGCGCTTATAAACGGATTAATGTGCAAAGTGTAACATATAATCGCGTTAATACTCCCACTTATAAAAACTAAGTTATAAAGGTTACGAGGTTTCCTACCCTTCGTCCCTACCCTCCGTCAAACTCATGGAAAATTGAAATCTAAACCGGAATATTATTCTTCTGAGTATGTCGGGTTAATATTTTTGGGGAAGGTTGATAAATTCCTAGAGTGCATTAGATGCCTTTGGTTGTGACAAATCAAACCCATAGAAACCGCATGGGTTGCCAGGTAAGATTCAATTGTCAGACTAATAGGAGTTGACGGTTTAAACTTAGATAGTTCAGAGAGCCATAGAAACTGAATGGGTTGAGGGCAAGTGAACTAAGGGTAAAAGAAGATCGAATCACCCATTAGATGGGTTGGTGTTGGACACCACTTTATAAAGAATAATATAATAGAAACCGTATGAGTTCCCCTCTATTAAACTTTGTAAAGAAATCGATCACCACTATGAAGTCACCCAAGACCTCCGGATTTAACATCGAAGTGTGTAAATGCCGATAAAATAGTGGGAGCCGAGTTATGAATAAAGAAAGTCCTTAAATTCTTTACTCGGATCATAATTAAACAATCACTAATGAATCTTAAATTATTCTCTGCAGTTAACAAAACTCTCAATATGACAATGAACCCACTCGCTATACTACTTGAAAAGAACGTCCTGACTGGTCCGAACTATGTGGATTGGCTTTGGAATTTGAGGATTGTCCTAACTATGGAAATGTTGGGATACGTCTTGGAGGCGGACATCCCAGTGGCTCCTGCAAGAACCCGAGCCAATCAGGAAGATGTCGATGATTATGAGAAATGGGTAAAAGACGACGTAAGAGTGCGCGGGTACATGTTAGGCTCAATGACTAATGAGCTTCAATGTGCCCATGAAAAGATGACATCTTCGAGAGCCATCTTAGCGCACTTGGCTGAGCTCTATGGAGAGCATAGCCGAACTACTAGATATGAGATATCGAAGCAATTATTCGGCGCCAGGATGAAGGAAGGAGAGAGGGTTGGGGATGATATCCTCAAGATGATCTCGATGATTGAGAATTGGAAGCTCTTGATTTTCAGATGCATGCATATCTCCAAACTGACCTTATTCTATAGTCACTTCCTGACTCCTTTTCCCAATTTGTCACGAACTTCAACTGCAATGAGATTGCATGTAACTTAGCTGGGCTAATGAACAAACTGACGACTGCCCGGTCTCAGATGAAGACAAAGGGAAAGAAAGCTGCACTTGTGATTTCTTCTGGGACTTAGAATTCAAAGAATAAGAAGAAAAAGAACAAAAAGCAGTTTGGTCCAATAGCCAAGATCGATAAGGGAAAGGGCAAGGCCCCAATGGTTCAAAAAGGCAAGGGGGCCAAGAAAACGGATGTATGCCTCAACTGCGGTGAGCTAGGCCACTGGAAGAGGTACTGTCCAAAGATTGACCGTAATGCGCCTTCAGGTACGGAACTACTGGTTTTAGAAACAAATTATTCTGTAACTGTATATTCTACTTCTTGGATACTTGATTCCGGTGCGAGTTCTCACATTTGTACAATGAATCAGGATCTGGAATGAAGTAGGAAGCTGGATGCAGAGGAGGTGATGGTCACCGTCGGAAGTAGGCATAGTGTCGAGGCTACTGATATCGGATCCCTTATGTTAGATTTAGAATCTGGTTTTATTCTTACTTTAGATGATGTACTTGTTTTGCCCAAGGGGCACAAGAATACTGTATCAATTCCGGTCATGGACCGAAAGGGATTTCACTTCTTTATTGGAGATGGGTCCTATCATATTTATTTCAGAAATAAATTGGTTGGTACTGCTATATTATTAAATGGTTTATACCATTTGAATCTAAAGAATAAAACAACTGTGAACACTATAACTAGGAAGCGTGGTAGGGATGAAACGAACCAAGCACTTAAGTGGCATCTTAGACTTGGTCATATTGGTCAGACCAAGGTTCATAAAATAGAGAAAGATGGGCTTACGGGTCCATTGGGATCAGATCCCTATCCAACTTGTGAATCTTGCCTTCAAGTCAAAATGACTAAGTTACCCTTCGCAGGGACTTTTGAAAGAGCTGCTGAAAAACTTGGATTGATCCATACCGACGTCTGTGGCCCTTTTGAAGTGGCACGAAATGGCTTTCAGTATTTCATTACATTCACTGATGACCATACCAGGTATGGATTCGTGTACTTAATGAAACATAAGTCTGAAGCTTTTGATAAATTCAAGGAATTTAAAGCCCTAATTGAAAATCAAATAGGTAACTGTGTTAAGACTCTTCGTTCAGACCGAGTGGTGAGTACATGAGTACCGAATTTGATGAGTTCTTAAAATAACTAGGAATAGTGTCACAATTCACTCCTCCAGATACTCTACAATTAAATGGTGTATCAGAAAGAAGGAACCGAACCTTGTTGGACATGGTTCGCTCCATGCTTAACTATACTGATCTACCGATTTATCTGTGGGGTTACGCGCTCCTTACTGCTGCGCATATCTTGAACATATGTCCTTCCAAATCCATTCCTAAGACTCCACATGAGATGTGGAGAGGTAGGAAACCAAGTCTTAATCACATTAGGATTTGGGGATGCCCTGCTTATGTCAAGAAGACTAAAGTAGATAAATTGGAAGCTAGGTCTGTGAAAGGTCGTTTCATAGGATATCTATGGGATTCCATGGGATATCTATTCTACATGCACAAAGATCATAGGATCATCGTTTCTATACATACACACTTCCTGGAAGATTAGTTGATTCAGGAAGGAGGGGGAGGTAGAAATATTTCTTTGGAAGAAATAAAAGAAATACCAAATGAGACACCTATGCAAGATATTAGAACCGAACCTTCTGAAATACAAACACAACCTCGCAAGTCTAGTAGAATTTCTCAATTACCTGAGAGGTATGGCTATCTGCATCAAGAAGAACTGGGTGTCCATGAGATGACATAAAGTAATCAAGAGAATGATCCTTCTACATACGACCAAGCGATGGTAGATGTTGACTCCGCCAAGTGGCAAGAAGTTATGGAAGCTGAGATAGACTCAATGCATGCTAATCAGGTCTGGACTTTAGTAGATCGTCCAAAAGGCATAGTGCCTATCGGAAACAAATGGATCTGTAAAAGAAAAACTGATGGAGATGACAAGGTTGATACCTATAAGGCCAGTCTTGTGGCAAAGGGTTATTCCCAAAGAGAAGGAATCGATTACTTCGAGACCTTCTCGCCTGTAGTTATGATTAAGTCTATTCGCATGATGCTTTCCATAGCAGCCCACTTAGATTATGAAATATGGCAAATGGATGTGAAAATGGCATTCCTAAATGGATTCCTCGAGGAGGAGATTTACATGGAATAGCCTAAGGGATTCATATCTCAAATCAATATTTATAAAGTATGCAAACGCCAGCATGCCATTTATGGACTGAAGCAAGCTTCACGGAATTAGAATATTCGTTTTAACGAGATAGTCAAAGAGTTTGATTTTGTCCAAAACGAAGAGGAGCCCTGTATTTACAAAAAGGTTAGTGGGAGAAAAATTGCGTTCTTAATACTATATGTAGATGACATTCTACTTATAGGAAACGACGTAAGAATGCTCAGTTCTGTGAAAGCTTGGCTTTCTAAAGAGTTCTCAATGAAAGACTTGGGAGAAGCTACCTATATTCTGGGTATTCATCTCTACCGGGATAGAGCGAAAAGAATGTTAGGTCTTTCCCAAGCCCTCTACATAGAAAAGATCCTGAAGCGATTTAGGATGGAAGATTCTAAAAGAGGGTTTCTATCTATGCAACATGGTGCAAAACTTTCCTTAGAGATGTGTCCTCAAAGTGAGGAAGATAGAAAGGAAATGAGCAAGGTACCCTATGCTTCGGCAGTAGGTAGCCTCATGTATGCAATGATTTGCACTAGACCCTATGTTGTGAGCGTAGTAAGTCGGTTTCAGTCAAATCCAGGGCAGGAACATTGGACTGCTGTGAAGAACATTCTTAAGTACCTAAGGAGGACTAAAGACTTGGTTCTTACATACGACGGTGGAGAACTTAGAGTGATGGGTTATACAGACTCAGATTTTTCGGGGGACATGGATGCTCAGATGTCCACATCAGGGTATATCTTTACTCTGAATGGTGGGGCAGTTTCTTGGAGAAGTGCCAAGCAAAATTCGACTGCTATCTCTACATGTCAAGCCGAATATCAGGCAGCCACAGAGGCTGTTAAAGAAGCTTTTTGGATAAAGAAGTTCACTGAGGAACTTCAAGTGGTTCCTAACGCAGAGAAGCCCGTGACACTGTTTTGTGACAACGATGGAGCTGTTGCACAGGCTAAGGAGCCTAGGGCTCACCACAACACCAAACATATTGCGAGAGAATATCATTTTATTAGAGAAATGGTTCGGGATGGGAATGTTATACTGCAGAGAGTAGACACAAAAAATAACATTGCTAATCCGCTTACCAAGCCACTATCTCAGAAGGTCTTAGAGAGACGTCTGGAGATTATGGGTATTAGATACCATAGTTTGTGGCATTGAGTGCAAGTGGGATATTGTTAGGAATATGCCCTCGAATGCCACTCAAAGGATGAGAGAGTGAGAGCAATTGTATTGTAATTACGAATATTATATTTAATAAGACAATTATTATTTCTATATTATTGTATATCACTGACATTGGGATTTGGTATATAGAATAATAGTCCTTGAATTTGAGAGCGAACATTCTACTCCTTATGGAGATAAGGAGATAGGCACTAGAAGTGTTTAGAGCGTGAATGCTTAACTAGTTCGCAAGTCGATAAAACTTAACTGGGCAGTAAGTTTAGACAAGACTTG
This sequence comes from Orobanche coerulescens, assembly GCA_033398695.1. NCBI lineage: Eukaryota > Viridiplantae > Streptophyta > Magnoliopsida > Lamiales > Orobanchaceae > Orobanche > Orobanche coerulescens. The sequence goes on from CM065808.1 coordinate 179,086,207, forward strand.
TATAACGTGTACTTTGACATGTAGAGTGCCTGTCTTCACTAACGGTTAGTGGGAGCACACGTTATAGGTATGCTGATGGGATTAGTATACTCGAACACGACTCAACTTGATTCGGTCACATGGATATCACTCAGGGATTGTCAATGATTGAATCGAAAGGTTGTGATAGGTATACGTGAACCTTTGAGTTGAGGATTCAGTATGATATGTGCTTGTGACATTAAGTTAGTCATTAGAGTAGTTCGATCCAATCACCGTCTGGTGGGGTCAACCTCGAAATGCAACTTAGTGGGCAAGTAGCAGTCTCTACTGAATACCAAGATATGATTCTTTCTCTTGTAAGTGAGCAGGTAAATATCCTATGTGGTTAATGGCAAATGAGATCGTAAGTCTTTGGCCAAAGCATTTAGAGCTAGTTGTATTTGATACACAAGAGCTCGATGATCTCGGTTTGCATTAACAAATGCATAGTGTCAAGTTCCAATAGGGTTTGACTTTATCGTGACCCTAATACTTGACCGAGACATATGATTGAAGGGTTTATACGTATACGGTATTCACGACATAATGATTTTGGAATGATCCTATCATTCGTTCTCAGTTAGGTTACAGTGTGGGCCACGAGACTGGCTAAGTGGTGCTAACACTCATTGGATCCTCCCAATGCTAACTGAGACGAACCTACAGAGTCGCGGCATAGGAATTGACAACGGATTATATTTAGCTTATTCTCTCTTGGTTAATATTGGACATTTGATGTCTAATTTAATTTATTGAATAAATTAAATCGGTCTCGTGAATTAAATAAATTACTGGGTAATTAATTTATTCATATTATTTCTTAGAGAATTTATTTTTGATATAATTAATTAATTAGATTAATTAATTGTATTAATTTTGAAATGTATCAAGGTTTATCTATAGGACTAGATACACGAGGGTTCATTTCACGGACCAAAATGAACCAACACTATTATTACTTCATCATGGTCGCAGCCCCCACCTTTCATCAATTGACTTGGTGAATTTTTTTTATAAATGTGGGGACTTAATAATACATTTGATGTATTATTACTACATTAATTATTCTTGGAATAATTGATGAGGTGTGTGTTTTGTTTATAAAACAAACACCATCTTCCTCATCAAATTTGAGAAGGTGTAGCCGTGAGTTGAAAAGGAAAAGAGAGATAGTTTTCTAAGTTTATTCATTTTGAATTCTAGGTGTATTTTGAGAGAAAACAATTTTTATAAAATACTTAGAGTATTTATAAAAATATATATATAAGCTAATTCTATCAATTTCTAGCAGTATACTTAGAGTATAAATTGATAGAAATATTTTCCGGTCATCTTCCGACGCGTGATACGAAGAGGCATGGTGCTTTCGGTGCTCGAGAACTTCCAAAAGCTCGTTCAATTGGATTCGTATTCGTGCTTGGAATCAGGAAGATATTCTCAAAGGTCTACGAGGGTATGATCTCTTAATTTTATCCTCGTTAATTTGTATTCGTTTCTACGATGCTTGAACGATCCGTTTTTGGGTTTGGTTTTATCCGGTTGGACCGGTTTATTTTCCGCTGCGTAAATCGTTTTTATTCACCGACTCACAACAGAAGCTTCCCCCTTGTCTCCTCCCCGATCTCCCGAGCCCGTAGTTTATCTTTGCTTGTATATGTATTCATTCTTTTCGTTGTCTCTATACTCGCGCAGATCTTTTTAATGAAAAATCTTTTAATGTGAACGTAGCTCGGATATGTACGATACTGATATGCCTAGTCAATGCAACTTTTTATGAGAATAGCCTCCTTTTAATATAGCTCGTCCTTAAAAACCACTTCTTCAAAGTTAATATGGCTCGGCTACTTCAAACAACTCTTTGAAGTCAACGTAGCTCGGTTTTAACCGCAACCTTAATATAGCTCGGATACTTTAAACGACTCTTTGAAGTCAACAATATTTCAGAGTTAATATAGCTCGGCTACTTCAAACAACCCTTTTAAGTCGATGTAGCTCGGCTTTATCCACAACCTTAATATAGCTCGGATACTTTAAACGGTTCTTTGAAGTTAACAATCTTTCAGAGCTAATATAGCTCGACTACTTTAAACAACTCTTTGAAGTCGACGTAGCTCGGCTTTATCCACAACCTTAATATAGCTCGGATACTTTAAACGACTCTTTGAAGTTAACAATCTTTCAGAGTTAATATAGCTCGGTTATTCAAACAACTCCTTGAAGTCGACGTAGCTCGGCTTTATCCACAACCTTAATATAGCTTGGATACTTTAAATGATTCTTTTGAAGTAAACAACCTTTTTAAGTTAATATAGCTCGGATCAAGCTTTTAGGATGATTTTTTCCTTGCTTAGGTCTGAGGATGTTTTTTCTAGTTAGGTTTTAGGGCAGTTTGCCTTTGTCTGAATCCGAGGGTATTTCACCTAGTCAGATTTTCTAGGGCAGTTTACCCTTGTTTGAATCTGAAGGCATTTCACCTGGTCAAATTTTTTAAGGCAGATCACCCTTGTTTGAATCTGAAGGCATTTCAACTAGTCACATTTTCTAGGGCAATTCACCCTTGTTTGAATCTGAAGGCATTTCACCTAGTCAGATTTTCTAGGGCAGTTCACCCTTGTTTGAATCTGAAGGCATTTCACCTAGTTAGATTTTCTTTCTAGTTCGTTCGAACTGCACATTCAGATTTCCTTGGTAATGGACTTTTATTAAAACATTACAAGCTTTTCCCAATATTTCTTCATACAAAATATTTTTTCAAATGGCATATGTTCCATGCTCTCTTTATGGGGTATCCCTCCATATCCTCGAGCTCATAAGTTCCCCCTGCGTAGATTCAGATTGCCTTATAAGGGACTTCCCAGTTTTGTTCCAGCTTTCTTGTTTTTTTAGAGTGTCAGCTCGCCTGAGTACCAAGTCGCCGACTTGGAACTGTCTTTTCTTTACCTTCTTATCATGAGCTGTTTTTGTCAAACTCTTGTATCTCTCAGTCCGTGTTGCAGCTATTTCTCTTCTTTCTTATATGGTATCCAGTATCTCCTTCATCATTTCTTCATTTTCTTCTTCATTGAACCATCGAACTCGGTGTGACATTTCTCCAACCTCTGCCAGAATTACTGCTTCGGATCCATACACCATACTAAAGGGTGTTTCCCTGTCGATGACCTGGGTGTGTTTGGTAAGACCATAGCACTGGGCTGAGTTCGTCCACCCATCCTCCCCCTGCTTTGTCCAGACGGGCTTTTATACCTTGCAAGATCTTTCTATTTGTTACTTTTACCTGTCCGTTGGTCTGTGGATGAGCTACCGCGGAGAATCGTTATTTCATGTGCATTTCTTCACACCAGGATTGGGTTCTCCTCTTATTGAATTACGTCCCATTATCTGAGATGAGTATTTGGGGTGCCCCATATCTACAGCAGATGTTGTTAAACAAAAAGCTTATAATCATTTGCTCGGTGATGGTGGACACTAACTCGGCCTCCACCCATTTGCTGAAGTACTCGATGGCTACTACCAAAAACTTCCTTCCTCCTGATCCAGGTGTGAATTATCCCATAATATTGATTTCCCATTTAGCAAATGGGCAGGGTGCTCCCATAGTGATCATTTTTTCTGCTGGGATGTGTATTAATGGTGTGTGTATTTGATATTTTTGGCAACATTTGATCATCTCAACCGTCTTCTTGCTCATCGTCGGCCAGAAAAAACCAGCCCTTAATATTTTGCTGATTAATGCCCTTCTCTTAGTGTGATCACCGCAGCACCCCTCATGAATTTCTTCTAGTATGTTCCCCCCTTCTTCCTCCGGGATGCACCTATGGTCTGAGGTATAATCTTTTGTATAATTCACCACTAATGCAACAAAATCTTGCTACCCTGTGCATGATTTTGGCTTTTTGCTGCTTGTCATTTGGTAGCTATGCTCTGTTCAGATATGCTAATAAGGGAGATCGCTAATCCGCTATTTCGTTTATTTCATCACCTGCTTTGCAATGCTACTCCGAGTTGCTCCTAATATTGTTATTTTCCGTGAGCGATAATCTACCAAGGAACTTCCGTTTTTTGCCAAATAATCGGATTTCACATTTTCCGCTCTGGGATTATGGATCAACTCCCATTCTCCTAGCTTCTTGGCGGCCTCTTTCACCTCCTCGACGTACCTCTTCATCCGCTCTTCGTTTATTTCAAATTTTCCCCCTACTTGTTGTGTGACCAGCTGAGAATCGGAGTAAGCGATGAGTCATCATGCACCTAAGTCAATTCCTAGCTACATTCCCTTGACTAAGGCTTCATACTCGGCTTTATTGTTGGAGGCTTTGAAATTAAACTTCACGGCATATTCCAACTGCTCACACTCCAGGGTAGTGAGAATTATCCCCGCTCCGGAGCCACTAGTCGTGGCTGATCCATCAACATGTAAAAGTCATTGTCCTTTCGGCAGTGATGGTGTAGCCCCTTTTTGAATGAAATCTGCTAGAGCTTGAGCTTTGATCGCTGTTCTTGGTTCGTACTCCATGTCATACTCCACCATTTCCACCGTCCATTTTACCAGGCGACCTGATGCGTTAGGTCTCCCTAGTGTTTCTTTCAAGGGTAAGTTAGTTCGTAGCTTTATGCGTGGGCTAAGAAGTACGGTCTCAGTCGTTGAGCTGTAACTACTAATGCTAGGGCTCCTTTCTCCAGATCGGAATAGTTCCACTCTGTTCCTTGTAAAATTCGGCTCGTATAATAGATAGGCTTTTGCTGGCTTGCTTCTTCTCTTAATAGGACCGAGCTAACCGCCCCTTTTCCGACGGATAAGTATAGTATGAGCGCCTCCCCTGCATTGGTTTGGTGAGCAGGGGCAGTTCGGCTAAATATTCTTTTAATTTCTCGAAAGCTATTTTTGTTTCGGAGGTCCATTCGAACTTATTTCCCTTTCTTAAGAGCTTAAAAAATGGGAATTCTTTCTCGGCCGAGCGAGAGATAAATCGGCTCAGGCCTGCTATCCTTACTATCAATATATGGATGTCCTTGATGTTTTTCAGAGGGCCCATTTTCAATACTGCTTTTACTTTCTCCGGGTTGACCTCAATTCCTTGCTCCGTGACCACATATCCTAGTAATTTCCCGACTTCACCCCAAAAGAACATTTCGATGGGTTGAGCTTCATCCCGTATGTACGCATGTTTTCGAATGTTTCTTCTAGATCTATGATATGCTCTCCTGCTTTTACACTTTTTACTAGCATATCATCCACATAGACCTCCATGTTCCTACCGATTTGTGATTTAAAGATTCTATCGACCATCCTCTGATATGTGGCTCCTGTTGGAATATAAAACGCAGTGGAAGCAAGTTGGTGAAAATTATTTTATGAAACGGTTTTATAAACTAACCAACATAAAAATCGGATCTATTTAGGCTTGTCAATTAATTAACTAAACAGATTAACAAACAATTAAATACATATATTTACGCATGAGAGTCGGTAATTTATACCTTTGACGCAAAGTGGTAGGAAATCCCTTTTGGTCGATTTTTCTCCTCTTCGTACTCCTCTCCGATCTTCTTGTATTTCTACCTCAAGATCTTCTAGAGTATATCCCGCCTATGTCCGGATGTCGTGTGGGCAACAATCTACCAGATCAAACTTGGACAGCAAGGGGTCGGCCGAAGTCTCTTCTCAAGAAACTCACGATTTTTCTTTTCTCTATTTTTCTTGAATATTTTTAGTATTTTAGAAAAATATTATGTTAACTAAATAGTGAAATCCAAGACACAAGTCAAGATCCACAATTAAACACACACAAAAAAATCGATTTTCTTGGGCAAATAATCATGTGAAAATCGGCCACCCCTATGTCTTTATTTATAGGTGTTTTGGGCTACTCTAGGGACCTTAAGAAGGATATGGTAAGGACTCCCAATAGATATCTTCTTTCCAATATTAGGACTCTTCCTAATATTAATACTCTATTAATTTCAACTTAGTCCACTAAAAGGTTGATATTGCACTTCCTACCAAAATCCCAAAATTACGAAATTGGGCTCCTTTTTGAATTAATTATTTCCCGTGTTTAAGATATTCCATGTCCATTAATTAATTTAAGCTACTGACAGTTTTTAATTAATTAATATATTATACATGAGTATACCACTCGATCTTTATTATTATATCGGAAAATTAATTCCACCTGCAGGGTTTAATATAATAATCCTTTCGAGTGCCTCAAGGGACATGATCAACCCGACTGGTCGGGACACGATTTCTAGCTATATTAATTATCATATAAATAATAATATTGCCCAAAATATCGAGCATATTGAGTCAATCATTGTGGCTCTCACCCATGATAAATCAAAGCAATAAATTTTAAATATATATAATTAAATATTAATCACTAGAATTAAGAAATAATAATTGTCCGAGATGTACGTTCTTCTTATAGTCAGTACAGAAGAATCTATCTAATCTCGATCCTGTTCAACGTATACCGAATATGCTAATATATGCTAATGGTCAAGACCGACCAATCTCAAGCATATACTACAACCTCTTACATAACGGTCTAATGTTATATAGGTTGTGAACTAAATATTACTATATAAGGAACTGATAATGTGATCTTTTGTGTGACACGACACTCCACATTATATACAATATAAAGTAATTTAGACTACATTTGCATAACCATAGCGTGAATAAATATGCAAAACATGTGATAAATGAATTAAATATTCTCATAGATAAAGACCGTGAAATTAGGTAATACAAGCATAAAGTATGCTTTGACGTATAAAACCCTAACAATCTCCCACTTATACTCAAAGCATGCTTTTGAAGTATACTATCTAGACTATGTCTATCTATCACCCACTTATACTCAAAGCAATGCTGCCATACATCTCAACCCCATTCCTTCCACATGCCCTTCAAATGACTTTGAGGGCAACCCTTTCGTGAAAGGATCAGCTAGGTTGTCTTCAGATGCTATATTGGAGACAATGATCTTCCTTCTCTTCACAAAATCTCGAATGATATGATATTTGCACTTGATATGTTTGCTTGCTTTGTGGGCCTGTGGTTCCTTCGAATTTTCAACAGCACCGGTATTATAACGATAAAGTGTAATACTCCTAGGCAAATCAGGAATCACACCCAAATCCTTTAGGAAGTACTTGAGCCATACCGCCTCTTTAGCTGCCTCTGAGGCTGCTACATACTCGGCTTCCATGGTAAAGTCCGCTATGCATTTCTGCTTCACACTCCTCCAACTGATGGCTACACCTCCCAAAGTGAAAACATATCCGGAAGTTGATTTCGACTTTTCTTTGTCCGTATTGAAATCCGAGTTAGTGTAACCCAAAGGACAAAGTGTATCTGATTGATATACAAGCATATGCTCCCTAGTCCTTCTCAGGTACTTGAGTATATGCTTGACAGCAATCCAATGTCCCAGTCTTGGGTTCGACTGATATCTCACCACCATGCCTATAGTATGACAGATATTAGGCCTAGTGCAAAGCATAGCATACATGAGGCTTCCCACTGCCGAAGCATAAGGGACCAGCTTCATGTCAGCTATCTCCTTCTGTGTCTTAGGACACATAGCCTTAGATAGTTGAATTCCATGTCTGTAAGGTAAGAAACCTTTCTTGGAATTCTCCATGTTGAACCGCTTTAGCACCGGTTCGATATAGGATGCTTGAGATAAGCACAACATCCTTTTCTTGCGATCTCGAAAGATCTTAATACCAAGGATGTGCCCAGCTTCTCCCAAATCCTTCATATCGAACTGCTCAGACAGCCATACACTTACATCTGATAATACCTTCACATTGTTTCCAATTAGAAGTATATCATCTACGTACAGTACAAGAAACACCAGCACATTTCCATCGCACTTTTTGTATACACAAACCTCACTAGGACACTGTTCAAAACCATACGATTAAATGACATCATCAAATCGCATGTTCCAAGACCTTGATGCTTGCTTGAGACCATAAATGGCTCTCTTAAGCTTGCACACAAAGTGCTCCTCTCCTTCAGTAATGAATCCCTCATGTTGGCGCATGTAGATTTCCTTATCAAGACTCCCGTTCAAGAACGCAGTCTTTGTAATATCCGTACCTTTTCATTTTTAGCAGTTTCCATTTTTGGTGTATGTCTATTTTTATCAACTCACTTGTAACCATTTCGACATTTTGAAACTATTTTATTCTTGGAGTTTTTCCATTTGGACGGATTTCAGAGGTGCTTTTACGAAATTCCGTTCTATGTTATGTTTTGTCGAATGAACGTTCGAATCTCATGAAACTTGTTCGTTTCGTTGTTTCTTGGTCTGCATGAGTTCGTATGGTTTATTTGTTCGTGTTGGGACCTTCGTTTTGTCAATCCGACGTCGTATCGTGATTTTCGGACACTTGGGCTATTTTTGTAATTTCCTATAAGTTAGGGAATTTCATCTTCGTTGTCGTATTTCGGATTCCTAGTTAGTCGGAATTGTATTTTCTTGTAATGCTTAGATTCGTCATCGTGAATACTTCGTAACCATATTTTTAGTTGATAGCAGGTCCGGGTTTCGGAGTCGTACGGAGCGGCTGACAAAGACTCGCCTGCATCGTCGATAGGTGTTACGGTCGTAACACCCTATCAGTTACGGCCCGTAATATATCTATTGTTACGGCCATAATGCATCACTTGTTATGGCCGTAACAGCCCGCTGTTTTAAGAACAGCGGGCAGAGGTCAGAAACCTCACTTTTACATCTTCCTTTTGTTTTCTTCGTCGGGCGACACCAGAGGACGATTTTCATCAATTCCAATCCGTGAATTCTTCGTACTTCATCACCGTGAGATTGTAGGAGCATATTATCATCAACATAATCATCTTCCACCGTCCAAATCTGAGGTAATTTCGTCTAGAACCCTAACTTGTCAATTTTGGGGGGTTTTCCGGGTTTTGATTATTAAACTCGAATTGTTCAAGTATGTTGTGATATTCCTTACCGATTGTTGTCAGTGGGTGATTCCCAATCCGATTTTGTCGAGTTTAATCCATGAATTGTTGATTCGGGGAGGTTTTGCGTAAACCCTCGCCCGTATCAATTGATCGTATTTTGTCATCTCTTGTAATCGGGGTTATGGGCGTATTCCATTCGATTATTGTTATCGTATAGGACTAAGTTATATTAATCCTTCATTTAGGATCCGCCGTTTTCCCTCCGGATCATTCGTAGTCGTTGTTCTTTCTCGTTTCGTCAAGGATGTCTCAAAGGCAAGTACTTTACATTTGTTTACATGTTATAGTATTTGAATTATGGCTATTCGTGGTTGTTGTGGATGGATATGTGTATGTTCACCTAGGGACGGTCCGACGGGGCCTCTAGGGATATGTATTGTCGTGAGTGTGCATATCGCGAACTATGGTTAACCACACAGGGATGTCCGACGGGGCTCTGCGGGGTATGGTGGTCGTGAGTCTTGTACCAACGGTTAACTTTGAATTGTTTTGTTGGAGAAATGTGTTTTGTGCTTGTGCACCGTAAATATTCCGGAATATAAATGATTTCTAAAATGATTTTTGGCGCATATTTTCATCTGATTAGAATGGTAGTTCAAATGGATTGTACTTGCACTAGCAGTTGTCGCTAACCCCTTAAATGAGGGAAATACTTTTGTTTTTCAGGTACAGGTCAAGGAAGCAAGCGAGTATGCGAGCCGTACGAGGATGATGGGAAAGCGTGATTCTGTTCAGTGATTGTCTGTTGGTGTCATGTTTTTGGAATTCATTTACTATGTCATTGGTTTAAGTACTCGAGTACTTCTTTCTTTAATTTATTGATATTGTGTACCCGTTTTGGGATTGGATTTGATGTCGAATTGTATTGTTGAATTTCAACCTTTGGTGTTGAATGTCATGGATTGTGAAATTTTCGTTTTGTTGATGACGTATATCTTTGTCGAATGTCGTTTTGGTACATTAGCCTGGAGGATTCCACAGTGTGGGGTCCACGGCGCTGTAATATGCCCTGATCATCTTGGGGGTGTTACAGAATATGGTATCAGCGCTTATGTTTATGGATACCTAGGCTGTCGGTTATTTGGGTCTAGTTGAGTGTCGTTTTTGAACAGTATCACTACTACGCCATCATCTCAATATACCGGTGCTCGTAAGTTTTTTTCTAACTTGACTCGTTATGTTGTTCTGTTCTGTTCCTTTCTGGATATCTTGTTGCGTTTTGCGTTTGAATTGTACTCACCCGCTACTTCTTCAGAATTCGTGATGGTAGAGGATGCGGACGCGGTCGCGGACGCAGTAGGTGACGTGGCGCAGCTGGTGGGGCGGCCATGTCCGATAACTCAGGAACTGATTCGGCGATGCCTTCCTTGTCGAACAGTGTTCCACCTAGTTCTGGAGGCCAGCAGGATCAGCCTCCTAGCTCCGGAAATGCTCATGAGAATATCGGGTGGCTAATATTTTACAGCAAGTAGCGAACCAGATGACGCTACTAACTCAGGCCGTCTTAGTCGGCCAAGCTAATGCCAACCCAGTTCTGCCTACTGGATCCGACAATGATAAGCTACTTCAGGACGTGATTCATATGCGTCCTCCGCAATTTGATGGTGCTTCCGACCCTTCCGGTTGGGAGAGTTGGTTATTTGAAATGGAGAAAGTTTGAGGCATTTAACTGCTCTGAGGAGAGGAAGGTACACATCGCTCAGTACTTCCTCGCCAAAGAGGCGACAATGTGGTGGCAAGCGGTGAAACCGCATGACCGGGCAACCACATGGGCAGAGTTCCGAGAGCTGATGGAGGACGAATTTTGTCCGTGGCTAGTTAAAGGGGGGAGGATCCGAGCCTTCTTTGAGGCTATGCCCCAGGATGTTCCAATTTCGCAGGCAATCAAGGAATACAACCGACAACTTCATTATGTGAGAAACCAAGTCCGAGATGAGCTTGATAAGATCCTCCACTTTGACATGCGTATGAAGCCGAGGGTTCGTCACTACATGTCTGGCCTCGGATGTATGACTCTGTAAGAATAACAGAACAAGGCAATGGCTTATGAGATGTCATTTTATGCGACAGAGGCAGCAACAGAGGGGAAGAAACAGAAGACCTCTGGTCAGTTTTTGGGAGGCAAGTCTGGCGGGTATCCGAAGGCTAAGTCTATTTCGCGAGTCTTCGGGAATCAGTCCCCGTCATTTGGGCAAGGAAATGGTTCTAGGTCTGCTCCTACTGGTTCAGTGCGTAGTCCTAACTACTTTAACTGTGGTCGCCCCGGACACATGATGAGTGAGTGTGACAGGCCCCTGATTCAGTGCCTTGCTTGCGGTAGGATGGGACATTGTGCTAAGTTCTGTACAGATGCGGTTCGGGCACCAGTTACTCAAATATCAGCCCCAGCTGTGGGAGAGCCGAGCGTGAATCAGGCACCGACAGTTTCTCAGCCACAGCAGAGTTTTGGTAGAGGTCGAGGGCATGGGGAGCCTTCTAGAGAAGGAGCTTCCAGTGCGAGTTTGTTCCGCCCCATGTGTATGAGATGAGATGAGCTGGAGATCCCGACGCGACGGTGGCTATAGGTACCGTTCACATCCTTGATCATCCTGTTTCCGTGTTATTCGATTCTGGTGCTACGCATTCTTTCATATCTATGGATTTTTTGCATCGTCTGCATGTTGATTGCCTAGTTGCGTGTGAACCATTTGTTGTAAAACTGCCTAGTGGGGATAACATCGTGGGGGATCGTGAGATTAGATATTTCCTGTGAGTATCGCGGGGAGGGATTGGCCTTCTAATCTGATTGCGGTAGATATTAAGGACAAGGATCTAATTCTTGGTGAGGATTGACTGGATCGTCATGGGGCGACCATGAATTATAGAACGAGAACCGTTTCTATGTTAGCCTCTGATGGTACCGAGCATTCTTTTGTGGGGCGTAAGCGGAGTAACCAGAGATTCCTGAGCAGCGCTTTGAAAGTGGTGAGACTTCTTCGAAGAGGCTGCACGGGTTATTGGTGTTATGCTTTGAGATCGTAAGAAGGGGGAGTCGAGCTCTCGTCTATTCCAGTAGTGTGTGAGTATCCTGACGTCTTTCCAGATGAGTTGCCGGGTTTGCCGCCAGACGGGGAGGTTGAGTTTGCCGTTGATTTAGAGCCAGGTGCAGCACCGATTTCTAAGACGCCATACCGTATGGCGCCTGCCGAGATGCTTGACTTGAAGAAATAGTTGGGAGAGTTGCTAGACATGGGGTATATTCGACCGAGTGCTTCGCCTTGGGGTGCACCGGTCCTGTTTGTAAAGAAGAAGGATGGGTCACTTCGTCTGTGTATCGACTATTGAGAGTTGAACAAGGTGACTATCAAAAAAAAGTATCCACTCCCGAGGATTGATGATTTGTTTGACCAATTACAAGGGGCAACCATATTTTCAAAGATTGATTTGAGATCGGGTTATTATCAGCTCCGAGTGAAGGATTCCGACATTCCAAAGACGGCCTTTCGGATGAGATACGGCCACTACGAGTTTGTGGTTATGCCTTTCGGGCTAACCAACGCCCCAACCGTGTTCATGCAGCTTATGAAAAAAGTCTTTATCGAGTACCTCGATAAGTGTGTAGTCGTTTTTATCGACGATATCCTGATTTACTCGAGGAGCGAGGAGGAGCATGCCCGTCATTTTCATATTGTGCTAGGAATCTTGAGAACTCAACAACTTTTTGCGAAGTTCTCAAAGTGTGAGTTTTGGTTACGGGAGGTTATGTTTCTCGGCCACGTGATCTCGGCCGAGGGTTTTCGTGTGGACCCACATAAGATAGAGGCAGTGTTGGATTGGGCGCCGCCCAAAAATGTGAAGGAGGTCCGCAGTTTTCTGGGTTTGGCCGGGTATTATCGTAGATTTGTTGAGGGGTTCTCTAAGATCGCTCGGCCACTAACTCACTTATTACAGAAGTCGGAGAAGTTTGTGTGGACCGACGAGAGACAGAAGAGTTTCGAGGAGTTGAAGAAACGGTTGACGACCGCTCCCGTTTTGGCTTTACCGAGTGGTAATGAGGGTTTCTCAGTTTTTAGTGATGCTTCGGGCCAAGGGCTCGGATGTGTACTCATGCAGCACGGGAAGACAATCGCCTATGCTTCCCATCAGTTGAAACCGTATGAGTTGAATTACCCTACGCACGATCTTGAGTTGGCCTCGGTTTGTTGACTCAAAGTATTTTGATGATGATTATATTCAAAACATTTAAACAAAATCTATCTCATCGAGATGTTACATTGAAGGAAAATCCTGTTCCTAGCGCACGCTACAGACTGCATGGTAGCGCACGCTATCGAGGGCAAGTTACCTGCAGTCAGGCGAGTAATCTGCAGTCAAGTTGGAATTACCTGATGGATAGCGCACGCAAATCATATATTATCTGCGCACGCTAAGTTTCAAACTTAGCGCACGCTTACATCTTTCTATAGCGCACGCTATCGCAAGCAAGGCAGAGAGTCAGTGAAGTCTAGACAGAAAAAGGGAAATCATTTGCGCATGCTACGGAAGTATAATTACTTACGCTATTCAGAAGTTTTAGCGCATGTTACATAACAATCCTTGCGCACGCTACCGGAGCTCATTGGAAGTCCAGTAGCTTCTAGACTCAAACAAGGAAGCGTTTACGTACGTTAAACAAGCTAACGTACGTTATCTGGAAAACATGTAGCGCACGCTACAATGCACATGTTAGCGCACGCTAAGCGTTCGAAATCCTACTATTTGTCAACTTATCCGTTGGAACACAAAGATCAAAAAGGAGATCTGGAAAATCTGGAAAGCAAATATTAAATAATACTAGCGCATGCTAAGTATACAGTACTAGCGCACGCTAAGTATAAATTTATCCGTTGGGAAAGAGACGTTGGGGAGACAAACCGACAAGATTCAAAGTCAAAAGTGAAGACATCTTGACCAATGCTAACGCACGCTACGAGAGACTGTCTAGCGCACGCTAAGACATATATTTTACCGTTGGTACAATTTAATGACCGTTCAGTTCAGTCAAGTCAAAGCTCGATAACGCATGTTATGAAGTATTATTAACGCACGCTAATAATACGTTTTTCAGCATATGAAGAAGGACTTGACACTATAAATACCCATATCACTTGGGTATCTCAACACACAACTTCAAGCATTCAAGCATTCAAAGTATTCTTGAGCTCAGATTTCTATTTATTATTGCATACTAAGTTGTGAGGAGAAACGATACAAGAGTGATACACATTGTAATATCTATTATACTTTGTATTCTTTTCATTTGGTTGTGAGTGTTCCATCACTCATACACGAGCGTAAGAGAAACGAATTAAGAGTCACTAATCCAGTGGTATTAGGATCTTTGATCCGGCATTGTTAGAATTACACTCCAACATTCGTAAGTAAGGATTACCTAGTTCCGATAGAACACTAGATACAAAAAGTTTATTTAGAGAGTGGTTGTGCTTGGACCAATAGAAGACAAGCGGATGTAACAGTTGTTGTGCTCGGACCGATAGAAGACGAGACAAGTGTGTGGTTGTTCTTTAGATAATAGAAACAGAAGTCGGAGAGAGGACGTAGGCAAGTTGCCGAACCTCTATAAATCTTTGAGTCTTTTACTTTCCGCACATTTTACCTTTAGTCGTGAGAAAGTTCGATATTCCGCATTATCACCATTCAACCCCCCCTTCTAGTGGTGAATTTATCTCTTCAGTTGGTATCGGAGCGGGTCTCTTTTTAAAGGTTTAACCACCTAAGGGAAAACGATCCGCAAATGGCACTTCTTGGCCAAATCAAAGGAAATGCTCTCAACTGCCCTCCTTTCTTCGACGGTTCCAATTTCATGACATGGAAAAAGAAAATGGCTATATTCGTTCAAGCCTATGATATTGAAATTTGGAAAGTCATTGCCCTTGGTCCGAAACTTGCCAAGAAAGAAGATGGATCATTGAAAAAGTTCGACGAGTTCAACGACGAGGACTGGAGGAACACGCACATCAATTAACGTGCTACTCAACTTCTATATTGCGCCCTTAATCCCGAAGAACTCAATAGGATATCCTCCTATGAAAGCGCAAAGGAAATTTGGGAAATCCTAGAAGTAACTCATGAAGGAACCACCCAAGTCAAGGAGACTAAAATCAACATGCTTCTTCATGACTACGAACTCTTCTCTATGAAGGACGAGGAAACGATCACAAATATGTTGGATCGGTTCTCGGCTATAACCAATGGACTTGCATCTTTCGGAAAGCCTATATCTAGTAGCGGCAAAGCAAAGAAAATTCTTCGCTCGTTGCCACGTGAATGGGATGCCACGGTTACCGCGATAATGGAGTCCAAAGATTTCAACAAACTCGAGTTTAGTGCCCTCATCGGGTCACTCATCAATTATGAAATCGTTCTCAAGTCTAGAGGCACTAAACCAAAGCCTCGTGAAAAAGTAGTCGCATTCAATGTTGATAGCGATGTTGAGGAAGATGTTCCCGAAGATGAAGATGACGAGGAACTTGCTCTCTACGCCAAAAATTTTAGAAGGTATAAAAATCTAATTCAAAGAAGGCGAAGTTTCCTTGGTCGGGATGGCAAGGCGGAACAAAAGAAGAATGGTTATGTTCCTATAAAGAAGTTCGACAATAATTGTTGGAAATGCGGTCAAGCCGGTCACTATGCCAAGGAATGCCGAGGATCCTCTTCAAAGCCTCAAGTCGAAAGATTCAAAAAGAAGGAGGTTCTAATCGCTTCTTGGAGTGATGACGAGGAGAAAATTGAAAGATCTCTAGATGCTAATCTCGCGTTCATGGCACTGGACTCCGAAAGCAATATCGAGGTAAGTTCTAAACTTAATGATGATGAATATGATACAATTGATTTTTGCGATTCACAAGAAGTCCATCATGACAATGAGTTATTAAGTGCGTTTGAATCTTTGAACATAGAATACGACGAGATGGTTAAATTAAATGTCTTTAAAGAGGGAAATAAAATCTTTAGAACTAGAAAAATCTTCTCTTCAAAATAAAGGCAAAACTACTGAACTCGACCATACCTTATGCTTTGAAAAAAAACGTTTTGAAAATTGATTTGACGAAAACTCAAAAGGAGCTAAAATATATTTTGAACAAATTTAATCTCGGAAACGAGAAATTCGAAAAGCTCTTATCCATACAAAAATCCCCATTCTAAAACACGGTCTTGGTTTCGACCCATTTAAAAGGGAACAATCCCTTATCAATCTTGACAAAATAAAGAAAATCAAAACCGAGAATTCAAAAACTCCTTTCAAACAACGAGTTCATGATAACATTCGTTCAAAGTTGAGAACCATCAAAGTAAAACAAATATGGGTTCCAAAAGGGACAATTGTTCCGAATGCTATAAGTATCGTTAACTTTGGAGGACCCAAAAGGGCTTACGTACCGAAACAACCGAGAAACACTATTTTTGTAGGTACCAGCACCAAAGAAAAGAAAGTGGTACATTGATAGCCGATGCTCAAGGCACATGTGCGGCTCCGAGGACTTATTTGAAGACCTCGAATATCAAGAACAAGGACATGTGACCTTTGGCGACAATCAAAAGGGAAAGATTAAAGGCATCGGAAAGGTTGGTAAGGAACCTTCTCCCTCTATCAACAAAGTATTATTTGTTGAAGGTTTGCATCACAATTTACTTAGCGTTTCTCAACTATGCGATGAAGGTTTCAGAATTCTCTTTGAACAAACGCATTGCACGTCATTTAGAAATAATAAAATTGCATTCATCGGTTTGAGATGTGGAAATAATTATATTGTTGATCTTAATGATAAAAGCTCATTCAATGAAAATTGCCTTATTACATTAGATGATAATGCATATTTATGTCATCGTAAATTGGGACATACATCTCTACCCATCATTTCTATTTTATCGAGACACGATCGTGTCCGGGGTTTACCCAAACTCAAATTTGATCGGAAGCATTTGTGTGAATCTTGCATAAAAGGGAAACATACTCGAGAATCTTTCAAACCAAAATTCGAAGTTTCCTCTAGTCGCATTCTTGAACTTGTG
Organism: Orobanche coerulescens; assembly: GCA_033398695.1. Taxonomy (NCBI): domain Eukaryota; kingdom Viridiplantae; phylum Streptophyta; class Magnoliopsida; order Lamiales; family Orobanchaceae; genus Orobanche; species Orobanche coerulescens. The sequence goes on from CM065808.1 coordinate 179,103,284, forward strand.
CATATGGATTTGATTGGACCATCTAGATATGTTAGTCTAAATGGTAAACTTTACTCTTTGGTTATTGTTGACGATTATTCGCGTTTTACTTGGGTTAGATTTCTTGCTCATAAAGATGATACATTTTCCGAGTTTTCCAAATGGTGTCGTTTGGTGCAAAATGAGAAAAATCTCTGTATAATTTCTATTCGTACCAATCACGGAGGTGAATTTGATTGCACTCCGTTTGAGCTTTTATGTGACAAATATGGTATTAATCAAAATTTTTCGGCTCCTAGAACGCCTCAACAAAATAGGGTTGTTGAAAGGAAAAATCGATCTTTGGAAGAAATGTCAAGGACTATGCTTAACGAATATTCTCTTCCACAATATTTTTGGGTCGAAGCAATTTTTACGGCATGCTATGTGATTAACCGAGTTCATGTTCATAGAACTCATCTTAAAACTCCGTATGAATTTTGGAAAGGTAAAAGGATAAATATATATTACTTCCATCCTTTTGGTTGCAATGTGTTTATCCTAAATAATGGTAAGGATAACTTGGGGAAAGTGATGCTAAATCCGACTCCGGAATATTTTTTGGTTATGCTACGAATAGCAAAGCATATCATGTTTATAATATTAGAACAAATAAAGTTGAAGAATCCATTCATGTTAAATTCAACGATATGATCTCACCCCGGAGAAAGGTAGAATATTTTGATGATACAGGTATTTTTCCGGATTCTCATCCCTCAAACGAAATGGAGAAAATTTCGGAAATCCAAAAGAATACAATCGAGAGCTTACCGAAAGATTGGAGGCACATCAAAGACCATCCAAAAGATCTCGTGATTGGAAACATTGAAGACAGTGTTCAAACTCGAAGGAGAACCACCAAATATATGGCTCATTGTGCTTTCATATCCGAAATTGTTATCCGAGGCTCTTAATGATGAAAGTTGGATGATGGCAATGCAAGAGGAGCTTGTTCAATTCATGCACAATAATGTATGGAATTTAGTTCCCGCTCCTAAAGATAAAACTATTATCGGAACTAAATGGGCGAACAAAACCAAGTGTGATGAAGACGGTTACCCAATTCGAAACAAATCTCGTTTGGTCGCACAAGGATATAATCAAGAAGAAGGTCTTGATTGCGAAGAAAGTTTTGCTCCCGTGGCTCGACTCGAAGCCATCCGTTTGTTATGTGCATTTGCGGCTCACAAGAAGATCAAGCTATTCCAAATGGATGTGAAAAGTGCATTCTTGAATGGTTATATTCAAGAAGAAGTTTATGTCAAGCAACCTCCCGGCTTTGAAGATCACCAATTCCCGGATCACGTCTACTAGCTCAACAAGGCGCTCTACGGTTTGAAACAAGCACCCCGAGCATGGTATGATCGTTTAAGTCAATTCTTAATTGCTAATGATTATAAAAGAAGTAAAGTCGATAATACCTTGTTTGTAAAAATATCGGATAATGATATACTTGTTTGCCAAATCTACGTTGATGACATTATTTTTGGTGCTACTAACGAATCATTGTGCCAAGATTTTTCTAATCTTATGAAGGGAGAGTTCGAGATGAGTATGATGGTAGAATTAACATTCTTCCTCTACAAATTAAGCAATGCGAAGATGGAATTTTTATTCATCAAACAAATTACTCAAACGATCTCCTCAAGAAATTCAAAATGGAGAGTAGCAAAGTGATTTCAATGCCAATGTCTTCATCATTGAAATTAGAAAAATATGAAAATGGCAAACCGGTGGATCAAAAATTATATTGAGGTATGATCGGATCTTTGCTATATTTAACTACTTCTAGGCCAGACATAATATTTGCTACGTGCTTATATACTCGATTCCAGGCTAATCCTAAGGAATCCCATTTAATTGCTTGTAAACGTATCTTTCTTCGTTACTTGAATGGGACCATCGGTTTAGGTCTATGGTATCCTTCTTGCTTGAACTTTAATTTGATTGCATACAGTCACGCCGATTTCGGCGAATGTAAAGTTGAGAAAAAGAGTACTAGTGGTACGTGTCATTTCATTGGCTCATGTTTAATATCTTGGGGGAGTAAAAAGAAAACCAGTGTAGCATTGTCTATAGCTGAGGCCGAATATGTTGCTGCAGGGAGTGCGTGTGCTCAGGTATTATGGATTAAAAATCAACTCCGCGACTACGGCATTTATTTTAAAAATACCCCTATTTTATGTGATAATACTAGTGCAATTAATTTGAGCAAAAATCCCGTGTTGCATAGTAGAACTAAGCATATAGATATTAGACATCATTTTTTATGCGATCATGTGCAAAAGAAAGACATTTGCTTAATTTTTGTCGGGATGAAAGATCAACTTGCTGATATATTTACGAAACCTCTTCCCGAGGAATCATTTAATACTATTCGTTTGCAACTTGGTATGGGACATCTTGACAATTTTTTAAATTAGTTATCTACTCGAGAAATCAATCTCTTAGAAACGATTCATTCGCTAGTGCGCGCTAGCTTTATCCTTTTAACGCGCGCTACTTTCCCATTCCTGTACGATTTCTTTTTCGATAGCGTACGCTAACCCATATTTCTTGCGTACACTAGCTAAAATCCTCTTATTCCGATATATGCTACTGGACAGTCCAGTAAACTACATATAAATTCATAGTGCACGCTACCCCTATATTCCTTGCATGCGCTAATTAAACTTTTTCAGTTCCCTATATAAACCCTGAACAGTCCCGAAAATCATTCACCATTTCATAACGCACGCAACCTCAGATCCCCTTTCGCATCAAGAACCCTAACTCTCTCAAACTCCGATTTCCTTCTCCAAGTCGCTCAATTCCTCTCATAATCATGTTGAGCAAGGGAAGAAAAGGTATGGAAAAGGCATACAAAAGCACAAAATGTACCCGCGAACCAGAATATGATGCATCTCGTTTCATGTATTATACCGCTTCCAAGGTATTTTTGGAAATCCTCCCTCAAGAACACTTGACGGACTGCTATTACTTCAATTTCCACAGTCTGGAATGAGTGAATATTACTATTTCGGAATTCTTCTCTTCAATTGGTATTTCTCATTTTGTTGAGTGTAAAGAACCCGTTTTTCCCGAGTTGGTTCGTGAATTCTATGTGAATCTTCATATTGGTGAGAGTGAAGGATCTTCATCCTTAGTTTTAGGAAGTTTGGTTGGAGGAACTATGGTGAAAGTCACCTCGGAGATTTTGAATCAATTGTTTGGTTTATCGTCGGATGGTTTTGCGTGTTCGGGGAAGTCCATCTCTGAAGAATATGGTGTGTCTGAGATTGATGTCAAAGAATTCTTAAGCTCGAAATCCGTCATCGATATCACCGATGAGGTCTTCGAGAACAACGACTTCGGCATAAATATTCTACTTTTATTAGTTGCACTCACCAAGTGTATAATGCCTAAGGTCAACACGCAGCATAAGTTGGTTGGAATCGACAAGCATCTAGTATACCGAGTGCTGAATGACGATTTGATTGATTTTGCCACGATTGTCACAGGCTGGATGAAAGTCAAAGGTGACCTCTTTTGGTCAAAAAACTACGCCTCACGGTCCCGCAAGGCTGGAATGCCATACGGCTCCATCCTAACGGCGATTTTCAAATTTCATCAAGTGGACTTAACGATAGACAAAGCCGTTCCTGTGTCTATCGGCCATGAGATTTCCGACTACACACTCAAGGCCATGCATTATGTGCGAACCATCAACCGGGGCTGGATTCTCTTTCCGTACCTTAATGAAGATGATCAAGTGGAGAAAGAAACTAGAATGTCGAGACTGGAAGAGCTGATTACTAGACGAGGGCCGCACACCATTCGAGAAATGCAAACAGGAGAATTTGTGAGGAAGCCTACTTCTAAGGGCAAACGTCCGATGAGAGAGACACTTACCGAGGAAGAGGAGAGTGACCTCATTTCTCGGATGCGTAGCATCGAAACTTCACAGTTGGAAATCCATGAAGATGTTCGTTTTATCCGCTCGGAGGTTCAAGGAGTGCGCAGGCTGATTGAAGATTTTATTCGTTTCACTCATCCGTCTTTCCCGCTTCCAACCTCCTCATTCGAGAAAGCACCTTAGTTTTTAGGACATTGATTATCGATGTAGCAAACTTTTATTTCATATGTTTTGATGTCGTGTGCTTCGGATATTTGTGTGTGCTGTTTGGATCATTTTCAATGAAATGCGCATTCCCTTCGATTGGTTATCTTGATTTTCGATGTTCTTTATTGGTTATGTTCGGTTCGTTAATGTTAATTATGTGTTCTATTTTGAACCATGTTATCTGCTTGGTATTTTTTATATACACAACATTTCAGGGGGAGTCCTTTTTGTTAATGTCAAAAAGGGGGAGAAAACACTCCAAAACCGAACGTACTAACATATCGAACAAATTACTTTGATTCGATATTTTTAAAAATGGTTTTGCAGGTATATATTAAATGTTTTGACATCATCAAAAAGGGGGAGATTGTTGACTCAAAGTATTTTGATGATGATTATATTCAAAACATTTAAACAAAATCTATCTCATCGAGCTGTTACATTGAAGGAAAATCCTGTTCCTAGCGCACGCTACAGACTGCATGGTAGCGCACGCTATCGAGGGCAAGTCACCTGCAGTCAGGCGAATAATCTGCAGTCAAGTTGGAATCACCTGATGGATAGCGCACGCAAATCATATATTATCTGCGCATGCTAAATTTCAAACTTAGCGCACACTAACACCTTTCTATAGCGCACGTTATCGCAAGCAAGGCATAGAGTCAGTGAAGTCTGGACAGAAAAAGGGAAATCATTTGCGCACGCTACGGAAGTATAATTACGTACGCTATTCAGAAGTTTTAGCGCACGTTACATAACAATCCTTGCGCACGCTACCGGAACTCATTGGAAGTCCACTAGCTTCTGGACTCAAACAAGGAAGCGTTTACGTACGTTAAACAAGCTAACGTACGTTATCTGGCAAACATGTAGCGCACGCTACAATACACATGTTAGCGCACGCTAAGCGTTCGAAATCCTACCGTTAGTCAACTTATCCGTTGAAACGCAAATGTCAAAAAGGAGATCCGGAAAATCTGGAAAGCAAATATTAAATAATACTAGCGCGCGCTAAGTATACAGTACTAAAGCACGCTAAGTATAAATTTATCCGTTGTAAAAGAGACGTTGGGGAGACAAACCGACAAGATTCAAAGTCAAAAGTGAAGACATCTTGACCAACGCTAACGCACACTATGAGAGACTGTCTAGCACACGCTAAGACATGTATTTTACCGTTGGTACAGTTTAATGACCATTCAGTTCAGTCAAGTCAAAGCTCGATAACGCACGCTATGAAGTATTATTAGCGCACGCTAATAATATGTTTTTCAGCATATGAAGAAGGACTTGACACTATAAATACCCATATCACTTGGGTATCTCAACACACAACTTCAAGCATTCAAGCATTCAAAGTATTCTTGAGCTCAGATTTCTATTTATTATTGCATACTAAGTTGTGAGGAGAAAAGATACAAGAGTGATACACATTGTAATATCTATTATACTTAGTATTATTTTCATTTGGTTGTGAGTGTTCCATCACTCATACACGAGCGTAAGAGAAACGAATTAAGAGTCATTAATCCGGTGTTATTAGGATCTTTGATTCAGCATTGTTAGAATTACACTCCAACATTCGTAAGTAAGGATTATCTAGTTCCGATAGAACACTAGATACAAAAAGTTTATTTTGAGAGTGGTTGTGCTTGGACCAATAGAAGACAAGCGGTTGTAACGGTTGTTGTGCTCAGACCGATCGAAGACGAGACAAGTGTGTGTGGTTGTTCTTTAGCCAATAGAAAAAGAAGTCGGAGAGAGGACGTAGGCAAGTTGCCGAACCTCTATAAATCTTTGAGTCTTTTACTTTCTGCACATTTTACCTTTATTCGTGAGAAAGTTCGATATTCCGCATTACCACTATTCAACCCCCCTTCTAGTGGTGAATTTATCACTTCACGGTTGTGTTTGCGTTGAAAATTTGGCGTCACTACTTGGATGGCTCGTCGTGTCATATTTCCACCGATCACAAGAGCCTGAAGTACATTTTTACGCAGAAAGAGCTTAACATGAGATAGCTTAGATGGTTGGAGTTGATTAAGGATTACGACCTTGAGATCCTTTACCATCCGGGCAAGGCAAATGTGGTGGCAGATGCCTTGAGCCAGAAATTAGTGTCGATTCGGGCGCTTGAGTTACTTAGGGCCCAGCCAAGACTTAAGCGAGAGTTAATGAGGTTGAGCATTGATATTGTACTACCAGATAGTTCCGGGCAGTTACGTACTCTTGAGATTTCTTCATCTCTAGTCGACGACATTAGATCGGGACAGTTGGAAGACCCGATGTTTATTTAGCTTCGAGAGAATGTAGGGAAGGGGAAAGCCCCGGGATTCGTGATACATGAGGATGGTGTGTTGAGATTCCGAGGTCGGCTTTGTGTTCTGACTGACTTGGAATTGAGGCAGAGTATTATGAGAGAGGCTCAGACAGAGTATTATGAGAGAGGCTCACGCGTCACCTTACTCAGTCCATCCGGGATCGAGTAAAATGTATAAAGATTTGAGGAAGAATTTCTGGTGGAACGACATGAAGAATGAGGTAGTTGAGTTTGTGGCTCAGTGTTTAACTTGTCAACAAGTCAAAATCGAGCATCGGCGGCCAGCCGGATTGTTGAAACGACTTCCCGTTCCGTAATAGAAGTAGGAAGATATCTTGATGGATTTTGTCATGAATTTGCCGAGAACGAAGACCGGAATGAATATGATGTGGGTGGTCGTAGACCAACTGACTAAGTGGCACATTTTCTGGGCATCAAGGATACTTGGGGTCCAGAAAAATTGGCTCGTATTTTTATCGCGCAGATAGTGAGACTTCATGGTACGCTGAAGACTATTATTTCGGATAGAAATGGCCGGTTTGTATCGCATTTCTGGCAGGCGGTACATAAGGCATTGGGGGACATGTTTGCGTTTGAGTACATCTTTCCACCCTCAGACCGACGGACAGTCCGAGCGTACCATTCAGACGTTCGAAGATTTGTTCCGCGTGTGTGCGTTAGACTGGAGTAGTGACTTTGAGGAGCATCTTGTAATACCCGGTTGTAATTCATTCATTTTCATTCAGTAATTATCAGTCTGTAATTGTCACTCAGTGATTCTCACTCGTTAATAATCACTCATCATTCTTGTTTCATTCATTTGTGTTCACTGTTGGCATGTTGTAATCGTATATCAGTTACCGATCGGCATGTCATCTCCGTTCTTGATCGACGGGAGTATTATTATTATTTTCATCGTGATTGGCGGCGTATCGGGAGCATCATCTGTGGCTTGTTTTAGACTTGTTAATTTTCATATTCGTATGTTATGTCGGATCATTCATCACCGTATCGTGGAATCGGAGTTATCGGAATTTTCAACTTGGCCAGATCGAGTTACTACTGTAAGGACTTTGGGTTACGGCCGTAACAAGGGTTCGTGTTTCGTGCCATTTGGACGAAAGGGACTTACGGCCGTAAGGTCCTGTGGTACGGCCGTAAGTTGAGCGAGTACGGCCGTAAGTGGCGATTCTGGCCAGACGCTGGCGTCAAAGAAAGCTACCGAGACATCTTTGGCCAAGGGTGATTTACGGCCGTAAGGAAGGTGAGATACGGCCGTAAGTGGTGTTCGTAAGTTTTGGGTGTTGTCGACCAAGGGTGACTTACGGCCGTAAGGGTTGCGGCATACGGCCGTAAGTCGAGGCAGGTACGGCCGCAGTTGGCCGATTCTGGCCAGACGCGGCAGGCAAGGTGCCTGGCCGTTTTCGACGAAGAGGGCTTACGCCCGTAAGATTGGCCGGATACGGACGTATCATCCGAGTTACGGCCGTAAGGTGTGCGGTTACGGCCGTAAGGGTGTCGACAGATGTTTTTGACGAAGGCGGGTTACGCCCGTAACTCAGGATCGGCTACGGCCGTAAGTCTGTCGGCAGGCTTTCGGACGAAGCCAGGTACGGCCGCAGTTGGCGATTCTGTTACGGCCGTAAGGCCGTTGACTTGGAAAGTTACGGCCGTAAGAGGGCCGAGTTACGGCCGTAACTTCGGCAAGATTTAATGACTTGGCCGGGTCATTTCACCTCACTTTTCATTTTTCCTTCTTCATCCGAGAGAGTGTTGAGAGAGTGATTTCATCATCATCAATCACTTGAGTGTGTAATCTTCATCATCTTCATTCCTTTGGGAAGCTTGGATACTCGTTATAACTCGTGTTCATCGGATCGAAGTGGTTGGATCTTCAAGAGGTAATTTCTTCAACACCTTGGATTTCGATTTTGTGTCGAGATATAATGTTTTGGACGTTATAATCATGTTATATGAAGGGATATGTTTATGATTATGAGTTTGTATAAGGATTCATTGGATTATTGAGAGATTTATTCAAAAACACTTTGAATATCGAGTTGGATTTGGGGATTCCCGATTAATAGTTGTTATAATCACGTTTTGGATATTCTTAACGGACTATTGATCGTATGGGAGATGTTTTATTGATTTGAAGCACTTCTTGGGGATTTGGGGTTGGTATTGTTGAGGTTTAGTTGTAATCAATCGAAGTTGGACTCAAAGTGTTCGATATTATGCCCCTATGAACTTGGTTTAATCGTATCGACGTCTTGAGTTCGTTATATTCGTGTTTAATTCGTTATTGATCGGATTGTTGGTAATTGTATTGAACTAAGGTTGTTCGAGCGACCAGTATCTTGGTTAGGACGTTGTTCGTGGACGGACATTCTTCATCGTTGTGGTGTAAGTTGATTCTTACTCGGTTAAAAGGATATTCATTCCTTTTGTTGTTGATCATTCATAATCATAACTCATTCATCATTGTATTAATCATTTTGAGACTTGTAATTGTCGGATAATCATTTCATTAGCGAGGAACGGTGGTTCCAATCATTTCATTGAAAACTATCAATCACTTCATTATCACTTTCGTATCGGTGAGTCATTCTTGACTTTATCGGATTATTATTATTCATTGATATTCATTATGGTCATTCTTGTTCATATGACCTTCTGGGTTCATATTGCGTGGCCGGGTGCGGATGTGTGGAATTTTTAGTCGGGCACGTGATGGCCATGTATTGGGAGTGATACATTGGACTGTGCACACGGTAACGATTACCTCCGTGAGACTAATTAGGTACAAGGACGGGTGTGTCCGGTCATCCGTCTTGTAAACTTTCACATAACACTACGGGCTTACTATGATGCTCCTCTTCATCGTAATTCATAACTAACGATATTTCATAAATTCAGTTAAATCATGTTTGTGTATTTTCAACCCTTGAGGATTGTTGTTACGTAATCGACTCCCGTTGGGGATTTTGTTTTCGTGTCACGGCAAGGCAAAGGCACGGAAGAGCATGTTGAAGGCGACGAGTCCCAGATGATACTAGTAGGGGCCCGATCATTCCGTTTGTTCATCATTTTCATCATTTGATTATTTCGTCATTTGTATTTACCGCTGCAAATTCCGTTTGTAATGTTTATTTATTCAGGGTGGTGTATTTTATCTTCATATAAAATACACTAGTATTCGGTATTGTCCTGGTGTGTTGTACTTAAACTCCTCATCGGAGTGTTTGGTAATATAATGTGGTTCGGTACTACAATTATATTATTTAATTCATCATTTTCATTTGCCTGGTGGGTCCCAATCGGGGATTCACGGCACTGTAATATCCGCCTAGTTTGGGGTGTTACAGAGTTGGTATCGGAGCGTGGTTTTGAATACTACCCTCCAAGTCATGTCTCATTTGAAATCATCGTCATCGGACTAGTATCATTGGACTTTCGCGTCACGTGTGACCTGTGCAAATGCCGAGCCAATCAGACCAAGAACTGTAAGATTTCTAATGCCATGGTATAATATCTGGCATTAATCATTCATTCATAATTCATCAGTTCACAATCCTCAATCATCATTGTCACTTTGACCAGGACGGTCAGGTTAACTCATTAATCAGTCAATTCATTTCATTGTTCAGTTGTTGATCAGGAAGATCGAATCATTAATCTTGTTAACTCATTCAAGATAATCATTTCAGTAACTTCATCAGATAATCATGTCACGTCAATTAATCATTCATGTAGTCGCTGTATTTGAGCGCGTATGCTCATTTTCGTCATTTCATAATATAATCATAATGTGATACTCATGCAAGATATATAATCATCATATGACTTTCCACTTCAGTATGGAAAGGGCTGGCAGAGGACGTGGAGGACGAGGCCGTGGAGCGGGCCGAATCCCGAGAGCTCGTGTGAATACACGTGCAAATGCGAGGAATAATGCTAATTCATCGAGCAGCGACGCTGCCACTCATTCACCTGGACGCGATCATTCATTATCGGGGAGTCGTACCCGGGACACGGCTCAGTCAGAGGGTGTCCGGGTTGATCCACTCGCATTTATGTAGGGCATGATGGCCCAAATGACGCAGATGGCTTAGTTGATGGAGACGATGCATAACTCCGTCAATCAAAATCAGCAGGCTCCTCCACCGCCACCTCAGAGGCAAGAGAGGAATGTGAGTAATATCATCGGCGATATCTCTCGCCAGAGGCCACCTACTTTTGAGGGCTCGTCTGAGCCGGCAGATATCATTCATTGGCTCGAGCATTTCGAGAAGCTGTTTGCTATGGTAGAGTGTCCCGAGGGACACAAAGTTTCTGTTGCGGCTTACTACCTGGGTAAGAGCGCACATTCTTGGTGGTTGTCGTTGAAGCCCACCGAAGGATCTTGTACTTGGGAGCAGTTCAAGACTCTCATGATGGAGAGGTATTATCCGGCCCCACTCAGAGAGGCCAAGCTGTCAGAATTGCTCACCCCCGACCCCTCAACAGACGAGGATGTTCTCGCTATTGCCGAGAAATTTCAGGAACTTCTTCCTTTCGCCTCGTCCATCATTCATTCAGAGGCGGATAAAATCAAGTATTTCAGCAAGAGGCTGAAACCCCGTATGAGACTACAGTTGCTCAATCATAATTGCACCACGTTGGCTGAATTCATTGAGAAAGCTCTCACCTATGAGCTTACTGCTAAAGAGATTGCTAAGCAGCAACCTTCGTCTGCTAGCAAGAAATCGAAGAATCGTAACCAGTCTGGAGGCGGTCAAACAACCTTCAAGAAACCCCGTGCGGGCTCTGCTTTTTCTGAGCGACCTCCAGTGTCGTCTAAACCCGCGGAATCTCAGTCACGAGCGGCCAGTTCGGCCATCACCTGCTATAACTGTGGGGATCTTGGTCATGTCAGCACCAAGTGTCCGAGACAGTCTGTCACGTGTCATAACTGTGGAATTGTGGGACATAAGGCCCGTTTTTGCCGTAGGGACTCCAAACCTACTCAGACGTCATCTCAGGCCCCTAAGCAGTCACTGCTCGAATCAAAGGCCACTCAATCGGGCTGTTTAAAACGACGGAGCGACTAAAGGGGGAGCTTTTAGCCATCGACGGAGCGTCGGTGCAGGACTAGCAAGCCGGATTTATGAGATGAAGAAGACCGATGATCCAGAGGCCCGAATGATCTCGTGTACACTCGATATTCTATCTCAACTGTGTGTACTCTTTTAAATCTTGGTGCATCGCATTCATTCATTTCCGAGTCATGTTTGAGTAGACTACGTCCGGGTAGTGCTACTAGTTGTGAGCCTTATGTCATTGGCCTACCCGATGGTAGACGAATTATCGTAATCGTGAGATTCGTAATTGTCCGATTCGGCCATGGTCGTGTATGGCCGCAGACCTAATCGTGGTAGATTTGCCGAGGGACGACGTCATCTTGGGTATTGATTGGATGGATCGTCATGATGCCATCATTAGTGTCCGTAAGCGTATGGTCACTATCATTTCGCATCGATGGGGTTGAATGTGTGTTTCAGGAGGTAATCCCTACTGTTCCGTAAGGTCATTAATTTGATGAAAGCGGTAAGGTTACTCAATCGTGATGTCGGTTATTGGTGCTATATGGCCAAAACCGAGAAGTCATCAAGAATGTTAACGGATATTCCGGTGGTGAGGGAATATGCCGATGTTTTTCCGCACGAGTTACTGGTTTGCCTCCACAGAGGGATGTGGAATTCACGATTGAGTTGGAGCCCAGTACGTCCCAATATCGAAGGCGCCGTGCGGATGGCCCCGACCGAAATGCAGAATTAAAGAACCAACTTGAAGAGTTGTTCGAGAAGGGTTATATTCGACCGAAAAGGCCCCCGTGGGGAGCACCGGTGTTATTTGTCAAGAAGAAGGATGGTTCATTTCGCTTATGTATTGATTATCGGGAGTTGAACAGGTGACGATCAAGAATAAGTATCCCTTACCCCGTATTGACGATCTCTTAGATCAACTTCGGGGAGCTTTTATTTTCCAAGATCGACTTAAGATCCGGATATCATCGATTCGGATTCGAGAGTCGGATATCGTGAGGACGGCGTTTCGAACACGCTATGGTCATTACGAGTTTGTGGTTATGCCGTTCGGATTGACTAATGCACCTGCGGTATTCATGGAGTTAATGAATCGGGTCTTCATCGACTTTTTGGATCGGTTTGTTGTTGTCTTCATCGATGACATTTTGATTTATTCCCGTGACCGGGAGGAGCACGAGTTTCACCTTCATCAAGTGCTCGACGTGTTGAGACGAGAACAGCTTTATGGGAAGTTTTCTAAATGTGAGTTCTGGATGTCCGAAGTGACTTTTCTCGGGCATGTAATTTCATCAGACGGAGTTCGTGTCGATCCCCAGAAGACGGAGGCTATTCGAGATTGGCTAACTCCGAATAACGTTAAGGAAATCCGAAGTTTCCTCGGATTAGCGGGTTATTATCGGCGATTTGTAGAGGGATTTTCTCGAATCACTCAACCCTTAACGAACCTTTTGCGGAAGGATAAGAAATACACGTGGTCCGACGCGTGTCAACGGAGTTTTGAGGAACTCAAGAGCCGGTTAATGTCAAGACTGTACTTTCCTTGCCGCAGGGACGGAAGGATTTGTGGTCTATAGTGATGCGTCGGACGGGGTCTCGGATGTGTGCTCATGCGAACGGGAAAGTTATTGCCTATGCTTCACGGCAATTGAGGCCTTACGAGGTTAATTATCCGACCCACGACCGGAGCTAGCGTAGTGGTGTTCGCTTTGAAGATCTGGCGTCATTACCTTTATGGCGTCACCTGTCAGATATTCACCGATCATAAGAGCTTAAAGTATATATTTACTCAGAAGGAGTTAAATATGCGTCAGAGACGGTGGTTGGAATTAATCAAGGATTATGATATTGAGATCCTCTACCACCCGGGCAAGGCGAACGTTGTCGCCGACGCCTTGAGTCGTAAGTCAGTTCAGGAGCAGATGCTTGCCCGTTTAACAGTTCAGAAGGAGCTTCAGCAGGAATTCCTTAGATCCGAGATCGAGGTCTGGCTTCAGCGAGTTCAGGGGCAGCTTTGTATGTTAGAGATTTCATCGTCACTCGAGGAGGAAATCCGAGAGAATCAGGGTTCGGACCCATCATTGTTGCGCATCCGAGAGGATGTGGCTCAGGAGAAAGCCCCTGGATTCGTGGTCCACGAGGATGGACTTTTGAGATTTAAGAATCGGTTGTGCGTACCGGCGAATGACGAGTTGAAAAACTCGATTTTGAGAGAAGCTCATGCTACCCCTTATTCTGTTCATCCGGGGTCTAGCAAGATGTACAAGGACTTGAAACAAAATTACTGGTGGAGTAATATGAAGCGAGAAGTCGCAGAATTTGTTTCGAGATGCTTAACCTGTCAACAAGTTAAGATTGAACATCAGCGACCGGCGGGTATGCTGAAACCTCTTCCTATTCCCGAATGGAAGTGGGAAGACATTTCTATGGATTTCATCACGAGTTTGCCGACGAGTCGTCGTGGCATGAATACGATCTGGGTGATCGTGGACCGCTTAACCAAATCAGCTCATTTCCTTGAGATCAAGGAAACGTGGGGTCCCGAGAGACTGGCTCAGTTGTTCATCAAAGAGATAGTCAGACTTCACGGTACTCCTAAGAGTATCGTTTCCAATCGTGACGGACGGTTTGTGTCCCATTTTTGGAAATCAGTTCATCGTGCTATGGGAACTCAGCTTAATCTCGCATCAGCTTTTCATCCTCAAAGACGGACAATCGAGAGGACCATTCAGACATTAGAGGACATGTTGAGGGCATGCGTCCTCGATTGGAAAGACGATTGGGAAGCCCAACTACCATTGATCGAGTTCACGTATAATAATAGCTGGCATGCTTCCATTAAGATGGCACCTTACGAGGCCTTGTACGGTCGTCGTTGTCGGTCTCCTTTGTGTTGGGATGACTTATCAGAATCAATCGGCACCGAACCCGATATGCTTATAGCCGCGAGAGAAGGTAGCTTTAATCGGAGTCGTATGTTGTTGACAGAGTCGGCGTAAATCCTATGCAGATAATCGTCGTCGACCACTAAAGTTCGAGACGGGTGACCACGTTTTGGTCAAGGTATCCCCGAGCCGAGGTATTTTCCGTTTTGGGAAGAGGGGAAAGTTGAGTCCGAGATTCATTGGACCGTTTGAGATTTTGGATCGAGTGGGCGAGTTAGCTTATCGATTGGCTTTACCTCCGGCGTTGAGCCGAATTCATAATGTGTTTCATGTCTCTCAGTTGCGGAAGTATGTTGCCGACCCGAGTCACATACTCCAGTTCGACGAAATCGAGATCGCCGACGATCATTCATATGAGGAACGTCCTATTCGAGTTCTAGAGCGGCGAATCAAACAGTTGAGGAATAAGACGATTCCTTTGGTTAAAATTCAGTGGTCTAGACACGGAGTCGAAGAGGCTACTTGGGAAACCGAGGATAGTATGCGGGAGAGTTATCCCGAGTTGTTTGACCCTTAGTTTCGGGGACGAAACTCCTTTTAAGGGGGGGGTATGTAATACCCGGTTGTAATTCATTCATTTTCATTCAGTAATTATCAGTCTGTAATTGTCACTCAGTGATTCTCACTCGTTAATAATCACTCATCATTCTTGTTTCATTCATTTGTGTTCACTGTTGGCATGTTGTAATCGTATATCAGTTACCGATCGGCATGTCATCTCCGTTTACTGATCGACGGGAGTATTATTATTATTTTCATCGTGATTGGCAGTCGTATACTGGGAGCATCATCTGTGGCTTGTTTTAGACTTGTTCATTTTCATATTCGTATGTTATGTCGGATCATTCATCAGTCGTATCGTGGAATCGGAGTTATCGGAATTTTCAACTTGGCCAGCATCGAGTTACGGCCGTAAGGACTTTGGGTTACGGCCGTAACAAGGGTTCGTGTTTCAGGCCATTTGGACGAAAGGGACTTACGGCCGTAAGGTCCTGTGGTACGGCCGTAAGTTGAGCAGGTACGGCCGTAAGGCTGGCCGGTTACGGCCGTACGCGTCCAGCAGGCTACCGAGACATCTTTGGCCGAGGGTGATTTACGGCCGTAAGGAAGGTGAGATACGGCCGTAAGTGGTGTTCGTAAGTTTTGGGTGTTGTCGACCAAGGGTGACTTACGGCCGTAAGGGTTGCGGCATACGGCCGTAAGTCGAGGCAGGTACGGCCGCATTTAGTTGGCCGACGGCCGTGCAGACGCGGCAGCAAGGTGCCCGGCCGCTTCGGCGAAGAGGGCTTACGCCCGTAAGATTGGCGGATACGGCCGTATCATCCGAGTTACGGCCGTAAGGTGTGCGGTTACGCCGTAAGGGTGTCGGCGATGTTTTTGAAGGCGGGTTACGCCGTAACTCGAGATCGCTACGGCCGTAAGTCTGTCGGGCAGCTTTGACGGCCGAGGTACGGCCGCATTTGTTGGCGATTACGGCCGTAAGGCCGTTGACTTGGAAAGTTACGGCCGTAAGAGGGCCGAGTTACGCCGTAACTTCCGTAGATTAATGACTTGGCCGGGTCATTTCACCTCACTTTTTCATTTTTCCTTCTTCATCCGAGAGAGTGTTGAGAGAGTGATTTCATCATCATCAATCACTTGAGTGTGTAATCTTCATCATCTTCATTCCTTTGGGAAGCTTGGATACTCGTTATAACTCGTGTTCATCGGATCGAAGTGGTTGGATCTTCAAGAGGTAATTTCTTCAACACCTTGGATTTCGATTTTGTGTCGAGATATAATGTTTTGGACGTTATAATCATGTTATATGAAGGGATATGTTTATGATTATGAGTTTGTATAAGGATTCATTGGATTATTGAGAGATTTATTCAAAAACACTTTGAATATCGAGTTGGATTTGGGGATTCCCGATTAATAGTTGTTATAATCACGTTTTTGGATATTCTTAACGGACTATTGATCGTATGGGAGATGTTTTATTGATTTGAAGCACTTCTTGGGGATTTGGGGTTGGTATTGTTGAGGTTTAGTTGTAATCAATCGAAGTTGGACTCAAAGTGTTCGATATTATGCCCCTATGAACTTGGTTTAATCGTATCGACGTCTTGAGTTCGTTATATTCGTGTTTAATTCGTTATTGATCGGATTGTTGGTAATTGTATTGAACTAAGGTTGTTCGAGCGACCAGTATCTTGGTTAGGACGTTGTTCGTGGACGGACATTCTTCATCGTTGTGGTGTAAGTTGATTCTTACTCGGTTAAAAGGATATTCATTCCTTTTGTTGTTGATCATTCATAATCATAACTCATTCATCATTGTATTAATCATTTTGAGACTTGTAATTGCCGGATAATCATTTCATTAGCGAGAACGGCGGTTCCAATCATTTCATTGAAAACTATCAATCACTTCATTATCACTTTCGTATCGGTGAGTCATTCTTGACTTTATCGGATTATTATTATTCATTGATATTCATTATGGTCATTCTTGTTCATATGACCTTCTGGGTTCATATTGCGTGGCCGGGTGCGGATGTGTGGAATTTTTAGTCGGGCACGTGATGGCCATGTATTGGGAGTGATACATTGGACTGTGCACACGGTAACGATTACCTCCGTGAGACTAATTAGGTACAAGGACGGGTGTGTCCGGTCATCCGTCTTGTACACTTGCACAGAACACTACGGGCGTACTATGATGCTCCTCTTCAGCGTAATTCATAACTAAGGATATTTCATAACTTCAGTTAAATCATGTTTGTGTATTTTCAACCCTTGAGGATTGTTGTTCGTAAATCGACCCCGTTGGGGGATTTTGTTTTCAGGTCACGGCAAGGCAAAGGCACGGTAAGAGCATGTTGAAGGCGACGAGTCCCAGTGATACTAGTAGGGGGCCCCAGTCATTCCGTTTGTTCAGTCATTTTCAGTCATTTCAGTTATTTCTGTCATTTGTATTTTCCGCTGCAAATTCCGTTTGTAATGTTTATTTATTCAGGGTGGTGTATTTTATCTTCATATAAAATACACTAGTATTCGGTATTGTCCTGGTGTGTTGTACTTAAACTCCTCATCGGAGTGTTTGGTAATATAATGTGGTTCGGTACTACAATTATATTATTTAATTCATCATTTTCATTTGCCTGGTGGGTCCTGGGCCGGGGATTCACGGACCGTAATATCCGCCTAGTTTGGGGTGTTACAGAGTTGGTATCGGAGCGTGGTTTTGAATACTACCCTCCAAGTCATGTCTCATTTGAAATCATCGTCATCGGACTAGTATCATTGGACTTTCGCGTCACGTGTGACCTGTGCAAATGCCGAGCCAATCAGACCAAGAATCAGTAAGATTTCTAATGCCATGGTATAATATCTCGCATTAATCATTCATTCATAATTCATCACCACAATCCTCAATCATCATTGTCACTTTGACCAGACTCGAGTTAACTCATTAATCACCAATTCATTTCATTGTTCGATTTTGATCGTGAAGATCGAATCATTAATCTTGTTAACTCATTCAAGATCATCATTTCAAGAACTTCATCGATAATCATGTCACGTCAATTAATCATTCATGTAGTCATTGTATTTGAGCGCGTATGCTCATTTTCGTCATTTCATAATATAATCATAATGTGATACTCATGCAAGATATATAATCATCATATGACTTTCCACTTCGCATGGAAAGGGCCGGGCAGAGGACGTGGAGGACGAGGCCGTGGAGCGGGCCGAATCCCGAGAGCTCGTGTGAATACACGTGCAAATGCGAGGAATAATGCTAATTCATCGAGCAAATGACGCCACTCATTCACCTCGACGCGATCATTCATTATCGGGAGTCGCACCGGACACGGCTCGAGAGGGTGTCCGGTTGATCCACTCGCATTTATGCAGGCATGATGGCCCAAATGACGCAGATGGCTCGATTGATGGAGACGATGCATAACTCCGTCAATCAAAATCGCGAGGCTCCTCCACCGCCACCTCGCAGGCAAGAGAGGAATGTGAGTAATATCATCGGCGATATCTCTCCCCAGAGGCCACCTACTTTTGAGGGCACGTCTGAGCCGGCAGATATCATTCATAGGCTCGAGCATTTCGAGAAGCCGTTTGCTATGGTAGAGTGTCCCGAGGACACAAAGTTTCGTTGCGGCTTACTACCCGGGTAAGAGCGCACATTCTTGGTGGTTGTCGTTGAAGCCCACCGAAGGATCTTGTACTTGGGAGCAGTTCAAGACTCTCATGATGGAGAGGTATTATCCGGCCCCACTCGGAGAGGCCAAGCCGTCGAATTGCTCACCCCCGACCCCTCAACAGACGAGGATGTTCTCGCTATTGCCGAGAAATTTCAGAACTTCTTCCTTTCGCCTCGTCCATCATTCATTCGAGGCGGATAAAATCAAGTATTTCAAAGAAGAGGTCAAACCCCGTATGAGACTACATTTGCTCAATCATAATTGCACCACGTTGGTGAATTCATTGAGAAAGCTCTCACCTATGAGCTATCGCTAAAGAGATTGCTAAGCAAAGAACCTTCGTCGCTAGCAAGAAATCGAAGAATCGTAACGATCTGGAGGCGGTCTAACAACCTTCAAGAAACCCCGTGCGGGCTCGCTTTCCGAGCGACCTCCAAAGGTCGTCTAAACCCGCGGAATCTCGCCACGAGCGCGCCCGGCCATCACCGCTATAACCGTGGGGATCTTGGTCATGTCGGCACTAAGTGTCCGAGACTGTCACGTGTCATAATCGTGGAATTGTGGGACATAAGGCCCGTTTTGCCGTAGGGACTCCAAACCTACTCAGACGTCATCTCGTGCCCCTAAGCAACACTGCTCGTAATCAAAGCCACTCAATCGGCGCTGTTTAAAACGACGGAGCGACTAAAGGGGGAGCTTTTAGCCATCGACGGAGCGTCCGGTGCAGGGACTAGCAAGCCCCGGATAAAAGAGATGAAGAAGACCGATGATCCAGAGTCCCGAATGATCTCATGTACACTCGATATTCTATCTCAACCTGTGTGTACTCTTTTCGATACAGGTGCATCACATTCATTCATTTCCGAGTCATGTTTGATTAGACTACGTCTGGGTAGTGCTACTAGTTGTGAGACTTATGTCAGTGGCCTACCCGATGGTAGACGAATTATCGTAATCGTGAGATTGTAATTGTCGATCTGGCCATGGTCGTGTATGGCCAGCAGACCTAATCGTGGTAGATTTGCCGAGGGACGACGTCATCTTGGGTATTGATTGGATGGATCGTCATGATGCCATCATTAGTGTCCGTAAGCGTATGGTCACTATCATTTCAGACGATGGGGTTGAATGTGTGTTTCAGGGAGGTAATCCTACTGCTCCGTAAGGTCATTAATTTGATGAAAGCAAGAAGGTTACTCAATCGGGGATGTGTCGGTTATTGGTGCTATATGGCCAAAACCGAGAAGTCATCAAGAATGTTAACGGATATTCCGGTGGTGAGGGAATATGCCGATGTTTTTCCGCATTTAGTTACGGTTTGCCTCCACAGAGGGATGTGGAATTCACGATTGAGTTGGAGCCCTGCACGTCCCCAATATCGAAGGCGCCGCACGGATGGCCCCGACCGAAATGCAGAATTAAAGAACCAACTTGAAGAGTTGTTCGAGAAGGGTTATATTCGACCGAGTGCGTCCCCGTGGGGAGCACCGGTGTTATTTGTCAAGAAGAAGGATGGTTCATTTCGCTTATGTATTGATTATCGGGAGTTGAACAGGTGACGATCAAGAATAAGTATCCCTTACCCCGTATTGACGATCTCTTAGATCAACTTCGTGGAGCTTCGATTTTCCAAGATCGACTTAAGATCCGGATATCATCGGGCCATGGATTCGAGAGTCGGATATCGCGAGGACGGCGTTTCGAACACGCTATGGTCATTACGAGTTTGTGGTTATGCCGTTCGGATTGACTAATGCACCTGCGGTATTCATGGAGTTAATGAATCGGGTCTTCATCGACTTTTTGGATCGGTTTGTTGTTGTCTTCATCGATGACATTTTGATTTATTCCCGTGACCGGGAGGAGCACGAGTTTCACCTTCATCAAGTGCTCGACGTGTTGAGACGAGAACAGCTTTATGGGAAGTTTTCTAAATGTGAGTTCTGGATGTCCGAAGTGACTTTTCTCGGGCATGTAATTTCATCAGACGGAGTTCGTGTCGATCCCCGTAAGACGGAGGCTATTCGAGATTGGCTAACTCCGAAGAACGTTAAGGAAATCCGAAGTTTCCTCGGATTAGCGGGTTATTATCGGCGATTTGTAGAGGGATTTTCTCGAATCACTCAACCCTTAACGAACCTTTTGCGGAAGGATAAGAAATACACGTGGTCCGACGCGTGTCAACGGAGTTTTGAGGAACTCAAGAGCCGGTTAATGTCAAGACTGTACTTTCCTTGCCGCAGGGACGGAAGGATTTGTGGTCTATAGTGATGCGTCGGACGGGGTCTCGGATGTGTGCTCATGCGAACGGGAAAGTTATTGCCTATGCTTCACGGCAATTGAGGCCTTACGAGGTTAATTATCCGACCCACGACCGGAGCTAGCAAGTGGTGTTCGCTTTGAAGATCTCGGCGTCATTACCTTTATGGCGTCACCGCCGATATTCACCGATCATAAGAGCTTAAAGTATATATTTACTCGTAGGAGTTAAATATGCGTCGAGACGGTGGTTGGAATTAATCAAGGATTATGATATTGAGATCCTCTACCACTCCGGCAAGGCGAACGTTGTCGCCGACGCCTTGAGTCGTAAGTCGATTCAGAGCAGATGCTTGCCCGTTTAACGATTCAAAAGGAGCTTCAAGGGAATTCCTTAGATCCGAGATCGAGGTCCGGCTTCGGCGAGTTCAGCGGCTTTGTATGTTAGAGATTTCATCGTCACTCGAGGAGGAAATCCGAGAGAATCGTGGTTCGGACCCATCATTGTTGCGCATCCGAAAGGATGTGGCTCGGGAAAGCCCTCAGATTCGTGGTCCACGAGGATGGACTTTTGAGATTTAAGAATCGGTTGTGCGTATCGCGAATGACGAGTTGAAAAACTCGATTTTGAGAGAAGCTCATGCTACCCCTTATTCTCGCTCATCCGAGTCTAGCAAGATGTACAAGGACTTGAAACAAAATTACCGGTGGAGTAATATGAAGCGAGAAGTCGCAGAATTTGTTTCGAGATGCTTAACTCACAACAAGTTAAGATTGAACATCGGCATGGCGGGTATGTCAAAACCTCTTCCTATTCCCGAATGGAAGTGGGAAGACATTTCTATGGATTTCATCACGAGTTTGCCGACGAGTCGTCGTGGCATGAATACGATCTGGGTGATCGTGGACCGCTTAACCAAATCAGCTCATTTCCTTGAGATCAAGGAAACGTGGGGTCCCGAGAGACTGGCTCAGTTGTTCATCAAAGAGATAGTCAGACTTCACGGTACTCCTAAGAGTATCGTTTCCAATCGTGACGGACGGTTTGTGTCCCATTTTTGGAAATCAGTTCATCGTGCTATGGGAACTCAGCTTAATCTCAGTACCGCTTTTCATCCTCAGTCCGACGGACAATCAGAGAGGACCATTCAGACATTAGAGGACATGTTGAGGGCATGCGTCCTCGATTGGAAAGACGATTGGGAAGCCCAACTACCATTGATCGAGTTCACGTATAATAATAGCTGGCATGCTTCCATTAAGATGGCACCTTACGAGGCCTTGTACGGTCGTCGTTGTCGGTCTCCTTTGTGTTGGGATGACTTATCAGAATCAATCGGCACCGAACCCGATATGCTTATAGCCGCCCGAGAGAAGGTAGCTTTAATCAGGAGTCGTATGTTGATGCTCGAGTCGAGTAAATCCTATGCAGATAATCGTCGTCGACCACTAGAGTTCGAGACGGGTGACCACGTTTTGGTCAAGGTATCCCCGAGCCGAGGTATTTTCCGTTTTGGGAAGAGGGGAAAGTTGAGTCCGAGATTCATTGGACCGTTTGAGATTTTGGATCGAGTGGGCGAGTTAGCTTATCGATTGGCTTTACCTCCGGCGTTGAGCCGAATTCATAATGTGTTTCATGTCTCTCAGTTGCGGAAGTATGTTGCCGACCCGAGTCACATACTCCGCCGACGAAATCGAGATCGCCGACGATCATTCATATGAGGAACGTCCTATTCGAGTTCTAGAGCGGCGAATCAAACAGTTGAGGAATAAGACGATTCCTTTGGTTAAAATTCAGTGGTCTAGACACGGAGTCGAAGAGGCTACTTGGGAAACCGAGGATAGTATGCGGGAGAGTTATCCCGAGTTGTTTGACCCTTAGTTTCGGGGACGAAACTCCTTTTAAGGGGGGGGTATGTAATACCCGGTTGTAATTCATTCATTTTCATTCAGTAATTATCAGTCTGTAATTGTCACTCAGTGATTCTCACTCGTTAATAATCACTCATCATTCTTGTTTCATTCATTTGTGTTCACTGTTGGCATGTTGTAATCGTATATCAGTTACCGATCGGCATGTCATCTCCGCATCGATCGACGGAGTATTATTATTATTTTCATCGTGATTGGCGCGATACCGGGAGCATCATCTGGGCTTGTTTTAGACTTGTTCATTTTCATATTCGTATGTTATGTCGGATCATTCATCACCGTATCGTGGAATCGGAGTTATCGAATTTTCAACTTGGCCAAGATCGAGTTACGGCCGTAAGGACTTTGGGTTACGGCCGTAACAAGGGTTCGTGTTTCGTGCCATTTGGACGAAAGGGACTTACGGCCGTAAGGTCCTGTGGTACGGCCGTAAGTTGAGCAGTGCACGGCCGTAAAGGCCGGATTCTGGCCAGACGCGCCCGGCAGCTACCGAGACATCTTTGGCCGAGGGTGATTTACGGCCGTAAGGAAGGTGAGATACGGCCGTAAGTGGTGTTCGTAAGTTTTGGGTGTTGTCGACCAAGGGTGACTTACGGCCGTAAGGGTTGCGGCATACGGCCGTAAGTCGAGGCAGGTACGGCCGTACGAGCCGGGCTTCTGGCCAGACGCGGCAGCAAGGTGCCCGGCCGCTGACGAAGAGGGCTTACGCCCGTAAGATTGGCCGGATACGGCCGTATCATCCGAGTTACGGCCGTAAGGTGTGCGGTTACGGCCGTAAGGGTGTCGACAGATGTTTTTGACGAAGGCGGGTTACGCCCGTAACTCAGGATCGGCTACGGCCGTAAGTCTGTCGGCAGGCTTTCGGACGAAGCCGAGGTACGGCCGTACGAGTTGGCCGGTTACGGCCGTAAGGCCGTTGACTTGGAAAGTTACGGCCGTAAGAGGGCCGAGTTACGGCCGTAACTTCCGGCAGTACTTAATGACTTGGCCGGGTCATTTCACCTCACTTTTTCATTTTTCCTTCTTCATCCGAGAGAGAGTGTTGAGAGAGTGATTTCATCATCATCAATCACTTGAGTGTGTAATCTTCATCATCTTCATTCCTTTGGGAAGCTTGGATACTCGTTATAACTCGTGTTCATCGGATCGAAGTGGTTGGATCTTCAAGAGGTAATTTCTTCAACACCTTGGATTTCGATTTTGTGTCGAGATATAATGTTTTGGACGTTATAATCATGTTATATGAAGGGATATGTTTATGATTATGAGTTTGTATAAGGATTCATTGGATTATTGAGAGATTTATTCAAAAACACTTTGAATATCGAGTTGGATTTGGGGATTCCCGATTAATAGTTGTTATAATCACGTTTTTGGATATTCTTAACGGACTATTGATCGTATGGGAGATGTTTTATTGATTTGAAGCACTTCTTGGGGATTTGGGGTTGGTATTGTTGAGGTTTAGTTGTAATCAATCGAAGTTGGACTCAAAGTGTTCGATATTATGCCCCTATGAACTTGGTTTAATCGTATCGACGTCTTGAGTTCGTTATATTCGTGTTTAATTCGTTATTGATCGGATTGTTGGTAATTGTATTGAACTAAGGTTGTTCGAGCGACCAGTATCTTGGTTAGGACGTTGTTCATGGACGGACATTCTTCATCGTTGTGGTGTAAGTTGATTCTTACTCGGTTAAAAGGATATTCATTCCTTTTGTTGTTGATCATTCATAATCATAACTCATTCATCATTGTATTAATCATTTTGAGACTTGTAATTGTCGGATAATCATTTCATTAGCGAGGAACGGCGGTTCCAATCATTTCATTGAAAACTATCAATCACTTCATTATCACTTTCGTATCGGTGAGTCATTCTTGACTTTATCGGATTATTATTATTCATTGATATTCATTATGGTCATTCTTGTTCATATGACCTTCTGGGTTCATATTGCGTGGCCGGGTGCGGATGTGTGGAATTTTTAGTCGGGCACGTGATGGCCATGTATTGGGAGTGATACATCGACCGTGCACACGTAACGATTACCTCCGTGAGACTAATTAGGTACAAGGACGGGTGTGTCCGGTCATCCGTCTTGTACACTTGCACGTAACACTACGGGCGTACTATGATGCTCCTCTTCAGCGTAATTCATAACTAAGGATATTTCATAACTTCATTAAATCATGTTTGTGTATTTTCAACCCTTGAGGATTGTTGTTCTGTAAATCGACCGCTGGGGATTTTGTTTTCGTGTCACGGCAAGGCAAAGGCACGGAAGAGCATGTTGACGGCGACGAGTCCCAGTGATACTAGTAGGGGCCCTACCATTCCGTTTGTTCACCATTTTCATCATTTCATTATTTCGTCATTTGTATTTTCCGCTGCAAATTCCGTTTGTAATGTTTATTTATTCAGGGTGGTGTATTTTATCTTCATATAAAATACACTAGTATTCGGTATTGTCCTGGTGTGTTGTACTTAAACTCCTCATCGGAGTGTTTGGTAATATAATGTGGTTCGGTACTACAATTATATTATTTAATTCATCATTTTCATTTGCCTGGTGGGTCCCAGTCGGGGATTCACGGCACTGTAATATCCGCCTAGTTTGGGGTGTTACACATCTGGCCTTGATCGAGTTTACGTATAATAATAGCTAGCACGCGTTGATTAAGATGGCACCGTATGAGGCGCTTTATGGCTGACGTTGCCGATCACCGATATGTTGGGATGAGCCGTCCGATCTAGTTGGCACCGAGCCGGATCTTGTGTTAGAGACGAGGGAGAAAGTTGAGTTGATTAGAAAGAGAATGTTGGCAGCTCAGAGTCGACAAAAGTCTTATGCGAATGTTAGGCGTCGACCCTTGGAGTTTGAGGTGGGAGATCATGTTCTGTTGAGAGTGTCTCCGTCTAAAGGAGTTTTCCGTTTTGGGAAAAAGGGGAAGCCCAGCCCGAGGTATATTGGACATTTCTAGATATTTGAGAGAGTTGGCGAGTTAGCGTACCGTTTGGCATTACCTCCATCGTTGAGTCATGTGCATAGTGTGTTTCATGTCTCCCAGTTGAGGAAGTATGTTTCGAACCCGTCCTATGTTATTGATTTCGGGGACGTGCAGATCGAGAAGGACGTCACGTTCGAGGAGAGGCCCGTTAAAATTTTGGAGCGTCGAGACAAACAATTAAAGCACAAAACCATTCCTTTGGTTAAGGTGCAATGGTCGAGGCACGGAGTAGAATAGGCAACGTGGGAGTTGGAGGAGGATATGCATTCGAGGCACCCCGAGCTTTTTGATTCTTAAGTTTCGGGACGAAACTTCTTTTTAGAGGGGGAGAATGTAATATCCGTACCTTTCCATTTTTAACAGTTTCTATTTTTTGGTGTATGTCTATTTTTATTGACTCGATTGTAACCGTTTCGACATTTTGAATCTATTTTATTCTTTGAGTTTTTCCATTTGGACGGATTTCGGATGTGTTTTTATGAAATTCCATTCTATGTTATGTTTTGCCGTATGAACGTTCGATTCTCGTGAAACTTGTTCGATTTTGTTGTTTCTTGGTTTGCATGAGTTCGTATGGTTGAGTTGTTCGTGTTGGGACCTTCGGTTTGTCAATCCGACGTCGTATCGTGATTTTCGGAAACTTGGGCTATTTTTGTAATTTCCTATAAGTTAGGGAATTTCATCTTCGTTGTCGTATTTAGGATTCCCAGTTAGTCGGAATTGTATTTTCTTGTAACGCTTAAATTCGTCATCGTGAATACTTCGTAACCATATTTTTAGTTCGATAGCAGGTCCGGGTTTCGGAGTCGTCCGAATAGCTGACAAAGAAATGCCTGCATCGTCAAGAGGTGTTACGGCCGTAACACCCCATCAGTTATGGCCGTAATATGGCCATTGTTACTGCCGTAATGCATAACTTGTTACGGCCGTAACAGCCCGCTGTTTTAAGAACAGCGGGCAGAGGTCAGAAACCTCACTTTTACATCTTCCTTTCGTTTTCTTCGTCGGGCGAGCATATTATCATCAACATAATCATCTTCCACCGTCCGAATCCGAGGTAATTTCGTCTAGAACCCTAACTTGTCAATTTTGGGGGGGTTTCCGGGTTTTGATTATTAAACTCGAATTGTTCAAGTATGTTGTGATATTCCTTACCGATTATTGTTAGTGGGTGATTCCCAATCCGATTTTGTCGAGTTTAATCCGTGAATTGTTGATTCGGGGAGGTTTTGCGTAAACCATCGCCCGTATCAATTGATAGTATTTTGTCATCTCTTGTAATCGGGGTTATGGGCGTATTCCATTCGATTATTGTTATCGTGTAGGACTGAGTTATGTTAATCCTTCATTTAGGATTGGCCGTTTTCCCTCCAGATCATTCGTAGTCGTTGTTCTTTCTCGTTTCGTCAAGGATGTCTCAAAGGCAAGTACTTTACATTTGTTTACATGTTCTAGTATTTGAATTATGGCTATTCGTGGTTGTTGTGGATGGATATATGTATGTTCACCTAGGGACGGTCCGACGGGGCCTCTAGAGATACGTATTGCCGTGAGTGTGCGTATCGTGAACTATGGTTAACCACCCAGGGATATCCGATGGGGCTCTGCGGGGTACGGTGGCCGTGAGTCTCATACCAACGGTTAACTTTGAATTGTTTTTGTTGGAGAAATGTGTTTTGTTCTTGTGCACCGTAAATATTCCGGAATATAAATGATTTCTAAAATGATTTTTGGCGCATATTTTCATCTGATTAGAATGGTAGTTCAAATGGATTGTACTTGCACTAGCAGTTATCGCTAACCCCTTAAATGGGGGAAATACTTTTGTATTTCAGGTACAGGTCAAGGAAGCAAGCGAGCACGCGAGCCGTACGAGGATGATGGGCAAGCGTGATTCTGTTCAGTGATTGTCTGTTGGTGTCTTGTTTTTGGAATTTATTTACTATGTCATTGGTTTAAGTACTCGAGTACTTCTTTCTTTAATTTATTGATGTTGTGTACCCGTTTTGGGATTGGATTTGATGTCGAATTGTATTGTTGAATTTCAAGCTTTGGTGTTGAATGTCGTGGATTGTGAAATTGTCGTTTTGTTGATGACGTATGTCTTTGTCGAATGTTGTTTTGGTACATTAGCCTGGTGGATTCCACAGTGTGGGGTCCATGGCGCTGTAATATGCCCTGATCATCTTGGGGGTGTTACAGTCTTGACATCTATCTGCCAAATCTCCATATCCAAATATGCAGCTATAGCTAAGAGAATCATGATCGATTTAAGCATGGCTACTGGCGAAAAGGTCTCATCGTAGTCGATGCCCTCCTTCTGAGTGTAACCTTTCGCAAAAAGCATTACTTTGAAGGTTTCAACCTTCCCTTTCGATCCTCTCTTACGCTTGTAGACCCACTTACTTCCAATGGGTTTTACCCCATTGGGTATCTCTACTAGCTCCCACACTTGATTAGAATCCATAGATCCCATTTCGGATTCCATTGTTGTTTTCCAGGATTCAACATCCTTGTCTTGAACTGCTTGTTTGTACGTACATGGATCTATTTCATACTGGTTCGGGGAGTGGTTCGAAGACGCTCCCACACCGATGAAACGTTCAGGTTGACAAACAACCCTCCCACTACGACAAAGCGTGTCCTTGGTTTGCGTATCCACAATCGTGTCGATACGTGGTACACTAGGTGTTTTCACAATTGGTATTGTCGAAATCTCGCCCCTAAGTTCTTCTAGAATGACCTCACTCCTAGGCTTGTGGCGTATTACATAGTCCTCCTCTAAGAACCGGGCATTGGTGCTAACAATGACCTTCTGGTCATTAGGACTGTAGAATAAGCCACCCTTCATTCCCTTAGGATATCCCACAAACACTCGTACTTCTGTACGAGATGCCAACTTATCAGCTTTCTTATTCAGCACGTGTGCTGGTGAACCCCAAATCCGAACATGCCCTAGACTGGGCTTGCGCCCATTCCACAGTTTTGTGGGTGTTTTTGGAACTGATTTCGAAGGCACCAAGTTTAGAATGTACGCCGCTGTTTCCAAGGCATATCCCTAAAACGAAATAGGCAAATCAGAATAACTCATCATTGACCTAACCATCTCTAATAAAGTACGATTCCTTCGTTCAACAACACCATTTTGTTGTGGTGTACCATGCGTTTTGAGCTGGGAAGTAATCCCCTTATGTGCCAAGGAATCCAAAAACTCTCCACTAAGGTATTCGCCACCACGATCAAATCCTAGTGACTTGATACTCTGCTCATGACGCTTCTCCGTTTCAGCCATGAATTCTTTGAACTTATCAAAAGATTCAGACTTACGTCGCATCAAATAGATGTATCCATATCTCGAATAATTATCTATAAACGTGATGAAGTATTCGAAACCACCCTTAGCCTGGTATGTTCATTAGACCACATACATCGGTATGTACTAAATCCAATACATTTTGTGCACGATTTCATTTGCTTCGGAAAGCCCTTTTAGTCATTTTACCTTCTAGGCAGGATTCGCAGGTTGGAAATGACTCAACTTGGAGCGGATCCAATGGGCCATCGCTCACCAATCTTTGAATCCTTCTAAGGTTAATATGACCCAATCGTAAATGCGACAAATATGTTGGATTTATGTTAAGTGATTTATAATTATGCAAGGGAGCTGGTGCAGCATTAATGATATAAAGTTCTTCACTATAAGTACTCGCGCAAACATATTCACCATTTCTTTTAATAACTGCATTATCTTCAAAAGAAACTGAATATCCATCATGTCGCAATTTAGAAACTAAAATTAAATTCATTCTAAAATCGGGTACTAATAATACATTATTTAGAACTAAAATCCTATCATCAACTTTTAGCTGCACGACTCCCACTGCAACAGCCTTCAGACTGGAATATTCGCCCCAGCTTATTGTAATCTCATCCGCACAAAGTACCTTGGTTACTTGGAACCCCTGTGAGTCATAACAAATATGATCAGTGGAGCCCGAATCCACTATCCACGAAGTGATAGAACAGACAGCCAAACATGTTTTGACTACTAGTGCATGAGACGTACCTTTCTTAGGGCACTCACTCTTGAAATGCCCTTTCAGACAGTAGTTGAAGCACTTGCCCTTCGGCTTTTTGTTCGCCTCGGGCTGAGGAGCCTTTGACTGAGGAGCCTTGCCCCTAGCTTTGAAGGTTGCCACTTGCTTCTGGCTAACCTGCTTTTTCTTCTTTCCACATTTGGGTTTTGAAGAAGTAGCACCGGTTGCCGCAAGAATTTGATGATAACCTTGTCTGAAGAGACCTTCGGCAGACTGAAGCTCTGTCAGAAGTTCCACTAATGTGTAAGTCCTACGATTCATGTTGTAGTTAAGGCGGAACTGCTCAAAGCTTCTTGGTAAACTGCCCAAGATAATATCGACCTGCAACTCCGCATCGATAGTGGGCCCCAGTATGCTCAGTTCGTTCAAATGAGACATCATTTTAAGAACGTGATCCCTTACTGGTGTCCCTTCAGATATTTGGGTTGTCATCAAAACCCTCATTGCATTTTGCCTAGCCACCCGGTTCTGATGACCAAACATCTCAGTGAGATTTTTCATCATTTCCGCGAGCCCATCGTCTGATGCTGCAATACATTTGTCAGTGAAGCCAAAATGTAACAGCGAGCCATCTCATCCGACTTTTTCCATTTCCGGAATTCATTCAGCTCTTCTGGAGTGGCAACCATTTCTGGTTCCAAAGGGCTCTCCTCAGTTAAAACAAATTTATGCCCCTCGACAGTCAAGACAATGTCAAGATTTCTTTTCCAGTCGGCAAAGTTAGTGCCATCAAGTTTGTTTTCTTTGAGAATAACAGCTAGTGGATTGAAAGACATCTGAGAATAAAATTAAAAACACCATTCATCACATAATTCGACGCAAAATATATTGAAAAACCTTAAAACAATATAAATGCAATCAACCAACACCTTGAAAAACCACACATGCAAGCCACGATAGTGTGGACGTTTACACATACATTTTCAAGTAGATTTTAACGTCTTTAATTTTACTATCTAGCCAAGATGCGTTTTGACAAGTAAAATTAATAGTTGGTTACGTTTGGACATGTATTTAATTAACATAGACTCCGATGAGGAGCTTATTAATCAATACACCTAAGTGAACACCATAATTTAACAAACCTTAGAATATCATTTAATGATAATAGTCTTACAATGTGGAGGAAGACTCTAATATCAACGCATGCTAATTATTTCACAATTTAAACCAATTATGGAGGCCAATTTGATTTTGAAAAATCAATTTAAAATCACTTAGTTATTTTGAAAAATTAAGGTTTTTAATTTTCTCGTCCTAACATGAAAGGAAACATATCACGCATACATCCATACATGACATACATCAAAATAATAAAAAACCAACAAATAATAAAAATTGGATAATTAAATCTAATTATCGTGAATTTTATTCCTCGTTTTGAATAATGAGAAAATCTTCGGCCCGTTTGCTCCCACTGCTTCAAGCATCTCGCGGAAAAACGAATCCAACGACCCGAACCGGATAACTTGACCCGCTGGCCGCTGGCCGACCTGCTGCCTGCTGCCCGCTGCCCGACCTGTTGTCCGAGCTGCCCGACCCGTTTGTAATACCCGTACTTTTATTGACTGTTTAACTTTGTCGTCCTCCTTATGTTGTCGCTCTGTAAATACTTGGAGATGTTGTGGATATTGTTATTGAGTTTCGTATCTCGTTTGGTTTTTGATCATGTCGTTTGGACCTTTCGGAAATGTTCTGGACCAGAGATATAACGCACGCTAGGCCTAGGCTAACGCACGCTAATCCTGCTCGATTAGCGCACGCTAGCTTTGAGCCGTAGCGCGCGCTAGGAGGATTGGTCAGGTCAAAGCCAGTATTTCGGACTGCTCTCTAGACGGGCGGATTAACGCACGCTAGGGGTTGCTAGCGCGCGCTATTCGTGGTTAGTAGCGCACGCTAACATCCGTCCGTAGCGCACGCTACCGGGATGGTCAGCAGAGGCAGTGAGGTTGCCAGGTTTTCTGGACTATCAGATAGCGTACGCTAGGCTTCGGCTAGCGCACGCTAAAGCTATTGCATAACGCACGCTAAACAATAGCGGTAGCGCACGCTAAGTTTTGAGCAGGGCAAAGACAGTAAGTTCTGGACTCCAGTATTGGATGTCACATTTTGGGTTAGCGCACGCTAGGGACAGACGATTAGCGCATGCTAACGGAGCCGGCAGAAACCACTGGACTATCCGGTGACTTCGCTAGCGCACACTAATGAAGGATGCGTAGCGTGCGCTAGACTGGGCAGATATATATATGGCAGTTGACTTTATTTTCGTCATTTCTCAACCTCTTCACTCCTTTTCGACGGGAATCACTCGGGAGAGGCGATCTTAGGCGATTGGAAGCGATCTTCCTTCTAACAACAACATATTTGGTTGGAGAACAAGGATTTCTCAACATCTAATTCCTCCTAACGTCCGAATCAAGGTAAAAATCCTTAGAACCCTACTTTTTGGGAATTTTGGGGTTTTTCGTAGATTCGTCCGAGTTATCCATTTGGAAGCTTGAGAACCTTGAGATTATGATGTATCTATACCGTATGTATGTTTTTCCTACGATTTTATGGTTGGATTGTGCCGTTTCCGGACTTGTGAGATTTTGGACGATTTTCCAACCTCTAGTTGATTATCCGTATATCTTTATGAATCGTAGACGGGTTTCGGGGGTTTCTTCGTGTAATTTGAATATGGATAATTGATTATTATATTCCTTGCGAATCGTTTAGGTGCCGGAAGCGCTTTCTTGGACCTACCGATCTCATACCTTTTTTCCGTTCGTTTTTCTCGATGTCTCAAAGGCAAGTATATATTTATGATTGTGCGTTCTCGACTTTGAAAGTAAGAAATATTGATAGTATGATATGAACGAACCGTTTATACGGCATTCATAGATATATTGTTGGCATAATATGAACAAACCGTTTCTACGGCATTCATATATGAATTGATGGCATGATATGAACGAACCGTTTCTACGGCATTCAAACATGTATTGACGGATGATATGAACGAACCGTTCCTACGGCATTCATATACGTCTTGAGGTGACACTATGAGATTTAGTTATTCCGGAATACTAGTCTTGAATTGATGAATTGACGAATACATTTACTTTATTGTCGAGAAGTATTGTGTTTCATACTTGATATTCTTGCACTAGCTATTCGACGGCTAACCCCTTTATGGGGGAAATACTTTTTATGTATTTCAGGTTCCAGGAGAGCGGACGGGCAGGTATCGGGTCGGCATAAAGATGGTGGGCAAGTGTGATACTGTGTCTTTCTTCCAGTTATGTTTGGAGTTTCCCATTCAGTGTTGTTGTACGGGATTGGCTATTGAATACTCGAGTATTGTTTTCCCTTTTCCTTGATGTTCCGGCCTGTGTTTGCCGAAATATTGATTCGAGTTGTGATGTTTGTGAATACATTGGTTATGTTTTGAATACCTTTGTATTGTTTTTCATTCCATTGTGTGTAGACCTTATCGGTCAAATTTCATGGTTCCGCGTATGTTTAGCCTTGTGGGTCCCACGGTGGGGCTTACGGCGCTGTAATATCCCTGAATAACTTGGGGGTGTTACAGAATATGGTATCAGAGCTTAGGTCTATGGATACCTAGGCTGTCGGTCTTTTGGGTCGATCGAGTCGTTAATTGTCCGCAGTATCACTACTCTGCCATCATCACAAAGGCGACCGTACTTGTAAGACCTCTCACTCTTCTGGTGTTTCCTTATTCGTTTTGCTTCCTTTTATCGGTATTCTTGAGAATCGGACACTTTGATGACGCGTGATTGAATTGTGCTTACGTGACTTTTGTGTTCTTCAGTATGTCAGCTGGTAGGGGCCGTGGTCGTGGACGTGGAAGAGGTCGTGGCGCGGCCGTTTCCATCAGTTCAGTTGCGGGGTCGACCAACCCCAGTTTGTCGAACTCGGTGCATCCCGACACCGAGAGTCGACGACTACCGACGGTCGTGGAACAACGCGGATGTTGGAGTGGCGAATGCACTTCAACAATCGCTACTCAAATGACTATTTTGGCCCAAACTGCTCAAATTGAATAACCGAAACCAAACACGGATGCCTTGCTTCGTAATGTAATCCGTATGCACCCTCCACGCTTGGCGGTGCCATAGACCCGTTAGCCGGGAAGATTGGTTAGCGAGACCGAGAAGATTTTCGAGGCAGTTGATTGCCCCGAGGTGAGGAAAGTACCGATTGCTCAGTATTTCCTCACTAAGGAGGCCGCTACTTGGTGGAAGGTCATCAAGCCATAGGATCGTATTGCCTCGTGGGATGAATTTAAGGAGATCTTGGAGACCGAGTTTTGTCCTTGGCCGGTACGAGAGAGCCGAATCCGAGCCTTCTTCGAGGCTAAACCACAAGATATTCCCGTTTCGCAGGCGATCGTGGAGTACAACCAACAATTGATCCATGTGAAGGATCAAGTGCGTAACAAGCGTGATAAGATCCGTTATTTTGATATGCGGATGAAATTGGACTTACGGCGGTACATGGCCGGATTTGCTTGCACCACACTGAAGGAATACCAGGACAGAGCTTTAGCCCATGATATGTTAAGCCCCAACAACGATACCGGGGAAGAATCGAAGAAGCAGAAAGTAGCGGGGAATTTTTCAAACTCTAAGAGTGGCAACTTTCAGAAGTCACGCATTTACTAACCGGTCACGGACGATGTCACGTTCTAATAAAGGAAAGAGGGGTTACCGTTCTACTCCGGCACCACAAATCGCACGATGACTTGCTATAATTGTGGCCGTCCTGTGCCACGTCGATTTGGAATGCAACTTTCCACCATTGAAGTGTCACACGTGCGGACAGATGGGACATAGAGCGGCTTATTATTCCGAGCCGAATCGGACTTTGGACACTCGGCTCGCCTACCGGTCAACCTCAGCAGAATTTCGGCAGGGGCCGGACGGGGTCGAGAATGCCGGAGGGGGAAACTCTAGCGTCGGTTCGGTGCAACCACGAATTTATGAGATGCGTCGAAAGGCATTTAACCCGACGCGGTGGCTTCAGGTACCATTCATATCCTATCTCATCCGGTCCGTGTACTTTTTGATTCGGGTGCTACACATTCTTTTATTTCTTTGGAGTGTGTACGCCGTTTGAATATAACTTGTCTGACTACTTGCGATCCCTTCATCGTGAGACTACCTAGCGGGGATAGAATTGTGGGGAACCGGGAGATTAGAGATTTTCCGGTGATTATATCCGGTATAGATTGGTTATCGAATTTAATTGTAGTTGATATGGAAGGCGAGGACGTGATCCTCGGCGAGGATTGGCTTGATAGTCATCAAGCGATTATGAACTACCGTACTAAGGTTATCACCATGATGACTAAAGACGGATCTGAGCACTCATTTTTGGGGCGTAAGTCGGGACTATCCAAGTTACTTATCAGTGCCATGAAGGTCGTAAAACTTTTGAATAAAGGTTGTGCGGGCTATTGGTGTTATGCCTTGAAAACGGAAGGAAATGAAATCGATTTCTCTTCGATTCCGGTTGTTAGTGAGTACCCCGATATTTTTCCGGATGACCTCCCGGGATTACCGCCAGAGAGAGATAGAATTTACCGTGGACTTGGAGCCAGATGCGGCTCCGATTTCTAAAGCACCTTACCGGATGGCACCTTCCGAGATGCAAGAATTGAAGAATCAATTGGGAGAACTTCTGGAAAAAGGGTACATCAGACCGAGCGCTTCGCCTTGGGGCGCGCCTGTTCTTTTTGTGAGGAAGAAGGATGGTTGACTACGTTTGTGCATTGACTACCGTGAGCTGAACAAAGTAACCATCAAGAACAAGTATCCTTTGCCTCGTATAGACGATTTATTTGATCAATTGCAAGGGGCTGCAGTTTTCTCGAAAATTGATTTAAGATCCGGGTATTATCAACTCAGG
Source organism: Orobanche coerulescens (assembly GCA_033398695.1). Lineage (NCBI taxonomy): Eukaryota > Viridiplantae > Streptophyta > Magnoliopsida > Lamiales > Orobanchaceae > Orobanche > Orobanche coerulescens. The sequence goes on from CM065808.1 coordinate 179,139,180, forward strand.
GTGAGGGAGTCAGACGTTCCGAAGACGGCATTTCGGACGAGATATGGGCATTATGAATTTGTAGTTATGCCTTTTGGGTTGACTAATGCACCGGCAGTTTTCATGCAGTTAATGAATAAGATATTCATCGAGTACCTCGACAGATGTGTAGTCGTCTTTATTGACGACATCTTGATCTACTCTCGAGATAAGGAGGAACATGCCCGACACCTGCGTTTGATATTAGACATTTTGAGAACCGAGCACCTCTATGCAAAATTCTCGAAATGTGAATTTTGGTTGGAAGAAGTTATGTTTCTCGGCCATGTGATTTCGGCCGAAGGGGTTCGTGTAGACCCGCAGAAGATTGAGGCAGTGCTAGATTGGGCACCGCCTAAGAATGTTAAGGAGGTTCGTAGCTTTTTGGGCCTTGCTGGGTATTACCGTCGGTTCGTCGAGGGGTTCTCGAAACTCGCTCGGCCGCTTACAAAATTGCTCCAGAAGACCGATGAGAGACAACAGAGCTTCGATGAACTAAAGAAACGTTTGACTACAGCGCCGATTTTAACCTTACCACATGGTAGTGAGGGCTTTGCAGTTTATAGTGACGCTTTGGGTCAAGGCCTGGGCTGTGTGCTTATGCAGCATGATAAGACGATAGCTTTTGCGTCTCGACAATTAAAGCCTTATGAGATGAATTATCCTACTCACGATTTAGAGTTGGCCGCAATTGTCTTCGCACTCAAGATTTGGCGGCATTATTTGTATGGTTCACCGTGCCGGATTTATACCGATCACAAGAGCCTGAAATATATTTTCAGTCAGAAGGAGCTGAATATGAGACAGAGGCGTTGGTTAGAGTTGATAAAGGATTATGATTTGGAAATTCTTTACCACCCCGGAAAAGCTAATGTCGTTGCGGATGCTTTGAGCCGCAAATCGGCATCTCTTCAAATGTTCGAGGTTCTTACACCTCGCATTTAAAATTCGTCAGACTTAATTGAGCAAGGGATAGAAGTTTGGCTTCAATGAGTATAGGGACAAATGTGTACTCTCGAAATTACTTCGTCTTTAGTTGATGACATCAAAGGGAAGCGGTGGAGTGACCCGATGATTTCTCAACCGAAGGAAGATGTAATTAAAGGAAAAGCTCGACTTTATGGTTCACGAGGATAGTATTCGAGATTTCGTATGTGCTTTGTGTTCCGAACGATTTAGCGTTGAGGCGTAAAATTCTCCGAGAAGCGCATGCTACGCCTTACTCAATCCACCCCGGACGAGTAAGATGTACAAAGATTTGAAGCGTAATTTTGGTGGAATAACATGAAGAAGGATGTTACGGAGTTTGTACTACGGTGCTTGACGTGTCAACAAGTCAAGATCGAACATCAACGACTCGGGTTGTTGAAACCGCTTCCCATTCCCGAGTGGAAGTGGGAAGACATTTCTATGGATTTCATCATCGCATGCCGAGAACTCGGGCCGGAATGAATATGATTTGGGTAATTGTCGATAGGTTGACCAAGTCTGCACACTTTTTGGGTATTAAGGATACTTGGGGACCGGATAGACTAGCTCGAACTTTTATTGCTGAGATCGTGAGGCTACACGGTGCCCCCAAAACCATTGTTTCTGATCGAGACGGCCGTTTCGTATTGCACTTTTGGCAGGCCGTTCATCAGGCTTTGGGTACTGAGTTGAGATTGAGCACTTCTTTTCATCCTCAGTCGGATGGTCAGACAGAGAGGACGATTCAGACGTTGGAAGATATGTTACGGGCTTGTGCCTTAGACTGGAGTAATGATCGGGAGCTTCACTTGCCGTTGATCGAGTTTGCTTACAATAATAGTTGGCATGCGTCGATCCAAATGGCACCCTTCGAGGCACTTTATGGTAGACGATGTAGGTCGTCATTATGTTGGGACGAGGCTTCTGAGCTGGTTGGGACGGAGCCGGATATGTTGATGGAGACTAAGGAGAAGATTTCTATTATCCGGGACCGATTCTTGGTTTGCCGCCGCAGTCGTCAAATCTTATGTTGATACTCGTCGACCCTTGGAGTTCAAGTGGGGGATCATGTCTTACTCAAGGTGTCTCCGACTCCGTGGAGTTTTCCGCCGGGAAAAAGGGAAACTTAGTCCGAGGTATATCGGACCTTTCGAGATTTTGGACAGAGTTGGAGATTTAGCTTATCGCTTGGCGTTGCCTCCAGCTTTGAGTCACGTCCATAGTGTTTTTCATGTGTCTCAGTTGAGAAAGTACGTACCGGATCCGAGCCACATTATCGACTAGAGTGAGATTGACGTAGCCGAGGATATTACCTTTCCGGAGAGACCCGTAAAGATCCTTGAGCGTCGCAAGAAACAGCTTCGACATAAGACCATTCCACTGGTTAAAGTGCAATGGTCGAGGAATGGAGTCGAGGAGGCAACTTGGGAGACGGAAGAGAAGATGCGGGTGGAATACCCCGAACTATTTATTTCTTAAGTTTCGGGACGAAACTTCTTTTTAGAGGGGGAGAATGTAATACCCGTACTTTTATTGACTGTTTAACTTTGTCGTCCTCCTTATGTTGTCGCTATGTAAATGCTTGGAGATGTTGTGGATATTGTTATTGAGTTTCGTATCTCGTTTGGTTTTTGATCATGTCGTTTGGACCTTTCGGAAATGTTCTGGACCAGAGATATAACGCACGCTAGGCCTAGGCTAACGCACGTTAATCCTGCTCGATTAGCGCACGCTAGCTTTGAGCCGTAGCGCGCCAGAGGATCGGTCAGTCGAGCCGATTTCGGATCGCTCTCTAGACGGCGCATTAACGCACGCTAGGGTTGCTAGCGCGCTATTCGTGGTTAGTAGCGCACGCTAACATCCGTCCGTAGCGCACGCCACGGCCGGCCGCCAGAGGCGATGAGGTTGCCAGGTTTTCTGGACTATCGAGATAGCGTACGCTAGGCTTCGGCTAGCGCACGCTAAAGCTATTGCATAACGCACGCTAAACAATAGTGGTAGCGCACGCTAAGTTTTGAGCGAGGCAAAGACAGTAAGTTCGACTCCGATCTTGGATGCCACATTTTGGGTTAGCGCACGCTAGGGACAGACGATTAGCGCACGCTAACGGAGCCGGCAGAAACCACTGGACTATCCGGTGACTTCGCTAGCGCACGCTAATGAAGGATGCATAGCGTGCGCTAGATCGCGTATATATATATGGCAGTTGACTTTATTTTCGTCATTTCTCAACCTCTTCACTCCTTTTCGACGGGAATCACTCGGGAGAGGCGATCTTAGGCGATTGGAAGCGATCTTCCTTCTAACAACAACATATTTGGTTGGAGAACAAGGATTTCTCAACATCTAATTCCTCCTAACGTCCGAATCAAGGTAAAAATCCTTAGAACCCTACTTTTTGGGAATTTTGGGGTTTTTCGTAGATTCGTCCGAGTTATCCGTTTGGAAGCTTGAGAACCTTGAGATTATGATGTATCTATACCGTATGCATGTTTTTCCTACGATTTTATGGTTGGATTGTGCCGTTTCCGGACTTGTGAGATTTTGGACGATTTTCCAACCTCTAGTTGATTATCCGTATATCTTTATGAATCGTAGACGGGTTTCGGGGGTTTCTTCGTGTAATTTGAATATGGATAATTGATTATCATATTCCTTGCGAATCGTTTAGGTGCCGGAAGCGCTTTCTTGGACCTACCGATCTCATACCTTTTTTCCATTCGTTTTTCTCGATGTCTCAAAGGCAAGTATATATTTATGATTGTGCGTTCTCGACTTTGAAAGTAAGAAATATTGATAGTATGATATGAACGAACCGTTTATACGGCATTCATAGATATATTGTTGGCATAATATGAACGAACCGTTTCTACGGCATTCATATATGAATTGATGGCATGATATGAACGAACCGTTTCTACGGCATTCAAACATGTATTGACGGATGATATGAACGAACCGTTCCTACGGCATTCATATACGTCTTGAGGTGACACTATGAGATTTAGTTATTCCGGAATACTAGTCTTGAATTGATGAATTGACGAATACATTTACCTTATTGTCGAGAAGTATTGTGTTTCATACTTTATATTCTTGCACTAGCTATTCGACGGCTAACCCCTTTATGGGGGAAATACTTTTTATGTATTTCAGGTTCCAGGAGAGCGGACGGGCAGGTATCGGGTCGGCATAAAGATGGTGGGCAAGTGTGATACTGTGTCTTTCTTCCAGTTATGTTTGGAGTTTCCCATTCAGTGTTGTTGTACGGGATTGGCTATTGAATACTCGAGTATTGTTTTCCCTTTTCCTTGATGTTCCGGCCTGTGTTTGCCGAAATATTGATTCGAGTTGTGATGTTTGTGAATACATTGGTTATGTTTTGAATACCTTTGTATTGTTTTTCATTCCATTGTGTGTAGACCTTATCGGTCAAATTTCATGGTTCCGCGTATGTTTAGCCTTGTGGGTCCCACGGTGGGGCTTACGGCGCTGTAATATCCCTGAATAACTTGGGGGTGTTACACCGTTGCCCGAGCTGACCGAGCTGCCCGACCTGCCCGAGCTGGGCTGCTGGCCGAGGGCTGATCGGCTCCCTGCTGGTCTCGGTTGGTTCGTCTGATCGGGACTCCTCTTCGCGCTGGACTTCTTTCTCTTTCGTACTTTGTGTGTTCCAATTCGATTACAATTTTATTGGAAATAAAATACATCGAATTTACATCAAATTACAAGAAAAAAGAATCCTATTCTACCCGTAGATTTTCTCACGGGAAAAACTTATACATGCCTCAAAACCTGGCCAAATTACCAAAAACGCGTAAATAAATAAAAACATCACATAGCCATGATAATTGGATCATATTCTCCTGCAAGACAAATTCTAGCAAAATATTCCAAAAATCATACTACATGAATATTTAATTGCTAGCATATTAATCACCAAATTAATTAAATTGAACAGAACCTAAAGACCGGCTCCGATACCAATTGTTGGAATATAAAACGTAGCGGAAGCAAGTTGGTGGAAATTATTTTATGAAACAATTTTATAAACTAACCAACATAAAAACCGAATCTATTTAGGCTTGTCAATTAATTAACTAAATAGAATAACAAACAATAAAATACACATATTTACGCATGAGAGTCGGTAATTTATACCTTTGACGCGAAGTGGTAGGAAATCCCTTTTGGTCGACTTTTCTCCTCTTCGTACTCCTCTCCGATCTTCTTGTATTTCTACCTCAAGATCTTCTAGAGTATATCTCGTCTATGTCCGGATGTCGTGTGGGCAACAATCTGCCGGATCAAACTTGGACAACAATCTGCCGAATCAAAATTGTATAAGATTATTGTCTATTATTATTATGGTGGAATTCCAAAAGTTTATTTAATAGAATGTAGTATAAGATTAATTTCCTTCTTCTTCTTAATAGATTTTAATATTAATATGGTGTTAACCAAAATTTTGATTTTAATTTTGCCGTTTGGCTTTCTTAATATTAAACTTTAACAATTATTTTTAGACATTGTACCAAAAAATATAACAATTATATTCTTATATTTGTTGTTTATATTTTATATTTTGATAAGCGTAATGATATAATACAAAATTATTTATAATCAAAGTTTCATATATAACAACACCATCTATTAGAAAGCAGACCCATTATCTTTTTTTATGATGGGGCAGCTGTTACTCTTCGAGTGTGCATTGAATAAACTTTCGGATTGAACGTAATAGTTTGAAAACTATGCAAATCAAGTATAAACTACACTAACAAAAAAGAGTTAATAAAAACATCGAACTCGTGATCTTTTAGTCCTGCAATCACATACTCGACTACCCATGCGGGTGGCAGACCAATTATAGTGAGTGCGAATTTTATCCATTCCTTGATTCCATTTTAATGACATTTACCTATCTACATGGGGAAAGAAAGAAATTTATTTAACTTATTTCTTTATATAGGTAGCATTTAAACAATTACAACAACGGGGTGGTGGCGCAGTTGGCTAGCGCGTAGGTCTCATAGCTTGTTTGGGTAATCCTGAGGTCGAGAGTTCGAGCCTCTCTCACCCCATTATTTTTCTAAATTTTGAATTTAGACCATATTATTTAAATCCAGCTTCATTTTTTATATATATTTTTTGCAAGCTATGACTATACAATTAAATTACTTTTTAAATACTTTTTTTGGGGACCATATTATTTAAATCCAGCTTCAACTTTTTTTTTTTGGAAAACTATAATTATACAATTCCAGTTTTTTTTTCTCTTTTTTGTGTACCATAATCATTCAAAGCTATTTTTACTACATGAATAATTGAATTATATATTTTATAAATTACATGTAACATTTCACATTAATCATTAGGCATGAAATTCGTGGTTTGCACCAATAGAGTGAGGTTCAAATCGGTTTAAGTCTTCTATGCTTAAGTCGTGCTTTTTATATATAAGTGCTATTGTATTCATGTACTCACTCTATTGGTGCAATTCAAATCGGTTTAAGTCTTCTATGCTTAAGTCGTGCTTTTTATATATATAAGTGCAATTGTATTCATGTGCTCAGCCATATCAGTACTATGTTATTCAAATAACATGAATATTTGCGCTAAAAAATTAAAGTATTGTTGTAGTTATGTATTTGGCCAATGAGTATTCTAAGCATATGCTAAAGCATGCAAAAATTTAAGCCAATCCTTTCAACTCTCTCTAGATGCTTGAACACTCTTTATATGAGAAATCTGATATGGTACGACCATTCCGATCTGTTCGTGTCACCGTCTATTAATCGAGGCAAGTATCCTTATGAACTTACGATCTTGACATAGTAGTATTGTATGAGAAATTGTGTGTGTGTATACTCACTACGGGTTAGATCCGACGGGGTCTCGGTAGGGCTCCACGAAGCTGTGGGACCGCGAGTTGCTTTTAACCACTACGGGTTAGATCCAACGGGGTCTCGGTAGGGATCCACGAAGATGTGGGTCTGCGGTTAATTGTGGTGTATTTTACAAATGTGGTTGATTATTGGCATTTCCGGAAATAAGTGTTTTCGAACTATGTTTTCTTGATTGCATGCATTTACTATATGTATAAAATCTAAGTTGTTCATTTGGTTACTTGTACTAGCGTAATTGCTAACCCCTCTGGGGACCCATTTTGGGGAAATTCGTTTTATGAATTTCAGGTCAGGTTCATCGAGACGAGCGGGCGCTGGACCAGTACGCGGATGATGGCCGTACGTGATGATTGTGCACGAGTGATGTCTTAGTGTCTTCTATCTTTTCATCTTTTGTGGTTTTTGAACTAATAGTAGTACTCGAGTACTTAAGAGTTCTTGTTTGTCCGGATTGTATTGTTGTCTATTATGTTGTGTCGGATGTTGGTGTTATGTTTGACCGGTTGAACCAGGCAGATTATTCTGTTTTTGTGTCTTTATGACGAGGTGTTATTTTGTCGTTTCTGTTAGTCGATGAGTATGATGTTTGTTCAGCCTGGTGGGTCCTATATAGGGATTCACGGCGCTGTAATATACCTCGAATATCTTGGGGGTGTTACAGAAAATGGTATCGGAGCACTAGGTTTATGGATACCTAGGCTTGTCGGTTTATTGGGTCTTGTTGCGTTTCGTTTTGCACATCATCGTCACGCTGCCATGATTCCGGTACTACCAGTGTCCATAAGTTTTTCCTAACTCTATTCCTTGTTTCCTTGTATCGCACCTTTGATTCTCGATTGTGATTGTTTCTCTTCTCGTACTTACCATCGTATGGACTTTGTTACTTCTTTAACATCAGTATGGATGCTGGAAGAGGTCGTGGTCGTGGTCATGGCCGTGGACGCGGTCGGGGACGTGGGGCAGCCGGTGGGGCGGCTACGTCGCAGTCTTCGGGAGCCGGCAGTACCGGCGACCGTCACAGTCATCCTTCTTCTCAGGAGCGCGCCGACCTTGGTATTGCGGCCGTTATGCAGCAAATGGTGAATCAAATGGCGGCGATAGCTCAGGCGGTTCAGAACCCGGATCCAGCCCACGCTAATCGGGGCGGAGCGGATCGCTGGCTTCAGGATGTCATCAAGATGCATCCTCCTCAGTTTTCGGGAGCTTCGGACCCGATCGGCTGGGAGGGGTGGATCAAGGAAATATCTAAAGTCTTCACTGCTGCCAACTGTCCCGAGGACCGTAAGGTCCCAAAAACCATGTTGCTTCGTGGGCCGAATTTAAGGAATTGATGGAGACCAAATATTGCCCATGGCCGGTCAGACAGGCTCGAGTACATGCTTTCTATGATGCTCAACCACGAGATATCCCTGAATCTCAAGCTATTGCCGATTTTAACAAGGAGTTGGGTTATGTGAAGACCCAAGTTGTCGAGGAGAGTGACAAAATTTTCCATTTTTCCAGACTGATGAAGTTGTCGATTCGGGACTACATGTCGGGGCTCGTCTGTACTACCTTGAAAGATTACCAGAGCAGGGCCCTTGCTTACGATATGTCTGTGACGGCAAGTGAGGCGGCCCGCGAGAGCAAGAAGAAGAAGTCCGCCGGGAATTTTTCGGGCCACAAAGGTGGGGGTCAGCAGATATTCCAGTCTGCTAACTTTTCCGCTGGTGGTGGCCCAGCTCGATCTACTGGGTTTCCCCGTAGGGCTGCTAGTTCCCCTCCTCGGGAGGTGAAGTGTTTTAACTGTGGCCATCAGGGCCACATCAGTCGTATTTGTACGAACCCTTTGCTGACGTGTAATCAGTGTGGCCAGTCGGGTACTGTGCTGAGAGGGAGAAAATCCTTGGTGCCCGGGCTTCCATTCCAGCGCCTAGAGAACTAAGTGTGAATCAAGGATCATTTGCTTCTCAATCTCCACCGAGTGCTAGTCGAGGGAGAGATCGGGGTCAGCCCGCTAAGGGGGGAGCTTCCAGTGTCGGCTCAGCCCACCCGCGTGTCTATGAGATGCGGAGAGCCGATGACCCAAATGGCCACCGTGGGCGATGTGCACTGCTCATATTCTTTCTCATCCTGTGAGTGTGCTTTTCGATTCTGGTGCTACACATTCGTTCATATCTCTGGAGTGTGTGCGCCGTTTGAGTCTCGATTGTTTGACGCCTTGTGAGCCCTTCATCGTTAAGCTTCCTAGCGGTGATCGGATCGTTGGTGATCAGGAGGTTCGAGATTGTTCTGTGCTTATTTGTGAGAGGGCTTGGCCCTCTAATCTTATTGTTGTGGGTATTGAGGGTGAGGACTTAATTCTCAGGGATGATTGGCTCGAGCGGCATGGTGCAATCATGAACTACCGCACGAGGATCATCACCATGCTAACCGAAGACGGCACCGAACACTCTTTCGCCGGGCAAAAGAGGGGAAACCAAAAGTTCGTTATTAATGCCTTGAAGGCGATGAGACTCCTGCGAAATGGGTGTACTGGTTATTGGTGCTACGCATTGAAGGCAGAGAGTAGTGGAGTTGAGCTGTCTTCGATTCCAATCATTAGTGAGTTTCCTGATGTATTTCCTAACGAGTTACCGGGATTGCCACCGGATCGTGAGGTTGAGTTTGTTATAGAGTTAGAGTCGGGCGCGGATCCTATTTCAAAGGCGCCGTATCGCATGGCACCTTCAGAGATGTCCGAGTTGAAGAAGCAGTTGAGTGAGATTCTTGAGTCGGGGTATGTTCGACCGAGCGCCTCGCCTTGGGGCGCACCGGTCCTGTTTGTGCGGAAGAAGGATGGTTCACTACGTTTGTGTATCGACTATCGCGAACTAAACAAGGTGACCATCAAGAACAAGTATCCTTTGCCGAGAATTGATGACTTGTTCGACCAGTTGTAGGGAGATGCGGTATTCTCGAAGATTGATTTGAAATCGGGGTACTATCAGCTCCGGGTGAGGGAGTCCGATGTGCCGAAAACAGCTTTTCGGACGAGATACGGACAATGTGAGTTTGTAGTTATGCCTTTCGGGTTAAGTAATGCGCCGGCGGTGTTCATGCAGTTGATGAACAAAGTCTTTATCGAGTATCTGGATAAGTGTGTCGTCGTTTTCATTGACGATATTCTTATTTATTCGAGGAACGAGGAAGAGCATGCCCATCATTTGCGAGTAGTGTTAGACATCTTGAGGACCGAGCAACTCTATGCGAAGTTCTCGAAATGTGAGTTCTGGTTGAAGGAACTGAAGAAGCGTTTGACTTCAGCCCCGGTTTTAGCATTGTCGTGTGGCAACGAGGGTTTTGCTGTTTATAGTGATGCTTCGGGTCAGGGTCTTGGGTGCGTATTGATGCAGCACGGCAAGACCATTGCCTATGCGTCGAGACAGTTGAGGCCGTATGAGCTGAACTACCCTACTCATGATTTGGAGTTAGCGGCAGTCGTTTTTGCGCTCAAGATTTGGCGTCACTATCTTTTCGGCTCTGCATGTCAGATTTTTACCGATCATAAAAGTCTGAAATACATATTTACTCAGCGGGAGTTGAATATTGTAACACCCCCAATCCGCTCAGGGATATTACACGCCGTAGAACCTTTCCTCAAGGATCTACCAGGCTGGTAACACATATAACAACTTAATCATGCCTTTAAGGCTAAATGACTCAGTAGACCGATTTGGTCTTTCAATAAATACATACAACTCAATTACGATACATGCCCACGCAGGGGTCGAATACATACGGGAAAAATATAGCAGCAGAAAATAAAGTACAACTGAACCGATAAACAATGTACGGTTCCTCATGTGATTAGTATCGATCATCTTTCATCATCCTTCGTGCCGACCCTGTGTTATGCTCCAAAACCTGAATGCAAAAATAGACATACACCCCCCCGAATACTCGGGGGTTAGCAAAACTCCACTGTTTTGCTAGTGCAAGAACAAAGTGCAAATACGAGCCATACAATTCACATTCCACGAATAACAATAACCAGGAATCCTCAAAAATCCAAAAGTAACGAAAAGTACTTCCCGAGGCATGAGTTTGGGTAGAACATTACAAAACCAAAAGATCACAAATCAAGGGAAAACAATTTATAAAACGGTTTAAAATGCCATCGAGAGTTTTAATGGAAAACAATTTAGGATTATCAAATCCCGCTTTTCAAAATCCAAAAGACGAAAGGGGTCACCGCCCCAAAGGTTTTGTTTCCGCAAATAGAAAACCGATAACAATTCACAGGGCCAGAGCCCAACATCACGTGTCCTCGACGGAAATAAGAATCAACAAAACATAATCGCACATGCGCATCGCCTTGGGAACAGGGTAATACCATTGATCCCGCCCGAGGCCTCGAAGGACCCTCCCGAGCTGGCTAGCTAAACAAATCACAACACATGCATCGCCTTGGGAACAAGGTAATACCATTAATCCCGCCCGAGGCCTCAAAGGACCCTCCCGATCTGGCTAGCTAAACAAATCACACACATATCACAACCATAAGTTATCCCGGCATCGGGCTAACAAGCCACGAACCTCGGAGTCCCCGCAAGACATACCCGATGATAACCCCACTAGTTATCCCGGCATCGGGCCAACAAGCCACGAACCTCGGAGTCCCCGCAAGACATACCCGGATTGGATAACCCTACGGTCTCGCCCGACCCATACTAGCAAGTAAGGATCCCGGAGATTCAACAATCCTACCCGGAGGCATATCACGTATAACAAGCACACAACAATAATCAATTATGAAACGAAACAACATCAAGCATCGCAACCTCCTTTCAAAGGAGTAACAACTAACATCACATCATGTCAAAACCGCAATACACTGCAATGAAGCCATATACGTACACACGCATTATCAAACACCACATCAACTCCAACCACATCCAAAGGATACACGTAGTCACTTACAACCCACACACTTACAAAACACACGCGTTTTGAAAGAGAGCCTTTAACAAGGCTAATCGAATCTTTTGAAAATAATTTTCAAACGACCAAACAAACACATTTAGACGATCACCAAAATATCATATCCACAAAACAATAATAGTATGGGCAAGGTACTTGCCTCGAACAACCACAACGCAGAGAATCAACCGAAGTAAGTTGGCACGAACCGACTACGAACCCGCCGACTCCACCGATCGCCAACTCGCGGTCATAAACTACGAAGGACAAGAACAACAATGAAATGAATTCCATAACACGACTCAAATCCGTTGAATTCAAAGAACGAATGACGAAAGTTCAAGTGTTCTCCCCAAAACGGCCAAGAACACGATTCGTCCCGACAAAACACGAAAATGGAATTCCAAGTCGAAATATGGATATACAATCCATAGAATATGTTTAACAACATCATTTAACCACAATCTATCCAACAAAAACGGATGGAAAACGAGATCGAGAACAAATCTCCCAAAAAGTCGATTCGAAGGAAATCAAGAAATATACTTCGATTCGACGAAGAACAATGGACTAAATGATGTTAAACACAAGAATACTACCAAGATTAATCATACCCATCATGAATTAATCAACAACACGGAAAGAATCGGACAAAAATGCAAAAAAAACCCCAAATTCACGAAATTAGGGTTCTAAGGAAGATTACCTTGATTCGCTGGATCAAAGGACGATAACGGATGATTGATTGATGATATAACCTCAAGAACTTCATGGATTTGTTGTTAAACAACATGGCTCCAAGATCTCTAAGTCTCCAGTCGCGGAAGAGAAAGGTAGGAAATGAAAAACGAGAGGAAATGTGACTGCTGTGTCACATTTATACTGGGCCGGACTAGCGTGCGCTAGGCTGCCGAGCTAGCGTGCGCTATCGGCCCAGGCCGCAGTCCAGAGCCCACACTGCCCTACTGACTCGGCCAGGTAGCGTGCGCAGCCTTCCGGCCGTAGCGCGCGCTACCTGCCGGTCGTAGCGTGCGTAATGCCCGACAGTAGCGTGCGCTACCTGGCGATCATCCCCGAGTCCAGTACTCCAGGACTCCACTGTCCAGACCCGATAGCATGCGTTAGGCCAGCCGATAGCGTGCGCTACACTTGCCGATTAGCGCGCACAGCCTTCCGGACGTAGCGTGCGCTACGCCGGTTCCTGCCGCACCCGTCCGTCCGGTGCCCGAAATCGTCCGGCCAGTCCCGCAACCGTCCAGCCAGTGCTCGAACACCAGGGCTCGACGACTCGATTTCCGAAAACGCACGGAACGAACACGACGAAAAGTTCGCGGACGACATCAACGACCCGAAATGAAAACATAATGCAATAATTAGTCATACGCGACCAAGAAAAGGGTCGAGATAACAAATACAGATACGGATACCCGTAACTTTGGGTAAATTACAAAATGGCCCAAAACACCCAAAAATCACGATACGTGATCGAATAACCAAACCGAAGTTCACAACACGTCTAACAAAGTTAAACGGACTTACGGGAAACTCAAAACAGCAGTTTCGAACGAGATTCGCAAGAATCGAACTCAAGTGCGGAAAAGTCGCTAAAAAACACGGAACTCAATAAAACGATACCGAAACGAATTCGGATGACAAAAAGTGCAGAATTAATCGTTCTCGGAATGACGAAACGGTCATGAGCGAGTCGTCAAAACGGACTTCCGTCGAAAAAAAAAAGAAATTACCGGAAATCGAAATTACGGGTTTTACATTCTGTCCTCCTTAAAAGAATTTTCGTCCCGAAACTTAAAATAAGTAGGGAGAAGCAATATCCCCTGCCAGGAAAACTCGACGAGATACACAAAAACCAAAAATTCGCGCCCGACGGTGAAACGCTGCAAGAAACGCAAAGAGACATACGGCGTGAAAACACGCTCCACGGCGACCAACACAACGTCGCCGTTAGGGATATAATAAAACCAACAAATGACAAGCGTCATCAAATGGATAATATAGTCAAGTCAATTATCCGAAAAATCACAAAACACAACGAACGAAAATCAATACGATTGACCAACCCAACGGTTCATCAATCAAAACGCGAGCCAAACGCTGAACAAATACGGAATTCCACCGCCTAAGGGTTGGAAGATCGAAAACGAGACTAATTTCCCGAACTTAAGGGAATTACGAAGGAGCCTGAACGCTCAACAATCACGAAACGAGGACAAAAACCGAACAAACAAACGATCGAGACAACAAAGATCGAACAATCATGTCCGAAACACGAAGGATAATAAAATTCAAACATCAACTCCCAGGATGATCTGGTGAGAACAACAAGACATGCATTCCCATAAGATCCACAGGAAAGGGAATAGCGATTGAAAAGTCACAACGACAAACGAGTTATTCCAAAACAATACCACCCTCGTTCGATCAATAAAAGCAAGGGATAGGGAAAGTTCAGAAAATGTCAACGAACATAAACGAGTCGACAGAGTCGAAAATATAGAAATTCAAAATCCGATCCACGTCGAATAGAAGAGTTAATAGAACCAAATGATGTCACTTCCGAACAAGGTTAACAAGAATCGAACCGAACTCGAAAAAGTCACAGCGATAACTAGATCGACCCACAACAAGATCACAGCTCGTTCAGACGATGAAACCGAAATACAGAACAAGTTCAGAAAGTATCAACGAACACGAGCGAGTCGATAGAATTGAGAAAGAGAAAATGCAGAAGCCAAAAATAATACGGGTATTATATTCGACCTCTTCTAAAAGAAGTGTCGTCCCCGAAACTCACAACAACGAAATCAAGGATACGACACAACAAGCAACCGACAGAAACATCCTTCGAAGGCCTCTCAAAGCCGATTCTGATAACTGTGCTGAAGCGCGAACTCCGAAAGTCTTGGTAGCCAATTTGCAAAACTGAATTCGGTGTCCCTCGAGTCCACACTTGAAATGTGTTACCGACAAGAAGGACAATTTACACGTGCATGCCCCGGCACATCACGATTGAAACGTCTCGGCTCGGCATACTGAAAATACAAATGCTAGATACAATGGGGCATAACGTCGCAAAACAACATAGCGGAGATGCCAACTCAGCATAACAAAGAATCATAATACATATCATATACAACGATTACCATCGTAAAGTAATACACGCACAAACAATACAGCAACGACGGTATCATTCGGCGACCTTAACGGCCCGAACAATAACCAGCACATAATTACAAACATCATGGAACAATCACACATGTACACAAATGTACAAACCCAAGCTTTAACAGCTCACACAGGTGCGATAATATGCAAGTCACCACGAAATGAAAACATTAAAGATCGTCATCACACCTCCCACAAAGGGTTAACAAAACATATGCGTGGCGAACGACTCAACGTTCACACCACCAATTCAATCACAAATCGGGGTTAACACCGTAACGAAAGTTCGAAAACCATACATGCATTTCCGGTCCGCAAATAGGAATAATAGGTTTTAAAAATGAAAACGACCTTTTGAAAACAGTTTGGAAACACCAGTTGATCTTGAGTATCATTTTACAAAAAGTTGAACAAACATCATTTTCGAGACTTTGAAAATCATCTTGCGTTTAAACAAAAATGAGGACACTTTCTCTTAGTGAAAAAATTTCAGAATATTCGACCCTCGGGTCTAAGTAAAAAAAAAATGTTTCTAAACATCGAAAATATCTCAAAACATTTTGGTCCTCGAGGTAGAAGAATTTTGAAACATGTTGTGGCACCTTGGATGTACCACGAGAAAATAATTCATTTTAAAAGTACGTCTCGAAATTTATTTTCTAAGATACTCAAGGTTTTCAAGGATAATTCAATGGGCTAGAATGCCCAAAAAATTAAGGTAATTACACAGAACTTTATAGCGCCGTGGGTCCCGCGTCGGAACCCACCAGGCTAAAAACTATTTACAAAAAATGCCAAAAAGGCCGATGACGGTAATATTTCAAAAACTCACAAAAGCCATTTACAAAATACTAAATCCCGTCATAAGAATTTCGCCAAAACGATCAAGGCCATAATGCCAAAAACTCGGTTAAGGGAATCGGTTTTCGAAATAAAACTCAGTCGGTAAAATACCGAAAGCCATTACAAAAGAACTTAGCGGATAAAAGAAATATTGTCCAACATGCACAATCCAGCAACACTACTCCTCATATGAACGAAATATGAGAGTCAAATAAACACATATCACGAAATCAAAATCCATAAGAGGATTCCGTCAATTAACTCATAATCATACATGTAACTCGCATCAGACGAGGCACAAACACAAAGAAGGGAGACTTACATCCACAGGTCGCACGAAGATGATGATCGCCCCACGATACTAATCACGACCAACAAACTCAGATGACGCGTCGCGACACGACTTAGTCAGACAAAATCCGACGAGACAAAACTCAACAGACACCACTGACCCGACAGCCTAGGTTTCCACAACCTAAGCTCCGATACCATTTATGTAACACCCTCAATCCGCTCAGGGATATTACACGCCGTAGAACCTTTCCTCAAGGATCTACGAGACTGGTAACACATATAACAACTTAACCATGCCTTTAAGGCTAAAATGACTCACTAGACCGATTTGGTCTTTCAATAAATACATACAACTCAATTACGATACATGCCCATGCAGGGGTCGAATACAACCATACCCGTACAACGGGAAAAATATAGCAGCGGAAAATAAAGTACAACTGAACCGATAAAGAATGTACGGTTCCTCGTGTGATTAGTATCGATCATCTTTCATCATCCTTCGTGCCGACCCTGTGTTATGCTCCAAAACCTGAATGCAAAAATAGACATCCACCTCCCGAATACTCGGGGGTTAGCAAAACTCCACTGTTTTGCTAGTGCAAGAACAAAGTGCAAATACGAGCCATACAATTCACATTCCACGAATAACAATAACCGGGAATCCTCAAAAATCCAAAAGTAACGAAAAGTACTTCCCGAGGCATGAGTTTGGGTAGAACATTACAAAACCAAAAGATCACAAATTAAGGGAAAACAATTTATAAAACGGTTTAAAATGCCATCGAGAGTTTTAATGGAAAACAATTTAGGATTATCAAATCCCGCTTTTCAAAATCCAAAAGACGAAAGGGGTCACCGCCCCAAATGTTTTGTTTCCGCAAATAGAAAATCGATAACAATTCACAGGGCCAGAGCCCAACATCACGTGTCCTCGACGGACATAAGAATCAACAAAACATAATCGCACACGCGCATCGCCTTGGGAACAGGGTAATACCATTGATCCCGCCCGAGGCCTCGAAGGACCCTCTCGAGCTGGCTAGCTAAACAAATCACAACACATGCATCGCCTTGGGAACAGGGTAATACCATTGATCCCGCCCGAGGCCTCGAAGGACCCTCCCGAGCTGGCTAGCTAAACAAATCACACACATATCACAACCATAAGTTATCCCGGCATCGGGCTAACAAGCCACGAACCTCGGAGTCCCCGCAAGACATACCCGATGATAACCCCACTAGTTATCCCGACATCGGGCTAACAAGCCACGAACCTCGGAGTCCCCACAAGACATACCCGGATTGGATAACCCTACGGTCTCGCCCGACCCATACTAGCAAGTACGGATCTCGGAGATTCAACAATCCTACCCGGAGGCACATCACGTATAACAAGCACACAACAATAATCAATTATGAAACGAAACAACATCAAGCATCGCAACCTCCTTTCAAAGGAGTAACAACTAACATCACATCATGTCAAAACCGCAATACACTGCAATGAAGCCATATACGTACACACGCATTATCAAACACCACATCAACTCCAAACACATCCAAAGGATACACGTAGTCACTTACAACCCACACACTTACAAAATACACGCGTTTTGAAAGAGAGCCTTTAACAAGGCTAATCGAATCTTTTGAAAATAATTTTCAAACGACCAAACAAACACATTTAGACGATCACCAATTATCATATCCACAAAACAAGAATAGTATGGGCAAGGTACTTGCCTCGAACAACCACAACGCGGAGAATCGATCGAAGTAAGTTGGCACGAACCGACTACGAACCCGCCGACTCCACCGATCGCCAACTCGCGGTCATAAACTACGAAGGACAAGAACAACAATGAAATGAATTCCATAACACGACTCAAAGCCGTTGAATTCAAAGAACGAATGACGAAAGTTCAAGTGTTCTCCCCAAAACGGCCAAGAACACGATTCGTCCCGACAAAACACGAAAATGGAATTTCAAGTCGAATATAGATATACAATCCATAGAATATGTTTAACAACATCATTTAACCACAATCTATCCAACAAAAACGGATGGAAAACGAGATCGAGAACAAATCCCCCAAAAAGTCGATTCGAAGGAAATCAAGAAATATACTTCGATTCGACGAAGAACAATGGATTAAATGATGTTAAACACAAGAATAATACCAAGATTAATCATACCCATCACGAATTAATCAACAACACGGAACAAATCGGACAAAAATGCAAAAAAACCCCAAATTCACGAAATTAGGGTTCTAAGGAAGATTACCTTGATTCGCTGGATCAAAGGACGATAACGGATGATTGATTGATGATATAACCTCAAGAACTTCATGGATTTGTTGTTAAACAACATGGCTCCAAGATCTCTAAGTCTCCAGCCGCGGAAGAGAAAGGTAGGAAATGAAAAACGAGAGGAAATGTGACTGCTCTGTCACATTTATACTGGGCCGGACTAGCGTGCGCTAGGCTGCCGAGCTAGTGTGCGCTATCGGCCCAGGCCGCAGTCCAGAGCCCACACTGCCCTACTGACTCGGCCAGGTAGCGTACGCAGCCTTCCGGCCGTAGCGCGCGCTACCTGCCGGTCGTAGCGTGCGCAATGCCCGACAGTAGCGTGCGCTACCTGCCGATCGTCCCCAAGTCCAGTACTCCAGGACTCCACTGTCCAGACTCGATAGCGTGCGTTAGGCCAGCCGATAGCGTGTGCTACACCTGCCGGTTAGCACGCTCAGCCTTCCGGACGTAGCGTGCGCTACGCCGGTTCCTGCCGCACCTGTCCGACCGGTGCCCGAAATCATCATGTGTATTGATTTCCGCTTATTACATGCCCCGCTGACCAAACACTCCGGCCAGTCCCGCAACCGTCCGGCCAGTGCTCGAACACCAGGGCTCGACGACTCAATTTCCGAAAACGCACGGAACGAACACGATGAAAAGTTCGCGGACGACATCAATGACCCGAAATGAAAACATAATGCAATAATTAGTCATACGCGACCAAGAAAATGGTCGAGATAACAAATACAGATACGGATACCCATAACTTTGGGTAAATTACAAAATGGCCCAAAACGCCCGAAAATCACGATACGTGATCGAATAACCAAACCGAAGTTCACAACACGTCTAACAAAGTTAAACGGACTTACGGGAAACTCGAAACAGCAGTTTCGAACGAGATTCGCAAGAATCGAACTCAAGTGCGGAAAAGTCGCTAAAAAAACACGGAACTCAACAAAACGATACCGAAACGAATTCGGATGACAAAAAGTGCAGAATTAATCGTTCTCGGAATGACGAAACGGTCATGAACGAGTCGTCAAAATGGACTTCTGCCGAAAAAAAAAAGAAATTACTGGAAATCGAAATTACGGGTTTTACAAATATGAGGTAGAGGAGGTGGTTGGAGCTGATTAAGGATTATGACATCAAAATCCTTTATCATCCGGTCAAGGCGAACATCGTGGCCGATTCCTTGATTCGGAAACCGGTTGCGTTGCGAACGCTTGAGATCTTTACATCTCAGTCTGAGCTTCGGCGGGCTTTGATCGAGTTAGATGTTGAGGTTTTGTTGCCTGGAGCTGTCGGGCAACTTTGTGCTTTAGATATTTCGTCGCCTTTGATCGATGAAATTAAGCTGAAGCAGTTAGAGGATCCGATGATTACTCAAATCCGAATGAACATTCTTAAGGGAAAGTCTCCTGGGTTTGTGATTCACGAGGATGGTGTTTTGAGATTTCAGAGTCAGCTTTGTGTACCGAACGACTCGGAATTGAGATAGAGTATTTTGCGTGAGGCCCATGCTATACCTTACTCCGTTCATCCTGGTTTGAGTAAGATGTACAAGGACCTGAGAAGGAATTTCTGGTGGAATGATATGAAAGAGGAGGTCGCACAGTTTGTAGCGAGATGTTTGACTTGTCAGCAGGTCAAAATCGAGCATCAGCGACCGGCTGGGTTATTGCGGTCACTTCCCGTTCCGGAATGGAAATGGAAAGATATATCGATGGATTTCGTTACGAGTTTGCCGAGATCGAGGTCGGGCATGAATATGGTATGGGTGATTGTTGATCGTCTGACCAAGTCGGCACATTTACTGGGCATCAAGGACACTTGGGGCCCAGAGAAGTTGGCTCGTGTGTTTATCGCGCAGATTGTGAGGCTTCACGGTACTCCAAATCTATTGTTTCAGATCATGATGGCCGTTTCGTATCGCACTTTTGGCGGGCGGTGCATAAGGCGTTGGGTACCCATTTGCATTTGAGTACCTCTTTTCATCCCCAGTCAGATGGACCGTTGGAACGCACTATCCAGACATTCGAGGATATATTATGTGCTTGTGCTCTCGATTGGAGTAGTGATTGGGAGGAACATTTACCATTGATCGAATTCACGTACAACAATATTTGGCACGCGTCTATTCGGATGGCACCGTATGAGGCACTTTATGCGCGGCGATGTCGATCACCGATTTGTTGGAATGAGGCGTCCGATTTGGTCGGGACCGAGCCGGATGTCGTTTTGGAAATGAGGCGTAAGATAGAATTAATTCGGGAACGGGTGTTGACTGCCCAGAGTCGACAGAATTCATATGCCGATGTCCGTCGTCGACCTTTGGAATTCAAGGTGGGAGACCACGTTTTACTAAAGGTGTCACCGACGAGAGGAGTTTTCCATTTCGGGAAAAAGGGGAAGTTGAGTCCGAGATTTATTGGACCCTTCGAGATTTTTGAGCGAGTCGATGGGTTGGCATATCGTTTGGTGTTACCTCCGGTCCTGAGTCACGTTCATAGCGTTTTTCATGTTTCCCAGTTGAGGAAATATATTCCGGATCCCAGCCACGTCATCGATTATGGTGAGATTGATGTCGCCGAGGATATTACTTTTGAAGAACGTCCTTTGAAGATTTTGGAGCACCGCGAGAAACGACTAAAGCATAAGACCATTCCCTTGGTCAAGGTGCAGTGGGAGAGGCATGGTGTCGAGGAGGCAACTTGGGAAACCGAGGATAGCCTGCGTGCTAAGTACCCCGAGTTGTTTATTTCTTAAGTTTCGGGACGAAACTTATTTTTAGAGGGGTAGCATGTAATATCTGCATTTTTCTTCTTTTCCCGATATTCCCATTTTGGTGTATTTTTGTTTTTAGCGACTCGCTTGTAACCATATCAATATTTTGAATCTATTTTATTCTAGGACTTTCTCCATTTGGTCGAGATTCGGAGATGTTTTGATATTATTCCATTTTATGTCACGTATTATTGCATGGACGTTCAGTTCTCGTAGAACCCATTCGATTTGGTTAATTCCTTGGTTGCACGAGTTCGTGTGGCTGAGTTGTTCGTGTTTCGAGTTTCGGTTTGTTGATCCGACGTCGTATCACGATTTTTGGACATTTGGGCCATTTCGTAATTTCCCTAAGTTACGGGGTAGTTTCCATCCCTGTCTGTTCCGAACCCTCGAGTAGTCGGAATCACGTTTCATTTTATCTCTTTTGTCATTGGCTTGAATCCATCGGAAGTGTATCAGTTGGTAGCGGATATGTCTCGTTATTTCCCAATCATTTCCTCATCGAGAAGTGATTCAGATTTCTGCCTGCTGTAACAGGCCATGTTACGGCCGTAAGCCGTATATGTTACGGCCGTAATACTCGAGAGTTACGGCGGTAAGTTTCCCTTATACGGCCGTAATAAGAGTTCATTTTTCTGCACTTGGGTCCAGTGGGGGGTTACGGGCGTAACACGCTAGAGTTACGGCCGTGAGAATTGTTACGGCCGTAACCTCATCTTGATACGGCCGTATGTCAGCTTCGTCAGATTGCCCAGTTTCATTCCTGGGAACAGTTATGGCCGTAAGGCAGGAGAGTTACGGACGTATGTTATGGATGTTACGGCCGTAACACCGGTCAGTATATAAACTGGCAGTAGCCGTATTTTTCTCATTTCTCACCTATCTCACTTCTCTTCACGACAGGAACGACTTGGAGAGCTAGGGTTCGCCTGATTTTCACCCAAACACCATTGTAGGAGTATATTCAAGCTTCTTATCATCAACCTATCACTAATCATTCATTGTTCATCGTCAAATCAAGATAAAGTTTCCTAGAACCCTATTTTGGGAATGATTTGGGGGTTTTCACGTTTTCGTCTGATCCGTTCCGTTTTGTTGGTTAATCCATGATGAGTATGATTAATATTGTTAGTATCCTTTGTTTTCCTACGGATTCATGGTGTATTTCGTAGTATCTTTCGTTATCGAGAGGGTTTGGTTGTGGTCCGCCCTCGTTGTTGTTTTCGTACGAATATACATGAATCGTAGGCGGGTTTTCGGGTGTATTCTATTTCCGTAATCGTTTAGAAGTGGTTGTGATTGTGTTATTCGAATCGTTAGGTTCATTTCCACCGATTCCTCGCGGTTGTGCTTGACTCTCCCTTTCCGTTCGTGTCACCGTCTATTAATCGAGGCAAGTATCCTTATGAACTTACGATCTTGACATAGTAGTATTGTATGAGAAATTGTGTGTGTGTATACTCACTACGGGTTAGATTGGACGGGGTCTCGGTAGGGCTCCACGAAGCTGTGGGACCGCGAGTTGCTTGTAACCACTACGGGTTAGATCCTACGGGGTCTCGGTAGGGATCCACGAAGCTGTGGGTCTACGGTTAATTGTGGTGTATTTTACAAATGTGGTTGATTATTGGCATTTCCGGAAATGAGTGTTTTGGAACTATGTTTTCTTGATTGCATGCATTTACTATATGTGTAAGATGTAAGTTGTTCATTTGGTTACTTGTACTAGCGTAATTGCTAACCCCTCTGGGGACCCGTTTTGGGGAAATTCGTTTTATGAATTTCAGGTCAGGTTCATCGAGACGAGCGGGCACTGGACCAGTACGCGGATGATGGTGATGATTGTGCACGAGTGATGTCTTAGTGTCTTCTATCTTTTCATCTTTTGTGGTTTTTGAACTAATAGTAGTACTCGAGTACTTGAGAGTTCTTGTTTGTCCGGATTGTATTGTTGTCTATTATGTTGTGTCGGATGTTGGTGTTATGTTTGACCGGTTGAACCGGGCGGATTATTCTATTTTTGTGTCTTTATGACGAGGTGTTATTTTGTCATTTCTGTGAGCCGATGAGTATGATGTTTGTTCAGCCTGGTGGGTCCTATATAGGGATTCACGGCGCTGTAATATTCCTCGAATATCTTGGGGGTGTTACACCTTTGGTCGTGTGTGATGGTCGTGCGTCCCTGTTAGTATAAAACGGGACAGGCGGGTCTTTCACCTCATTTCTTCCCTTCTTCTCTTCTCCTCGCGGTTGACGTACGGGTGAGACCAGTGTATGGATTTTTGGTCGATTCTACTCAACTCTAAGGTGTTTTGGAGATTTTTAGGTGATTGTAACATCATCTAATCCATTGTTCTTCGTCGGATCGAGGTAATTTCTTGATTTTTCTTTGGGTTGACTTTTTGGAGATTTGTTCTTAATTTCGATCCTGGTCCGATTTTGATGAATTTGTTAGTGTAGTATGATGCTATTAATCATGTTCTATGGATTGTATATCCATATCTTCGATTCGTTTAACCCGTTTATGATCCTAGGGTTCTTGAGGAATTATTGAACATTTAATGTTCGATTAAATGTTCGAATGAGTTTCCTTCGGTAGGTTGATGTGATTTTCGTTGTTGTTGGTCTTGAACCTCATTGTGATCGTGTTTCCTTCGTGTCTTGTGGAAGTTGTAGGTTTTGGGACACTTCGGTTGAGCCGTGTTCGTCGGAGTATTTGCGTGCCGATTCCGAGGCAAGTATTTTGCTTATACGTTGTGTACCTTGTGAATATGACTTACGTGTTGGAATGAATGATTGTGGTTAGTTGTGATAATCTTGAATGTGTAACATTGGGATATACATGTTTGTTGATTGTACACCTGGATGTGTATCGTGTTATATGTATTGATCGTGAGATCTGTGTTTGTGCATCAATTGCTTTGGTGAATTGGATGACGATATTGTGTTGTGTAACGTGTGCAGGATTTCGATAATCCTGTTGATCGGGTGTACACGTGGTTGTGCAAGGTTTTGTGTTTCGATCATGAGTTATGCTTGATTACTTGTTATTGATGATGATGGTTAGACTGTTGAGATTATGTTATGTACGCGTGATATGTGGTTTCGTGGTGATCAATGTGTTTGATTGACCGTGCTCATAGTTGAAGAAATGTGAACGTGAATGTTATGTGTGGTGATGCTAAGTTCACTCGTGTGGGTTCGACAGGACCTACGAGGATTCATGACAGACGACCATGGGATCGGAACTTAGTATGTGGTGCTACGGTCCAATCGTGCGGGTCTGACGAGGTCTACGATGACACATGACGGAGGATCATGGGGTCAGGACACAGTACGTCCAACCATGTGGGCTCGACGGGGCCTACGGTGACTCGTTGCAGTAGATCACGGAGTCGAGGATTGATATTTGTGATTGTTGTGTTTTGTTAAGACCGTGCGGGTTGGTGAACCTACGGTGACTCATGGCGGTAGATCATGGAGTCGAGGATTGATATTTGTGATTGCTGTGTTTTGTTAAGACCGTGTGGGTTGTTGAACCTACGGTGACTCGTGGCGGTAGATCACATAGTCGAGGATTGATATTTGTGATTGTTGTGCTTGGCTAAGACCGCACGGGTTGTTGAACCTATGGTGACTCGTGACGGTGGATCACGGAGTCGGAAAGTATGTTTTGATAAACAAGGTGCTTGTAAGAAAGTTTTTATGAAAACTAAATGACTGGGCCGAGACCCAAGCGATTTGTGTAAAGGTTTTCGTGTTGTGAAACCCTTCAGTGTTGTAATAAGATTTTGGGCTGAGACCCTACGGTTTGATAAAAGTTTTCCAAAACTTAGGACATGAGTTCCTAATGAGTTTTCTTTGGGGGTTTTAAAACTTCAGAGATGATTGTTGTTTCTTTTAAAGACTACAGTTTGTGTTGTTTTCTAGAGTTCTAAAACTTCTCGGGAGTACTTGGTAAATGGTTGTCCTTATCTGATACGTGGTTGTTAATTGCTTGTTACATTTCGTATAGAGATACTTGTACTAGCCATTCAAATGCTAACCCCTTAAATGGGGGAAATGCGTTTCATGCATTTCAGGTATGCTTGGTTCGTAGGAGCAGTCACAGGGTCGGCATGGGAGATGATGGGCCGCGATACTAATCAAGAGTTATGGAGTTTAGTTATTGTTGCGTCATTGTATTGTTCTCAGTCTTCTGCTGTGTTGTATTGTTTTGTATTTTAGACCCCTGCGTGGGCATGAGTTGTAGGATTTTATTTTGACTATTTAAGTTGTGTGAACTTATCGCTTAGTATCTTTATTCTGTTTGACCCCGGCCGGTCAAATATTTAGTCGTCTGGTTGTGTTCAGCCTGGTGTATCCTTGAGTGTAGGGTCCACGATATGTAATATTCCGGTTGAATTATGGGGGTGTTACATTTACAATATGGAGCAGTGCATTTGTAAATTGAAGCAGTGTAGGTATAAGCTAAGAATCAATATGTTATAAGTTAAATTTTGAACCACAAGCAGTACTTTGCACACTATGAAGTAGTACATTTATACGTTATAAAGCAATGCATTTGTACACTATGAAGCAACCCATTTGTATATTCTTCTAAAATAAGCATCCTCACAGTCTTGATTCAATGCATTACACACACACACACACACACACACACACACACACACACACACACACACACATATATATATATATTGTCATTTTTTTGTTGGAAACTAAACTCATTTGACTTTTCAATGGTATATGACACGACTCCTAATTTATATCCAATGAAACAGCTTACTCATAGAAGTTGACGGTTTTATCAGGATTTTTAATGTTAATTTTGAAGCAGAAGCAGTACTTTATATACTGTGAAGTATTGAATTTATAGACAATGAAGTAGTGCATTTATATATTCTATGAAGCAATGCATTTCTCTCTATAATTCATAGTGTTTTTATTATTACAGTGCACTATTTTCTTCTGTTTTCTTATATTAATAGGACGCAATATCATCCTAAATGGTAGAACATGACAACACAATTAATTGATATAGTTTTTATTTAAAACGGATAATAAATAGAAAAGTTATTGTACTTTAAATGTGAATAATTTATTTATGAAGGGACAAAATTACCCAACTCCTTAATTAATGTCATTCACACCCCATACGTATTATGATGATGTGGCAAAATCTGGACCCTTCATATTTTATCATTTAATGGTTCAGGTTGGTTCTTGGTTCTCACATCAAGAAAGGTTCTCACCTGAACCAATATATATATATATATATATATATATTGGGGTTATTCTAAAAAGTCTCTTATAATAAAAAGTGTAGGAAGGATTGTGGGAGTGACATGTGTCACCTTGCCACATCATCATGCCACATCATATGACATGTGGCACCCTCCCCCCCCCCCCCCCCCCCCAAAAAAAAATTCCCGCCAAAAAAAAAAAATGGGAAATTTTTTTTTTTCCCGCCAAAAACTTATAAGTGTGATGCACCATTTTTTTGGTGCATCACAGTTATAAGTTTTGGTGCATCACACTAATAAGTTTTACTGCATCACAGTTATAAGTTAATGCATCATAGTTAACAGTTAAGTGCATCAACTATGATGCAGTAATTTATAACCTTAATGCATTAAATCATAATTGTGATGCAGTAACTTTATAACTGTGATACAGTAATAATAAGTTTTACTGCATCGCAGTTATAAGTTACTGCATCATAGTTAACAGTTAAGTGCATCAACTATGATGCAGTAACTTATAACCTTAATGCACTAAATCATAATTGTGATGCAGTAGCTTTATAACTGTGATGCACTAATAATTTTTGGCGGGAAAGATATTGGCGGGAATTTGTTTTTTTGGCCCCCCCAAAAAAAAAAAATTGGCGGGAAATTTTTTTTTCGGGGGGTGGGTGGTGGGGGGTGACACATGTCATATGATGTGTCATATGATGTGGAATGGGGATGACACATGTCACTCCCACAATCCTTCCTACACTTTTTATTATAAGAGACTTTTTATTTTAACCCATACATATATATATAGTGGCGCGTTCTATGCAGTACCAATATTGTTAGATTGGCACCGCCACTAGAAGGGGTGTTGAATAGTGCGGATAAGAGTATTGAACTCTTTTTGTGCGGAAGCAAAAATATCGGAGTAAATAAAATGCGGAAAAGAAAGAACATAAGAAATTGTTCGAGAGGTTCGGCTATTAACGAAGCCTACGTCCCCTACCTAGTTTTATCGACTAGGACTTTTCTTAGAACCTTAGAATGCACTTTCTAGTTTAGTGCCAACTCTTACAATTTCTTGATTTCCGGGCTCAAGAACAACCTCACTAAAACTCTCTTATTTTTTTGGGTACAAGATAACCTTTACAGTAAAACAAATGCGAGTAGGAACTCGACTTTACACGATATATCGCTCTTTGATACAAGAATATAAATTAGAAACAATAGAGCAAAACTTCTCGTATCTCAATATGGTATATGTATAACTCTCGAAATATTTGCTTGGAATTGCTTGAGTATGCTTGTAAGCTCGGATCACTTATGTAATTTCCAAAACCTTGAAGTGTGCTATTTATAGCCTTCATGAGCTGAATTTCCCGTTGGAACAGTTGCACAGCTTACGTACGTTAAGCGGCCTGGATTACGTACGTTATCACTACTACGTACGTTATATGGCTTGTGTAGCGGCCGTAACGAACTGTGAGAATTAGGCCATAGACATCCGATGAGATCCATTACGTACGTACGTTAACTTCCAGTCAGAGATCCATTGAATGTGACGACTTGTTGTAACGGCTAATGACTTTTTGCAATGGTCATAATGTTCAAACGTTACGTACGTTATATTGAATGAGTTACGTACGTTACCTATATAAAATATCTTGCAAAAACTGTAATTGGTACGTACGTTATATTAAATGAGTTACGTACGTTAACAGAAGGAAAAATATGTTAAGTAAATTTTGGTTAAATAACGCATCATCAAAATGTATAAAATGATTAAAAAATATTATTCCAACAAATATTAGATGCAGTACTTTACAGTACTAATTTATGCATGAGTTTTGTACTAATTATGCATGAAATATATACATTTCGTGCATCAAAATTTCAATGCATTAAAATATGCAATATATGCATCAAAATATCGATGTATTAAAACATTAGATTATATGCATCAAATATATTGCATATTTTAATGCATTGAATTTTTGATGCACGAAATGCATATATTTCATGCATATTTAGTACAAAACTCATGCATAAATTAGTACTGTAAAGTACTGCATCTAATATTGGTACTGCATAGAACGCGCCCCTATATATATATATATATATATATATATATATATATATATATATATGGTGGGGGGGTTGATCAAATGTGACTAGAGATGTTAAACGGGGGGTTGATATTTCCTAACCCATTTAAATCCGGGCTTTTTTGGCCCAGATCGTTTAACACGAAGCCCGCTAGGACTAGCCCGTTTAACATCTCTCTATATATAATATTGTTAATTTTAACTTGCAGTAATACTATATTTATATAACATATATTAATATTATATATAATATATATGTATATACATAAAAGTGTTTTTTTGTTATATTTATTTATAATATATTTGTTACTATATATATATATATATATTATTGTTACTGTATTTTTTTTTTGGTTTATAGTTTATAAAAAAAATAAAGAATAGATTTTTTAAATATTTAGCTTGTTTAGCCCGTTTAGCCCGAAGCCCGTTAGGGTTAGAGTTAGGGCCGATATTTCCTAGCCCGTTTAAATCCGGGCTTTTTTTGCCCTGATCATCTAGCCCGAAGCCCGCTAGGGCAAACCCGGAACCGCCAACCCGTTTAACATCTCTAAATGTGACTACTTTTTAGAATAAGAACATGAGTTTGTAATGCCTATTCATTTTTTACTAAATATACAACTAAATTGTACTAAATGATGCCGTGATTTTGGAAATATGAATATGTATTATAATATATTATGTTTGCAGTGAATTCGTACTAAATATACATTAGACTCACATTTTTATCTTAAGGACTGTTAGTTCTCATTTGAACATATATATATATATATAATTACTCGGAAGAGCCTTAAAACTGAAAACTAAATCCATTAAGATAGATATTATTTGATAATCTTAAAAAAATCTACCACGTGTCACGGGGCGGGAGATCCGAAGCCCGTGCGGCGTCCCGGGACCAGCCTATCCCACATAGCATGCCAACTGATTTCGCCATGCCATGGGCTCATCAGGGAGACGGCAGTAGCCCCGACCAGTTGTGCCCTAACCGCAACGATCCCCTTCATAGTCAAGTCATCGACCAGCGACAAGCTCTCCGGACTAAACCGGGTCGGCATGCCTGACTCGGCCAGACCGATACATCCGAGCAAACAACGCCTTAACGCTAATGTCGCTCTCTTTACCCCTCTTGTGGTAAGCTAACCAGAAGGCACGCCTCATTTGGACGGTCAACACAGACACGACATATCGGGTCGTGACATCCTCCCCCACTCAAATCACAGCACGTCCTCGTGCTGGGGAAGAATGTTTCTTTCCGTACACTGTATTGTCCCACGCACACAAAACGATCGTGGCCAAACACAGGCACCATCCCTTGATGGGCGGGCTCTTCACTCGCGCGCCTCGCGCTAGCCCGCAGTGCGCCACGCACATACCGCCTCACCAATCGACATCAACCTTTACCCTATGCGCTTTCTGGCGTTAGTACCTCGGTTGAACGGCATTCCCTCAGCCGCTGCATTATCCCGCATGTCGAGGTCCCCATAGTGGCCCATGATGATCCACGCTCTTACACCCCGGTCACCGAAGGTGGAGCTACCAAAAGTGTGCAATACAAGTGTGTCCACATTCCGGACCGTCTGATCTCACAAGCCTAGGACCACCTCTCATTCCAGCATAGAATCGGTTCATGTTCTCCACCTAGAAGCCTTGTCAAGAGCCACACTTTGATCGTGCCCTCTCTGCACCGGCGTTCACTCCCCGCCCTCATCGGTTTCGGCAGAACTTGACCACACTCGAACCATGCCGTACTGAGAGAGGTTTTGGCTCCGATACCACGTTGTCACGGGATGACTCTTGCGGCTAGTCGATCTCGTGTGCCACTCAGCTTGCTCTCCGCTTCTTCGATGTACTAACGAACTTGGAAAGCAAGAAACTAAGGGTTGGAGACTACAATGTAATAAGAGGTTTTGCATTAAGAGAACTTCAAAGACTACAAGCACTTCTTGATTGTCTTGACACTTCTTGATTACACTTCTTGATGGTCTTGGAGCAAATGAGCTCCTCCTATTTATACATCTTTCACCTCATCTTTTGGAGGGTTCTAGAGAAGCCTACTATTATCCTCCTATCTCCACATAATAAGAATACACTAGAACTTTCCATACATATCTTTACATTTCAAGACTTATATAATATCTCTAGACTATTCCACAAGTCTTCTAAGCTTCAACCTTGCTCGGAGGTCCTTGAGGGTTCTATTTTCATCCGGGCGCCCCAGCTCGTTCCAGTCCGTCTCGGCCCGCTTCGACCCGTCCCAGCCCACATCGGCCCGACACAGTTCTCTTGTTTCCGCAACCTTCTGGAGTCTTCCAGAACCTTCTGGGCCATGCTGGTCCGCTCCTGGCTGTTTCTGGTCGAGTCTTCCCCGTCGAGTGACTCCTGAGCTTTTCAGTATCCACTGCCCTCACAAGGGTATATCTCTCTAAGCCTATTATAGGGGGGAGGGTCTCTCTCTCACCCTGCGTTAGTTGTAAGAACTAAGAACTACGAAATTACATTTTGTAAATATCTGAAACATTAGTATATTTTAAACTAGACACTAGTTGTAAGAACTAAGAACTACGAAATTACATTTGTAAATATCTGAAACATTAGAGGACTGGGAGTGGGTGCGTGAGCATGCGGTGCGGGGTGGCTCACTCACGGGAACACCGCCGCCGGTATGTCTCTCACGCACGGGGAGGGTATTTTGAGTGAGGAGCTCACGCACGGGGAGGAAAGAAAAAACGAACGTTGGAGGGAGTAAGGGTTATTTATTTTTTTAGTGAGTGGAGGGTGAGTGAAGTGGCGCCTGTAAAAATATGAGTGTGTGAAGGAAAAAGTGGGGAATGATGTGGCGTAAGGGGATTGGTTGGGAGTGAGTGAAGGGAGAGTGGGTGATAGAAGCACTCCCCCCCCCCCCTAGTATATTTTAAACTAGACATTATTTAACAAATCAATATATACATGACTAATGAGGTGAATAACCCATGTTACTAGTTTGCCTTCAAGTTACCAATTTAGCTCAAACTCTTCGAGTCCGAGTCGATCTCGAACTCGGATTTGACATTAGTTGGCTCCACAAGTGTGTGAGTCTTATCGGGTTTGCTTTAATGCACTAATTTACCATGTATAATTGACATCATAATGCAACGCGAATCATAAAGATTATGGTGATATATTCCGTCAATTATGAGAATACCGGAAAGAAGACACGAAAATATGTGATTAAATGTGAGGTTGATTTGAGATGAATACCAGAAGAACACAAATAAAACACGAAAAAGAAGGAAATATAAATCCTCATTTTTATTAAAAATTCAATTTCCCTAATAACAATATAATAGAACTCTAATAGCAATATAATCGTGCTTAAATTAAAAAAAACAAGTCAAATATATAATAAAACTACTATAAGATAATTAACCCATGGAGTCCCACATCAAAATATATATTCTATATTTATTTTGATCACATACTAATAATAATTCATAATATAAATACAAAAAATAACTAAAGTGATTACTTTTAAGAGTTTAAATTTAAGATTTTTTTGAATATATATATATATATATATATACACATTTAGTGAATCGGTCTTGAGCTTATCGATGTTATATCGAGTTGAGTTCAAGTTTGAGAAAAATAAACTTGGCCGAGTTCAAGTCGAGCTCGAGCCTGAATTTTTCTCGAGCTCAATCCTTACAATATTTGACTCATTATACCCCTAACTACATAGTATTCAATGTTCTAAAAATGAGCCTCGGTAGCTGCCTAGGCGCTAGAAAGTATGAAAACTCTTCGATCTAGGAAAATTCGGACTTGTGGACATTTTTCTAAACAAACGTGCCTAGGCAGGAAAAATGGGATAAATAAAAAATTGAATGTCGGAAAAATTGAAAAAGTCGACCAAAATTCCGATCGACCGAGGTGAAACTAATAGTAAAAATAATATATTTGTTAAAATAATATTAAAATAGATTCTATCTATTAGTGCTCCGGCTCTTTTCAATTAACCTCAATCATCTCATTAACCGCTAAAAGAATACATCCCCTCAATTGTCTAGATTCATATAGCGATTATAACAATAATACTATCTCGTAAATACGGCCCACACAACAAGTTTTACTCCACACTTCATGTGTACCTAGTAAGGTATTCACTTTGCCATATTTATGATGATATATATTTGTAGTAGCGGAAGCAGAGTATTTATTCAGGAACCGGAGCTATAAAAATTACGGAAGTCTGACAATTATATATATAATTTTTCCTATTTTATAAGAGAATTTTCATCCGTCGTGAGGATCCGTGGATCCCCTTAGACCTCCTCCCTCCGCCCCTGTATATTTGTACATACTCCCAATTTATATATATATATATATATATATATATATATATATAGAGAGAGAGAGAGAGAGAGAGAGAGAGAGAGAGAGAGAGAAAATGTGTGACTTCATATTGGTAAAAAATTCACTCGTGACCGAACCTAATTTTTCAATTTTTTTATATTAACATAATTATATTTCTCTATTTATTATATTATTTTTATTAAAAAAATCCGCTATTTACATCCTGAGTCTTCACGGCACTCGATTTATTAAATTTTTGTATACGTCCTGGTTTTACACGGCACTCAATTTTACATAAAACTGTCGGATTATTCTTGAGATTTGTTTGCTTTGAGGTCCGGCAAACAGATTTTGGCCAAATAGGTAGGAGCCTACGTGTCGGGTTTAGAAGGCTAAGTCAACGATTTGATGGATTGAGAGAAGCTTTTGAATTAAGGTTTAGTTAGTGCCATGTGACCTTGTTGCTTTGTCGGGTTCACAACCGACACGCGGTCGTTTCATAATTGGGTCGTTGCGCCCATTCTGTTGGAAGATGACCGTTACTAGCAGGTGGAAATAAATCGTGACCGGAAGTCGCGGGTCAAACTAACCTGTGCCATGTGAAATTAAGGTACAGTTCTTTTTGCTGTTTTGAGGTTATTTTCTGTTTTTATTTTCGAAAAAATTAAAAGTGTGTTTTTTTATCATTTTCGAAAATGCATTTTGAAAAATAAAAAAAAATATTTGTATACAAAACACAAAATACCCAAAACCTCGTTTTGAGCGTTTTGTGTGTATTTCAACAACAATCTTCAAAATGCTCAAAATGCATTTTGAGTTTTTTTTTTTTGGATTATCCTAATTTGAAACTAAGTCTAAAATAAAGATTTATGAATTTAATATTAATATTACAAAAAAAATATTTTGAAAAATAAAATTAACAGAACGTGTTTTCAATAACTTTGAAAACAAAAATAAAACAGAAAACGTAAAACATTTTGCAAAATGAAAATATAAAACAAAATACAAACAGAACGCACCCTAAGATTTTGACCATTTTCAAAATTGAAATTAGCTGATCAACGAACATCCTCGCGAGGGCAAATTACTATGCACGGTAGGTCGATACTGATTATATTATTTATTAATTGTAATTATAATATTCAGTTGTATCTTCATTGTAATTATATTATATACTAATTATGATTATATTATATATCAGAGTAATTATATCAATAATCGCAGTAGTTGTGTATTTTGTTCCATAATGGTTGATCACAATATAATAAGCCGAATTTTGTTTAATTAAATTAAATTATATAGAATTAAATTTTATTTTATTGAATTGAATTAGATTGAACTGAACTAAAATTATATTAAACTGAATTGATTGAAGCTACTGAATAATAACAGTAATAATTAATTAATAATATTAGATAATAATATATATAACTGAAACGATAATAACATAACTAAAATAAAAAATTAATAAGTATTATTATATATAATATATTAATTTTAAAAATAATAAAATACTTAACCATATTAATTTTGAAGCCGAATTGAACTGAATTAAACTGAACTACATTGAACCGAATTGAATCGTAATAAATTGGACTGAAAAGTGCTGAATTAAGTCTAGAAGAACAAAACAATCACCTTATTTTTTCAGATGTCCTATCTTTTAAAATAAAATTTGATCATAAATAATTTCTAATTATACTATGAAAAAATAGCAAAATATAATAATACGATTCAATAATTTTAAATACTTAAATATATGACCGATGGATTATATAGAAAAATATATACATTGAATTGATAAAAATTACTCACTTCTCCATTTAAGTGGGAGATTCTTACTTTTTGTCAGTTATTAAGGATTACAAAGTTAGATACCGATTTTTTAATTTTGTTATGGCTGGAAATTCAAAATACCATATGAAGAAAATACTCATTCTAAAGTTGTGTGTTAAAATATACCCATTTTCTTAAAATAGTCAATAGGAGCCCGCTTTTCATACAGAAAATTCTGTTCAAAAACCTACTTTATCGATAAACTTATTTTTTGTTTTTTTTGCTGTTTTATTTGACAGCTGAAAATAAAAAAAGATTACATCTTTTTGCTGTTTTATTTGACAACTAAAAAAAAATTCACATTATTTTTCCGGCCGCTTCCCCTGCCGTGGCCGTCTCCACAGCTCCGACCCGCTGTGGAAATTACATTTTTTTGAAAAAACAAACCATAATATGATTCAGTCATTGCATCCACAGGGGACACATTGTTCCAACATGACCTGTCATATCACAATGTGGACATCTGCGAGGACCACGTGCCCTGCGGCGGCGTGCTTCCCCTCTCGCTCTCTGCCTTCTTTCTCTAGGCCTCCCCGGTAGACGAACTCTCTTTGATGGTAACACATCTGCAGTCCGGAGCTCGCCTGGCCAGCTAGATAAGTGTGGTACATGTAAAATTTGGAGATCGTAAGATTTGACATAAGTGGTCCGCTTGTAGTAAGGGTTAGCGTAATTAACTACTTCCTCCCCTTGAGCCCTAAGATCAAACGAACAAAGGGAAAGTTCTTTTGGTTGTAACAATTATTTTGGTTGTAAGCACTAATAAATAAAAAATGGTACTTACAGTATTGTCGCGATCGCGTGTGCACAAAGCAGACAATCCATCTGCCAACGTAGACATTCACACTGCTGTTGTTGCATATTAACAGTAAGCGTTCGTTCGGATGTACGAATACTAAATTTGAACTGGGATTGTTGAGTGACTCTATATCTCCGTGCGTGCTCTATCTGCAAACCAAGTTTTCGTCTCGCTTCCAACATTATTGGATGATTGTCACGCTGGCAGGCTACACGCCGCTCATCGAACCACTCTTCAATTACAAGTCTCACAACATCGAGACAAGCGCAGATTGGTAGACGCCTTGCCCAAAGAAAGGTATTATTGAAAGACTCTGCAGCGTTAGACATCATATTGCTGAAACGTGGAGCTGGACACATCGATCGAGCCCACATTGGCAGTCCGATTTCCATCAATTTTTCATACGCATTGGCGTTCTCCATACGAATTTGCTCCATTCTTTTATTCCATTATGTAACATCATATGTATATGCAGCTCGTTGAAACAGCCCGACGACATGCTTACCATAGTTTGACAAGTTCTTACTCAAGTGATAGTAACACAAACCGTGATAGGCATCGAGAAATACAACACTCACTGCATGTATTATGGATATGTGTTGATCCGAGACAATCAACGTGGCCTCCAATGATCCGTAGGCTCTTTTGAGTCCTCGCATGAACCAAGTCCAGCACTCCTGGTTCTCGATTGTAATACCGGGTTGTAAATTCATTAATTATCACTCAGTATATTGTCACTCAGTAATTTTCACTCATTAATAATCATTCACCATTTATATTCATTAATTGTATTCACCATTCAGAGTAATTTGTATCGTGTATCAGTTACTATTCGTCGTTCAACCCGGTCAGAAAATCGGGCCGAGAATATCATCATTACCATCTTTGTAGTGGGGTGTGTGTGAGGAGTAGCGCACGCTATGTACTCTCTTTAGCGCATGCTAATTGAGTACGGCTAGCGCACGCTACCTCTCAGCATTAGCGCACGCTAACGTTGTTCAGGCAGATAGTCTAGAAGGCACTGGACTGAATTTTGAGTTGTAGTAGCGCACGCTACGAATAGTAAGTAGCGCACGCTAGAAGTTTGGATAGCGCATGCTAAGCATGAGTGTAGCGCGCGCTAAGACTCGATCAGACAGTCCAGTGGGTACTGAACTGAAATGGAATAATTCATACCGTACGCTACGAGAGGATCTTAACGTACGTAATGTTATGTGTAGCGCACGCTAAGTTTTGATTGTAGCGCACGCTAACGCGAGCAAGGCCAGAGGACAGTAGGGTCTGGACTCCAGTATTCTGGACATTAACCATCAGATAGCGCGCGCTAACACAAGGTTAACGCACGCTAAGAAGAGGCGTTAGCGCACGTTACAAAGGTACGTAGTGTGCAATAACGATGCAGGCAGTGGGTACTGGACTACCGAGTACACTCATTAGCGCACGCTAAGCACAGGATCTAGCGCGCGCTAAACTAGGTTTGCTATAAATAGGACAGTCTGCCCAGAAGTCGTCATTTCTCACATCTCATTTCGTTTTTAGGCGATTTTGGACGTTTTGGAGAGATCTCTTCGAGCTGCATTCACCTATCAATATCTCCAAGCTTATAAGTCGGATTAATCACCATTTTATCCTTTCCAAACATCAAATCAAGGTAAATACTTCTTGAATCTTGAATTTTGGGATTTGAGTATTTTCCTTCCGATCTCTTCGTGTAAGCTTGTTTTTATGTTGGAAAATGTTAGATTTGGATTATCTACCTTGGATACATGTATTCCTACAGATTTATTGGTGTATATTTCGGATTTGATGAATATTTGGAGAATTATTCTAGAACCCTTGATGTTTGACTTTGGTTATTTTGGGGGTTTCCGATTGATGTTGTCGTAACCTTGAGTTGTGGTTTCCTATTGGATTATTGATGTCATTAATGAAGTTTTATTGGGTTGAATCATTCCGTTGAGGTTTGGTATCGATATTATTGGGGTTGGTTGTAACCAAAGGGAAGAATGTTTACAACGTATTCGTTAGAATGCCCCAATGAGTTTGATTATTGTTGTATCGACGTTTGAGTTGGTTATAATCGTGCTTGATACGTATATTGAGCATTTTTTGGTAATCATGTTATTCAAGGTTGTTCAAGCGACCAGTATTTTTTCCTTAGGACGTTTGTTTGAGAGAGGAAATTTCATCACCGGTATTGAGGTAAGTTAATTCTTACTCGGTTAAAAGGATATTCATTCCTTTCGTTGTTGTTCATTCATAATCATAATTCATTCATAGTGTAATAATCATGGTGAGACTTGTAATTATCAAACTAATCATTCAATTCACGAGGAACGACAGTTCCAATCATTTCAGTGAGCTATCATTCATTCCATTATTATTTCATCTCGGTGAGTCATTCTTGACCCTTGTCGGATTGTTATTCATTAATATTCATCATGGCCACTCTTGTTCATGTGACCTTCTGGGTTCATATTGCGTGGTCGGGTGGTTATGTGTGGAATTTTTAGTCGGGCACACAATAGTCATGTGGCGGGTTCCCCGACACAATAGACTCTGCACACGGTAACGTGCCTCTGTGAGACTAATTAGGTACAAGTACGGGTGTGCCCGGACACTCATCTTGTTCACTTGTACGTCCCATTACGGGCGTACTATGATGCCCCTCTTCAGCTTAATTTTATAATTAAGATATATCATGATTGTGTTTAGTCAACTCTTGAGGATTGTTGTTCTGTGTAACTGACCCCGTTGGGGGATGTTTTTTTCAGGTCATGGCAAGGCAAAGGCATGGGAAGAGAACGTTGACGGTGAGGAGTCCCAGTGATACTAGTAGGGGGACCCAATCCTTTTCAGTCATTCATGTTTCTTCACATTTATTTCCGCTGCAGATTTCCGTTTGGATATTCCTTTTATCCAGTTTTGTATATTTTATCTTCATATAGAATATACATGTGATCGGTAGAAAATATGGCATAATTCCATGTGTTAATTGCATGATTTTATTATCTTTATTTTAGCACAACTTGTTAATTTTCTACCTATTTTATTTATGAATGCAATTTGCCTCATCGTTGAAATTTATTAATTATTTCAGGTAATTCGATTATTTTTGAAGTCAGAATTAATGGAGTATAATTCAATTAGCTGAAGTCGGTTCGGGCCCCGTAATTAAAAAGTACCAATCAACCCGTAAAATGACTTGGGCCAAGAAAGAAATAAAGTCCCGAGTCCAAGAAGAGTCCCGGCCGAAATAAAAAACAGAAGAAAAAGAGTCCCACTAAAAGAAGTGTTCGGCCGAGTCATACTCAAGAATTTTCATTGCTGGACTCTTTAATCACAGTTCAGCCGAAACTCATTAATCATGATTGGACTTATAAAAGGAACCAAGGCAGGAGAAAAGGACACCATGCGGCATTAGTATATTAATACATCCCCATCAATTAACAAGAGGCAGCAGGAACAATTAACAAGAGGCAGAAAATAAAATAAAGAAGAAAGCGGCTTAACACATCTCACGGCTTCCTAGAGGACAAGAATTAATTGCTGGTTGAAGAAGGATACAAGAGGCAGAAAATAAAATAAAGAAGAAAGCGGCTTAACACATCTCACGGCTTCCTAGAGGACAAGAATTAATTGCTGGTTGAAGAAGGATCCGTCCGAATAGATAGAGGAACTAAGGGTGGAGGGAGTGGAAGTTTTGTACCCTAATACCCTAAGGGTGTCACATCACCTCTATCCAATAAAAACCTTCCAACTCAAAACTACCCCAATACTACCCTAACACTACCCTAACAGTGGAGTGCACTTAAGACCAATTCATTTTTTTTTTTAAATACATAAAATCACATACAATATTTAAAATAAAAACATACCATTTCATTAAAAAAACATTACATAATACTTAAAAACTACAACTTAAAAATTGAAACTACAACTTAAAAAAAAAAACATTACATAAGTTGAAATTAAAATAACTTGCACTACAATTTAAAAATTGCAAGCCCATCCGTGTTTGGGCGCAAGTTCACGTTTTTGGGTAAGAACTAATTCCAACATAGCGGGATCGCGAATGTGATCATGCGGCTCCAAAAAAACTTCAACTCTCGTTGTGTATTCTTGAACTTCGCCCCCTCGAGTTGTGTAGCCAACAATTGTTTCGCCATCTCGC
The DNA here is from genome assembly GCA_033398695.1 of Orobanche coerulescens. NCBI lineage: Eukaryota > Viridiplantae > Streptophyta > Magnoliopsida > Lamiales > Orobanchaceae > Orobanche > Orobanche coerulescens. Next base: position 179,178,911 of record CM065808.1, read on the forward strand.
GTTTTTCTTCCAAATATTGTGTCTTCTTTTGTGTGTACGCGTTGATTTCATCCGCAACGCTTGAGATAGACGAGGAGGATGCAGCTTGCTTCTTCTTCATTTTTCTTGATTCAATTGGAGGGGTGGGGTCTTCATTCATGTCGGGAATGGTGTTGCTTGCCGCATCATACTCCCCCGACCTCCTTTTTGAAGAATTGCTTGCAGCACCGGCAATATCTTGAAAACATTCTTGCTCCGTCCATTTCTCATGTCCTCGACAACCTCCCACGCCCGGTATGAAGAAATTGTTTTTTTCTTGCGTGTAGAAATCCATTTCAACTTGCCTCACCACGTCCAAGTCGTTGCACCCACTAACCTTAGCACGTTTCTACATTATATACAAAATAATTTAATTGTAAATAAAAACTGCGGATTACGCAAAAAAAAAAGTATAGCTAAAACAAAATAATGTAATTGTAAATAATAAAGTATAGATTATGTACCGCTTGGAGGTAGTAGCCGTTGAAAATACCCATGGCCGTGTTCATTGTTCTCCACTTGGTATTCAACGCATGAAATGTTCGTGAACTCGAACCCACAGTTGCCTCGTAATGCTCGAGAATCCGTTTCCAAAAACCGTCGGACTTTTGTTCATTACCGACAACACCACAAGTGGAGATTTGAACCCATGCTTTCGCCAACGCCTCCTCTTGTGCCGGCCCAAACTTCACGGGGCCTCCTCCCGAAAGCTTTTTCTTCCCTCTAGGATCGACTTCTTGAACTTCCTCATCTTCGTCTTCTTCATTTGGTAGTGGTTGTGTTTCTGCACGTACTCTACGTCTTCACTAAGGTTTTCGAACGGGAAAACTCGCTTGTAGCATGATGTTGTAGTGTTGTGGATTCAATTGAGGAGGACCCATATTATATGGGAAAAATTGTGGAGATTGGGGTTGTGGAACATAAAATGGATTCGGGATGGTTGAGAATAAAATTGGGTAAATCTAACGGAGTTTGATTTGGTTGATTCGGGATGGTTGAGCCAGACCTTGACGCGAGGTGAAAGTTTTTACCTCTCCTTGGATCCATAGTTTAGTATTTTGAAAGATTATTGTGTGTTGTGGGTTTTATTTTGAAAATAGAGGTGAAAGATTAGTTTAAATAGGGGTTGGAAATTTTTTTTTTTTTTTATTGTTCCTAGCTGCACAACGGCTAGAATCCCTCCCCAATGAGTCATTTTTGCAATATTGCTGCGGCTTCAGAAACCGAAAAATCAGCCCGCCCCCCTTACCCGACCTACACGGCACGGTGTAGCCGTGCGGTTTCACGAACCCACCCCCCTTACCCGCTCCCACTCCGTCCCACCTAATTGCTGGTTCCAATTCTCATGCTTAATAAATATTATTCTGTATCTGTTCTAGCCATTATGTCTGTCTAACATCTTTTCCAGTTCTTAGGGATGTTTGAACCCGTATCTATATTATTTATGTTTTAATTCCGTAGCATATTCTTGACTTAATTCCTTTGAATTATATTTGTGTTATTGAGTAGATTTATTTATGATATAATTTACTTTAATTGGCTTGATCAACTTAATTGAGTTTTTTATATCTATTGCTAGATTTAGTGTTATAATACGTAATCGTTATAATTCTACATCACAAGTAGCAACAATTTATTTTTATCAGTTGGGTAACACAAAATCAAGATCACTTGGGTCGAGCTTGTGAACTCAATATCTTGCCTATTTCCATCGTTTTAGTTCCTAATGCATCTAACGAACAAGATTTGAAGAGCTTGTTTTGAATCCTTCGTCTAGATAGGTTTAATTGAAGAGCTTGTTTTGATTAAATAAACTTAAGAAACGATTTGGGTTAACAGAGCTTGTTGTTGACTTCGGAGTAGGAGTTCATTAGGAATTAAGAAAAGATAAAGTGCTGCATTAATTCATAAATTAAATTAGAACGGGGGATAACGAAACTAAGAAATGGATATTAATCGCAATTGTTTTTTCCTTATTAAATTTTTACTTCTTCTTTTTGTTTGCATACTTATTACTTTAATTTATCTTATTTACTTTAATTCAACCAAACCCCCCCTTTATTATATCTAATATTATTATTTTTAGTATTATTTATTTAGTACTACTATTTTAGTTTCAGAAAAATATTCAACTCAAGAAGTTCATTAATTCATCCGTTCCTCGTGGGATCGACCCTTACTTACCAATTCTACTATTTAGTATAAGTGAGTCAAGGACTTTTTATAAATATCTAATTTTGACGCGTCACGACAGCGCGTCAACATGTATTCAGTATTTTCCTGGATGTGTTGTACTTGAAACTCCTCATCGGAGTAATTGGTAATATAATTTGGTTCGGTACTACAATTATATTATTCATTTCATTAAATGTTCATTAGCCTGGTGGGTCCCAGTTGGGGGTCCACGGCACTGTATTAGCCGCCTAGTTCGGGGTGTTACAGAGTTGGTATCAGAGCGTGATTTTGAATAGTACCTTCCGAGTCATGTCTCATTTGAAATCATCGTTCACCAGACTAGTATCATTGGACTTTCATGTCACGTGTGACCTGTGCAAATGCCAAGCCCCTCAGACTAAAAGAACTGTAAGATTTCTGACGCCATGGTATAATTCCTGGCAATAAGAATCACTCATTCATCATTCATCAGTCAACAATCCTCAAACGTCATCTTCATTTTTGATCTTGTCAATCATGTTAAGTCATTAATCACTCATTTCACTTCATTGCTCAGTTGTTGATCTTGTGGATCGTATCATTAATCTTGTTAACTTGTTCAAGCTAATCATTTCAAGAATTTCATCAGATGATCATGTCACCTAAGTTGATCATTCATGTAATCATTGTGTTAGAGCGCGTATGCTCATTATTATCATTTCATAACGTAATCATAATGCGGTATTCATGCGAGATCTATAACTATCATGTGACTTTCCTACTTCAGTATGGAGAGAGCTGGCAGAGGACGCAGGGGAAGAGGCCGCGGTGCGGGCCGAAACCCGGGAGCTCATGTGAATACACGTTCGAACGCAAGGAATAATGCTAATTCATTGAGTAGTGATGCTGCCACTCATTCACCTGGAAATAATCATTCACTGTCTGGGAGTCGCACCCGGGACACCGCTCATTCAGAAGGTGTTCGGGTTGACCCATTCGTGTTTATGCACGGCATGATGGCCCAGATGACTCATATAGCACGCCTCATGGAGACGATGTTGAACTCAACCGCTCTGAGTCAACAGGCTCCTCTGCCGCCACCTCCGAGGCAAGAGTGGAGTATGAGTAGTATCATTGGCGACATCTCTCTCCAGAGGCCACCTACTTTCGAGGGCTCATCTGATCCGGCGGATATTATTCACTGGCTTAAACATTTTGAGAAGTTATTTGCTATGGTGGATTGTCCCGAAGGGCATAAAGTTTCAGTCGCGGCTTATTATCTCGGTAAGAGCGCTCACTCATGGTGGTTATCTTTGAAGCCCACCGTCGGACCTTGTATTTGGGATCAATTCAAGACCCTCATGATGGAGAGGTATTATCCGGCCCCATTCAGGGAGGCCAAGTTATCAGAATTACTCATTCCCGACCCCTCAGCGGACGATGATGTTCTCACCATCGCTGAGAAATTTCAGGAGCTACTTCATTTCGCCTCGTCTGTTATTCACTCCGAGGCAGATAAGATCATGTATTTCAGTAAGAGGTTGAAGCCTCGTATGCGGATGCAATTGCTTAATCATAACTGCACCACCCTGGCCGAATTCATCGAGAAAGCTCTCACTTATGAGCTTACTGTTAAGGAGATTGCTAAGCAACAACCTTCATCTGCTAGCAAGAAGTCAAAGAATCATAATCAGTCTGAAGGCAGTCAGACAACCTTCAAGAAGCCTCATGCACGCTCTACTTTTTCTGAGCGACCTCCTATGGCGCCTAGACCCACGGAATCTCAGTCCCGAGCGTCCAGTTTGGCCATCACCTGTTTCAACTATGGAGAATAGGGGAGAATAGGGTCATTTCAGCACCAAGTGTTCGAGGGAGACTATCACGTGCAATAACTGTGGAATTGATGGGCATAAGGCCCGTTTTTGCCGAAGAGATTCCAGACCTGATCCGACAGCATCTCAGGCCCTGAAGCAGTCAGCTGCTCAGTCGGCGTCGTTTAAAACGATGGGAGCGAAACAAGGCGGAGCCCATAGTCATCAGACAGGAGCGTCCGGTGCGGGGACTAGCAAGCCCCGAATTTATGATATGAAGAGGACCGACGATCCGGAGGCCCGGATGATCTCAGGTACACTCGAAATTCTATCTCAACCTGTGTGTACCCTTTTCGATACTGGTGCATCACATTCATTCATTTCCGAGTCATGTTTGAGTAGACTACGTCTAGGTAGTGCTACTAGTTGTGAGCCTTATGTCATTGGTCTACCAGATGGTAGAAGAATTATCGAAGTTCGTGAGATTAAGAATTGTCCGATTCAGCTTCATGGTCGTGATTGGTCAGCAGACCTAATCGTGGTGGATTTACCTAGAGATGACGTTATTTTGGGTATTGATTGGATGGATCGTCGCGATGCCATCATTAGTGTTCGTAAGCATATGGTCACTATCATTTCAGACGATGGAGTCGAATATGTATTTCAGGGGGTAATCCCAGCTATTCCGAAAGAATCATTAATATGATGAAAGCAGTGAAATTACTCAATCAGGGCTGTGTCAGTTATTGGTGCTATATGACCAAAACCGAGAAATCATCAGTGATATTGGTGGATATTCCGGTAGTGAGAGAATATGCCGACGTATTTCCATACGAGTTACCTGGTTTGCCTCCACAGAGAGATGTGGAATTCACGATTGAGTTGGAGCCTGGTACGTCTCCAATGTCGAAGGCACCGTATCGGATGGCCCCGACCGAAATGCAGGAATTGAAGAATCAACTGGAGGAATTGTCCGAGAAAGGTTATATCCAACCGAGTGCGTCCTCGTAGGGAGCACCTGTGTTATTTGTCAAGAAGAAGGATGGTTCTTTTCGCTTGTGTATTGATTATCAGGAGTTAAACAGGGTGACGATCAAGAATAAATATCCCCTACCACGCATCGATGATCTTTTGGATCAACTTCAGGGAGCTTCAGTATTTTTCAAGATCGATTTAAGATCTGGGTATCATCAGTTGTGAATTTGAGAATCGGATATTGCTAGAACGGCGTTTTGAACACACTATGGTCATTACGAGTTTGTGGTAATGCCGTTTGGGTTGACTAATGCACCTGCGGTATTCATGGAATTAATGAATCGAGTTTTCATCAACTATTTGGATCATTCGTGGTTGTCTTTATTGATGACATTTTAATTTATTCCCATGACCGAGAGGAGCACGAATTTCACCTTCATCAGGTTCTCGTGTTGAGCCGAGAACGACTCTATGGAAATTTTTTCAAATGTGAGTTCTGGATGTCCGAAGTAACATTTCTCGAACATGTAATTTCATAAGATGGAGTACGTGTCGACCCTCAGAAGACGGAGGCTATCTGAGATTGACAACCTCCGAAGAATGTTAAGGAAATCCGAAGCATTCTCGGATTAGCAGGATATTACAGGCGATTTGTGGAAGGATTTTCTAAAATCGCTCAACCTTTAACGAACCTTTTGTGGAAGGATAAGAAATACACGTGGTCCGATGCGTGTCAACAGAGTTTTGAGGAACTTAAGAGCCAGTTTCAGCACCTGTCCTTTCCTTGCCTCAAGGGACAGACGGATTTGTGGTTTATAGTGACGCGTCCGGACACAGTCTCGGATGTGTACTAATGCAGAACGGGAAAGTAATTGCTTATGCTTCACGGCAACTGAGACCTTACGAGGCCAATTATACAACCCACAACCTGATGCTAGCAGCCGTGGTACTCGCATTGAAGATTTGGCGTCATTATCTTTATGGCGTCACCTTTCAGATTTTCACCGATCATAAGAGTTTGAAGTATATATTTACTCAGAAGGAGTTAAATATGCGACAGAGACGGTGGTTGGAACTAATCAAAGATTATGATATTGAGATTCAATACCACCTGGGTAAGGCAAACGTTGTCGCCGATGCCTTGAGTCGTAAGTCCATTCAGGAGCAAATGCTTGCTCATTTAACAGTTCAGAAGGAGCTTCAATAGGAATTCCTGAGACCCGAGATCGAGGTCTAGTTACAGCGAGTGCAAGGGCAACTTTGCATGTTAGAGATTTCATCTCCACTCGAGGAGGCGATCAGAGTGAATCAGGGTTCAGACCCATCTTTGTTGCGCATTCGAGACGATGTGGCTCAGGGGAAAGCCCCTGGATTTGTGGTCCACGAGGATGGACTTTTGCGATTTAAGAATCGATTATGCGTACCGGCGAATGACGAGTTGAAAAACTCGATTTTGAGAGAATCCCATGCTACCCCTTATTCCATTCATCCGGGGTCTAGCAAGATGTAGAAAGACTTGAAACAGAATTACTGGTGGAGTAATATAAAGCGAGACGTCGCAGAATTTGTTTCGAGATGTCTGACCTGTCAGCAAGTCAAGATAGAACATCAGCGACCGGCGGGTATGTTGAAACCTCTCTCTATTCCAGAGTGGAAGTGGGAAGATATTTCTATGGACTTCATCACAATTTTGCCGACGAGTCGTCGTGGCATGAATACAATTTGGGTAATTGTGGACCGTTTAACGGAGGACATGTTGAGGGCATGCGTTCTCGATTGGAGGACAATTGGGAGGCCCAACTACCGTTGATCGAGTTCACGTACAATAATAGTTGGCATGCTTCGATTAAGATGGCACCTTACGAGGCCTTGTATGGTCGTCATTGTCGATCTCCTTTGTGTTGGTATGACTTATCAGAATCAATCGGCACCGAGCCCGATATGCTTATAGCCGCCCGCGAGAAGGTAGATTTGATCAGGAGTCGTTTGTTGACCGCTCAGAGTCGACAAAAATCATATGCAAATAGTCGTCGTCGACCATTAGAGTTCGAGGCAGGTGACCACGTTTTGGTCAAGGTATCCCCGAGTCGAGGTATCTTCCATTTCGGGAAGCGGGGAAAGTTGAGTCCGAGATTTATTGGACCGTTTGAGATTTTGGATCGAGTAGGCAGCCTGGCTTATCGATTGGCTTTACCTCCAGCATTGAGCCGAATTCATAATGTGTTTCACGCCTCTCAGTTGCGGAAGTATGTTGCCGACCCGAGTCACATACTTCAGTTCGATGAAATCGAGATTGCGGATGATCATTCGTATGAGGAGCGTCCTGTACAAGTCTTAGAGCGACGTATCAAACAGTTGAGGAACAAGACGATTCCTTTGGTTAAGATTCAGTGGTCTAGACACGGAGTCGAAAAGGATACCTGGGAAACTGAGGATAGTATGCGGGAGAGTTATCCCGAATTGTTTGACCCTTAGTTTCGAGGACGAAACTCTTTTCAAGGGGGGGAGTATGTAATACCCGGTTGTAAATTCATTAATTATCACTCAGTATATTGTCACTCAGTAATTTTTCACTCATTAATAATCATCACCATTCATATTCATTCATTGTATTCACCATTCAGAGTAATTTGTATCGTGTATCAATTACTATTCGTCGTTCAACTTGGTCATAAAATCGGGCCGGGAATATCATCATTGTCATCTTTGTAGTGGGCTGTGTGTGAGGAGTAGCACACGCTACGTACTCTCTTTAGCGCGCGCTAATTTAGTACGGGTAGCGCACGCTACCTCTCAGCATTAGCACACGCTAACGTTGTTCAGACAGACAGTCCAGAAGGCACTGGACTGAATTTTGAGTTGTAGAAGCGCACGCTACGAATAGTAAGTAGTGTAACACCCCCAAGATATTCGAGGTATATTACAGTGCCGTGAATCCCTACATGAGACCCACCAGGCTAAACAACCATCATACTCATCGACTCGCGGAAACAACAAAATAACACCTTGTCATAAAGACGCAAAACAAAAATAATCCACCCGGTTCAACCGGTCAAACACAACACACTCATCCGACACAAACACAATAGACAACGATACAATCCGGACAAACAAGAACTCCTAAGTACTCGAGTACTTCTATTAGTTTACAAACCCACAAATGGTAAAAAGATAGAAGACAATAAGACACCACTCGTGCACAATCATCATGCATGGCCATCATCCGCATACTGGTCCAGCGCCCGTTCGTCTCGATGAACCTGACCTGAAATTTATGAAACGAATTTCCCCAAAACGGGTCCCCAGAGGGGTTAGCAATTATGCTAGTACAAGTAACCAAATGAACAACTTACATCTTACACATATAGTCAAAGCATGCAATAATGAAAACTTTGGTTGAAACACACATTTCCGGAAACGCCAATATCAAAATACATTTGTGAAATACACCACAATTAACCGTGGATCCACCCCTCCGTGGACCCCTACCGAGACCCCGTCGGATCTAACCCATAGTGGTTAAAAGCAAGCTCGCGAATCTACCCCTCCGTGGACCCCTACCGAGACCCCGTCGGATCTAACCCATAGTGAGCATACACACAAACACAATTCTCATGCAATACTACTATGTTAAGATTGTAAGTTCATAAGGGTACTTGCCTCGATTAATAGACGGTGACACGAACGGGAAGGAAGAGTCAAACACAACCGCGAGGAATCATCGAAACCGAACCTAATGATTCGAAGAATACAATCACAACCATTCCTAGACGAATACGAAAAATGAAAGCACCCAAAAACCCGCCTACGGTTCATGTATATTCGTACAAGAACAACAACGAGGGCAGACCACAACCAAACCCTCTCGATTACGCAAAAACCACGAAATATACCATGAATCCGTAGGGAAACCAAGAATACTAACAAGATTAATTATATTCATCATGATTTAATTAACAATACGGAACGAATCGAAGAAAAACCCAAAAAGCCCCAATTTACCCAAAAGTATGGTTCTTAGAAGATTTACCTTGGATTAGGATGATAGATTCGTGTTGATGTGGATATTATACACCAAGAACTCAAAGAAGATGATGGTTGAGATGATTGGAGGAAGAAATCGCCAAGAAATCGCCCAAATCGCCAAAGCCGCGGGGGAAGGAGGTGAAATGAGAAATAGATCCGTCCAAAGTCAACTCCTGGGTATTTATAGCCACACGGCTTAGTGCGCGCTAACGGCTGAGGGTTAGCGTGCGCTACCCAGTTATACTACAGTCCAGAACTCACTGTCCTGGACCGTTAGCGTGCGCTACTACTATTAGCGTGCGCTAACAACGATTCGGTAGCGCGCGCTACCTGTGCACCTGAACGAGTCAAGAACAAACTGCCCAGTACTGGACAGTCGCGTTAGCGCGCGCTACCGGACACCTAGCGCGCACTAGTCCTCCGAAATTAGCGTCCGCTAGACAACGTAGCGTACGCTAATCTTCTAGTCCAGAGCACTGGAATCAGAAATAAGTTCACTGCCACTCCTAGGGCTCATCTCGCTAGCGCGCGCTACGAAGCAGACGTAGCGTGCGCTACTAAGGGATCCCTAGCGTGCGCTATGCAGAAAGATTATCGCGCGCTAGGCACGAAATATTAACGACCTAAAATACCGGAACATGAACGAAACATCAAACGGAACATCTCAAAACGCATAATAACATAGAATGGATCCACGGCAACCCCGAAACGGCGGTTCCGATAACAATTACAAGAATCAGATCAATAAACGACGGAAGAACCAATAAACGTAGAACTGGACGACAAAAAGTCTCGAAATAATTATTCTCAAAAATTAATACGGTTACACGAGGGTCACTAAAAACGAGAAATACACCGAAAAATGAAAATACCGGGAAAAGAAAATACGGATATTACAAGTAGCGCATGCTAGAAGTTTGGATAGCGCACGCTAAGCATGAATGTAACGCGCGCTAAGACTCGATCAGGCAGTCCAGTGGGTACTGGACTGAAATGGAATAATTCATAGCGTATGCTACGAGAGGATCTTAACGTACGTAATGCTATGTGTAGCGCACGCTAAGTTTTGATTGTAGCGTACACTAACGCGAGCAAGGCCAGAGGACAGTAGGGTCTGGACACTAACCATCAGGTAGCGCACGCTAACACAAGGTTAACGCACGCTAAGAAGAGGCGTTAGCGCATGCTACAAAGGTACGTAGCGCGCGCTAACGATGCAGGCATTGGGTACTGGACTACCCGGTACACCCGTTAGCGCACGCTAAGCATAGGATCTAGCGCGCGCTAAACTGGATTTGCTATAAATAGCACAGTCAGCCCAGAAGTCATCATTTCTCACATCTCATTTCGTTTTTGGACGTTCTTGGGTGATTTTGGACGTTTTGGAGAGATCTCTTCGAGCTGCATTCACCTATCAACATATCCAAGCTTATAAGTCAGATTAATCACCATTTCATCCTTTCCAAACATCAAATCAAGGTAAATACTTCTTGAATCTAGAATTTTGGGATTTGAGTATTTTCCTTCCGATCTCTTCGTGTGAGCTTGCTTTTATGTTGATAATTATTAGATATGGATTATCTACCTTGGATACATGTAGTGATATGGATTTTTTGGTGTATATTTCGAATTTGATGAATAATTGGTTAATTATTCTAGAACCCTTGATGTTTGACTTTTGTTATTTTGGGGGTTTCCGATTGATGTTGTCGTAACCTTGAGTTGTGGTTTCCTATTGGATTATTGATCTCATTAATGAAGTTTTGTTGGGTTGAATCATTCCTTGTAGGTTTGGTATCGATATTATTGGGGTTGGTTGTAACCAAAGGGAAGAATGTTTACAACGTATTCGTTAGAATGCCCCCAATGAGTTTGATTATTGTTGTATCGACGTTTGAGTTGGTTATAATCGTGCTTGATACATATATTGAGCGTTTGTTGGTAATCATGTTATTCAAGGTTGCTCGATCGACCGGTATTTTTTCCTTGGGACATTTGTTCGAGAGAGGAAATTTCATCACCGGTATTGAGGTAAGTTAATTCTTACTCGATTAAAAGGATATCCATTCCTTTCGTTGTTGTTCATTCATAATCATAATTCATTCATAGTGTAATAATCATGTTGAGACTTGTAATTATCAAACTAATCATTCAATTCACGAGGAACGACGGTTCCAATCATTTCAGTGAGCTATCATTCATTCCATTATTATTTCTTCTCGGTGAGTCATTCTTGACCCTTGTCGGATTGTTATTCATTAATATTCATCATGGTCACTCTTGTTCATGTGACCTTCTGGGTTCATATTGCGTGGTCGGGTGGTTATGTGTGGAATTTTTAGTCGGGCACACGGTAGTCATGTGGCGGGTTCACCGACACAATGGACTGTGCACACGGTAACGTGCCTCCGTGAGACTAATTAGGTACAAGTGCGGGTGTGCCCGGACACTCGTCTTGTGCACTTGCATGTCCCATTGCGAGCGTAGTATGATGCCCCTCTTCAGCTTAATTTCATAATTAAGATATATCATGATTATGTTAGTCAACTCTTGAGGATTGTTGTTCTGTGTAACTGACCCCGTTGGGGGATGTTGTTTTCAAGTCATGGCAAAGAAAAGGCACGGGAAGAGAACGTTGCGGTGAAGAGTCCCAGTGATACTAGTAGGGGGGCCCAGTCCTTTTCTGTCATTCATTTTTCTTCACTTTTATTTCCGCTGTAGATTTCCGTTTGGATATATCTTTTATTCAGTGTTGTATATTTTATCTTCATATAAAGTATACATGTATTCAGTATTTTCCTGGGTGTGTTGTACTTGAAACTCCTCATCGGAGTAATTGGTAATATTATTAGGAGTATGCCCTCGAATGCCACTCAGAGGTTGTTGAGTGGGGGAGTTGTACTTGTTATTATGTAAACCATTAATATAAGGCAATGGATGTTTCTTTATTTACTAGTAGTTACTGACATTCCTAACTCGTAAATATACATATAGAAACTAGTCCGTGTATTTGAGAGCAAAACGTTCCACTCCTTATTGGATACGGGGGTAGGCACTGGAAAGGTTTATAGCTCAAATACTTAATCGTTCGCTAGTCGATGAAACTTGAATGGGCGTTAAGTTTATGTGAAAACTTGTATGACGTGTTCTTTGACATGGAGAGTGCCTGTCGAACACTAATGGTTAGTGGGAGCACACGTTATAGGTATGTTAATTGGATTAGTATACTCGAACCGACTCACCCTCGATTCGTCACATGGATTTCACTCCGGGACAGTCAATGACGGAATCGAAAGGTTGTGGTAGGTATTCGTGAACCTTCGACGTGAGGATTTAGTAGGGATGTACTTGTGACGTCAAGATTTTCATTAGAGTAGTTCGACCCTGTAAACTGGGAGGTGGGGGTCAACCTCGACGTGCATCTTGATGGGCAAGTAGCAGGTCCTACTGAATACCAAGATATAATTATTTCTCCCATTAGTGAGTAGGTTATATATCCTATGCGGTTATTGGCAGATGAGATCATAAGTCTTTGGCCAAAGCATTGGAGCTAGTTGTATTGGATACACGAGAGCTCGATGATCTCGATTTGCATTAACGCATGCATAGCGTCAAGTACATATAGGGTTTGATTGACCGTGACCTTATAACTTGATCGGGACATTTGAAAGAAGGGTTTATACGTATACTGTGTTAGGAGTATGCCCTCGAATGCCACTCAGAGGATGTTGAGTGAGGACATTATACTTGTAATTATGTAAATCATTAATATAAGGCAATTGATGTTTCTTTATTTACTGGCAGTTCCTGGCATTCCTAACTCGTAAATATACATATAGAAACTAGTCCGTGTATTTGAGAGAAAAATGTTCCACTCCTTATTTGATAAGGGGGTCGACACTGGAAAGGTTTATAGCTCAAATACTTAATCGTTCGCAAGTCGATGAAACTTGACTGGGCGTTAAGTTTATGTGAAGACTTGTATGACGTGTTCTTTGACATGGAGAGTGCCTTTCGAATACTAATGGTTAGTGGGAGCACACGTTATAGGTATTCTAATTGGATTAGTATACTCAAACCGACTCACCCTCGATTCGTCACACGGATTTCACTCCGGGATAGTCAATGACGGAATCGAAAGGTTGTGATAGTTATTCGTGAACCTTCGACTTGAGGATTTAGTAGGGATGTGCTTGTGACGTTAAGATTTTCATTAGAGTAGTTTGACCCTATAAACCGGGAGGTGGGGGTCAACCTAGACGTGCATCTTAACGGGCAAGTAGCAGGTCCTACTTAATACCAAGATAGAATTCTTTCTCGAGTTAGTGAACGGGTTATATGTCTTATGCGGTTATTGGCAGATGAGATCATAAGTCTTTGGCCAAAGCATTGGAGCTAGTTGTATTGGATACACGAGAGCTCAATGATCTAGATTTGCATTAACGCATGCATAGCATCAAGTACATATAGGGTTTGACTGACCGTGACCGTATACCTTGATCGGGGCATTTGAAAGAAGGATTTATACGTTTACTGGTATTCACGACAGAATGGTTCTTGAATGATCCCAATCATTCGTTTTCAGTCGGGTACAGAGTAGGCCGCCAGGCTGGCTAGGTGGTGCTACTACTCTTTGGTTCCTCCCATTGCTGACCCAGACGGACTTACCGAGTCGCGCATTAGGATTGACGACGGTATGAATCGAGCTTAATCTCTCATTATATGTATTAGATATTGGATATCTAAATTTGGGACATTAGATGTCTAAATCAATTTATTGGATAAATTGATTTACGGCCTAATGAATTAAATATATCACTGAGTGATTAATTTAATTCATGGATATAATTATTTCTTGGAGAAATTAATTATGTAATAATGTATTTGATATGATGAAATTAATTGGATTAATTAAACTATACAAATACATCGGGACGGAATTGGAGTTTATCTGTTTGGACTCTCGGGAGTCCGAAACAAACTGAACTCATCCGTTTTTGCATCCCCCTCCCCATTTCTAGCCACCTTCCTTTTGGACTCTTATCTCCATTCTTTATGGATGATAATTGTGGAGGTGGGGTTGATTCTCATTTGATGAGTTGTGACATGTGAAGAAGTATTGAATAAAAGGAAGAAATACTTTCATCTCACCTACACTTGATTTCAAACGTGAGAATCATTTGTAAGAGAGAGAACATTGAATTCATTTTCATATCACTCAAGTCTTCTTCTTCATCTTCTTCATTTTTGTTCTTGAGTTTTTTCTTGGAGAAAATTCAAGATACATTGAGAGAGAGATATTATACACTTAGAGTGTAATAATAAAAAGCTTCATCACCTAGCTCTAGCCGTGTCCTTGGAGGATAGCAAGGTGTTGTCATTCCGTTCGTTTTTCCGGTGCGTGGCAAGTAGAGACGCGATGCTTTCGGCGTTGGATCGTTCAAGGGCTTGAAGCGGAATAGATTCGTAGAGATCAAGCAAAGCTTGGGGAATAGCTCAAGAGAAGGTTATCCATCTAATAAACGGACTACAAGGGTGGGTTTCTATATCTCTTGTTATTCGTTTTTAATATTCGTATATACGTAGCTCGATCGATCCTCGTAGGGATTCGGATCGAATTAATTTTCGTTTTACCGCTTCCACTGGGCCTTCGTTTTTGGCACCGAATCCCAACAGTGGTATCGGAGCATAGGTCTTGCGATCATATATACGATATTAGCATTTGGAATGCTTGATTAGATGGTATATGATTTCAAATCATAATCGTATTAATCGTTACATGATTTTATGTTCATCTATTAATGGTATAAATCGTATTAATCGTTACTTGATTAGATATTGTTCATCTAAAAATTATTTTTTTCATAATTTTATGTTACAATATAAATCTATTTTTCTTATGAAAAACTAATTTAAATGAGTAATATAAAGATTAGAAAATTATTATTTTGGAAAAACGAGCAAAAGCGAAACGTAAACGCGGCTTGGAGGTGCCAGCACCTCGCTGATGCACTGTATGGACCGCTGATGCAGCGGCAGGAGCGAGTCGATCGGCGACCTTCCGCCATGCTCGGCGGCTGTGCGAGCCTGGCGGCAGTGTCCCGAGCTTGGCCCGACCGTGTTTTTCGACTCCGTTTTTTATATTTCGTTCGATAATTAATTTTCCACAAATTAAATCGGATTTAATTTGATTAAGATTTAATTATGGTAATTTTATTCTTAGGGGAATTAATTTAATGAAATATTTTCTCGTCCGAAACAAGTTAAAATTGACGGTTGTTTGAATTAATTAGATTAATTCGTTTTGGATGGATTGTCTTATATTGATTGGATCAATATTCAGATTCATTATCAATGCCATTTATTTAATGTGTTGGATACATTATTTTTGAATGGTGATGGACCTAGTTTTTGAATCGCTCGGTTTCATTCGATTGGGTTGTAAAGGCCGTTTTGAGCCTATTTATTTTACTAGAAATATTTGTATCTAGGATGTAATTTTCAATATAAAATTTATATGTAATGACGAAGACCGGAGGAAGATCCGTTTCGAGAAGATGAAGACTTGTAATTAGATTACGAAGTTTTTGTTTTCTAGGAACGGTCTATGAACCACATGTTGGTAGCAACTAGGTTGTGAATGGTTGTTTCATATTGTATGAATGCCACAAAATCATACTCGAATATTGTATGAATCCACTCGCAATTCTACTCGAAAAGAACACCTTAATGGGACCTAACTTTGTGGATTGGCTCCGAAATCTGATGATTGTCCTCAATATAGAGGCACTGGGATACGTATTGGAAACGGACATTCTGGCGCCTCCTGTGCGGACCCGAGCCAATCAGGAAGAGATTGAAAACCACGAAAAGTGGGTTAAGGATGACGTGAAAGTCCGTGCTTATATGATGGCTTCCATGTCTAATGAGCTTCAGAGAGCTCATGAGAAAATGACTTCTGCTAGGCATATTCTATCTCACTTAACCGAGCTTTATGGTGAGCACAACAGAACTGCTAGATATGAGATATCCAATCAACTGTTCGGTGCAAGGATGAAGGAAGGTGAGAAGGTTGGGGAACACGTCCTCAAAATGATATCCATGATCGAGAGATTGGAGGCTCTTGATTTTAAAATGGATACTTCTCTCCAAACCGACCTTATCCTTTAGTCTCTCCCTGATTCCTTCTCACGGTTTGTTATGAACTTTAACTACAATGAGATTGCATATAACTTAGCTGGGCTAATGAAAAAATTGGTGATCGCTCAGTCTCAGATGAAGACTCCGCGGATGAAGGAGTCTGCCCTTGTGATTTCTTCTGGACTTCGAAAGTCTAAGAATAAGAAGAAAAAGACCAAGAAGCAGACTGGATCACAAGTTAAGGACCTTAAAGGAAAGGGCAAGGCCCCGATGGTTCCAAAAGGCAAGAAGAAGAAAGATACTTGTCTCAAGTGTGGTGAGCTGGGCCACTGGGCTAGAGACTGTCCGATTCTTCATGGCACTTCAGGTACAAAACTTTTAGTTTTGGAAACAAATTGTTCTGCTACTGTATTTTCTACTTCCTCGATACTAGATTCTGGTGCTAATTCTCATACTTGTACCATGAATCAGGATCTGAAACAAAGTATGAAGCTTGGAGCTGGAGAAGTTATGATCACAGTCGGAAGCGGGCATAGTGTCGAGGTGACCGACATAGGATCACTTCTTTTGGGTTTAGAATCCGGCTTTGTTTTGACTTTAGAAGATGTACTTGTTTTGCCCAAGGAGCACAAAAACATTGTATCCATTTCGGTCATGGACCGAAAAGTCTTTTCATTTTTCATTGGTGATGGTTCCTGCAAAATTTATTTCAGAAATAAACTAGTGGGTACTGCTACATTGTTAAATGGATTGTATCATCTAAATCTCAGCAACAAAGTAGTTGTGAATACTATGACTAAAAAACGTGGTAGGGATGAAACCAATCAAGTTTTGAAATGGCATCTTAGACTTGGTCATGTTGGTCAGACCAAGGTTTACAAGATGGAAAAGGATGGACTTATGGGTCCATTGGGATCGGATCCATTTCCTACTTGTGAATCTTGCCCTAAAGGCAAAATGACTAAGTTCCCCTTCACAGGGACTTTTGAAAGAGCCGCTGATAAACTGGGATTAATCCATACCGACGTATGTGGTGCTTTGGAAGCAGCACGTGACGGATATCAATATTTCATTACGTTTACGGATGATCATACTAGGTATGGTTATGTATACTTAATGAAACATAAATTCGAGGCCTTTGAGAAATTCCAGGAATTCAAAGCCCTAGTCGAGAAACAAACTGGTAATCATATCAAAGCACTTCAGTCGGACCGAGGTGGCGAGTATATGAGTACGGAGTTTGACGAGTTCCTTAAGGAACATGGAATAGTTTCACAACTAACACCTCCAGGTACTCCTCAGTTAAATGGTGTGTCAGAAAGAAGGAACCGGAGCTTGTTGAACATGGTCCGTTCCATGCTGGGCTATACTGACTTACCGATTTACTTATGGGGGTATATACTCCCGACTGCCGCTTACATCTTGAACAGATGTCCTTCTAAATCCGTTCCTAAAACTCCACATGAGATGTGGGAGGGAAGGAAACCAAGTCTTAATCATAGTAGGATTTGGGGATGTCCCGCCTATGTCAAGAAGACTAAGGCGGAGAAATTGGAAGTTAGGTCCGCGAAAGGACCTTTCATTGGATTCCCATCTGGGACGATGGGTTATCTATTCTACATGCCCGAAGATCGAAAGATCGTTGTTGCATTACAAACACATTTCCTGGAAGATGAGTTCATCCAGGAAGGCGGAGCAGGTAGAAGTATTTCTTTGGAAGAATACAATGAAACTCCTAAGGAGACACCTGTGCAAGAAATTGGAACCGAACCTTCTGAAACACAAGTACAACCACGTCGTAGGTCTAGTAGGGTGTCTCATTTACCTGAGAGGTATGGGCTTGTGCACTTGGAGGAACTAGGTCTCTATAAGGTTCCAAGTGATAGCCAAGAGACCGTCTCAACGGCCTATGACCAGGCGATGGTGGATGTAGACTCCGCGAAATGGCGCGAAGCTGTGGAAGCTGAGATAGACTCGATGCATGTCAATGAGGTCTGGACTCTAGTAGACCGCCCCAAGGGCATAGTGCCTATTGGGAACAAGTGGATCTACAAGAGAAAGACTGATGGTGATGGCAAGGTTGACGCCTATAAGGCCAGGCTTGTGGCAAAGGGTTATACCCAAAAGGAAGGGATCGATTACCACGATACCTTCTCGCCCGTAGCCATGATCAAGTCTATTCGCATGATGCTTGCTATAGCTGCTTACCATGATTATGAGATATGGCAAATGGACGTAAAGACGGCTTTCCTTAATGGATTCCTCGAGGAGGAAATCTATATGCAGCAGCCTAAAGGCTTTGTGTACGAAGTCAATATTCAGAAAGTGTGCAAGCTTGAGTGTTCCATTTATGGACTGAAGCAAGCATCGCGTAGTTGGAACCTTCGTTTTTACGAGGCAATCAAAGAGTTTGACTTCGTGCAAAATGAAGAGGAACCTTGTGTATACAAGAGGGTTAGTGGGAGGAAGATCGCATTCTTAGTACTACATGTAGATGACATTCTACTAATAGGAAATGATGTGGGAATGCTCAGTTCTGTGAAAGCTTGGCTTTCGAGTAATTTCTCCATGAAAGACTTGGGAGAAGCTACCTATATTCTTGGTATTCAACTCTACCGGGATAGAGCGAAGAGAACAATAGGCATTTCCCAAGCCCTCTATATAGATAAAATCTTAAAGCGATTTAGATGGATGATTCTAAAAGAGGGTTCCTACCGATGCGATATGGAATAAAACTCTCCTTGACGATATGTCCTCAAAGTGAGGAACAACGAAAGGAAATGAGTAATATACCATATGCTTCGGCCGTGGGTAGCCTTATGTATGCTATGTTGTGTACGAGACCTGACATTGCGCATGCTGTAAGCGTGGTGAGTAGGTTTCAGGCAAACCCAGGTACGGAACATTGGACTGCCGTAAAGAACGTTCTCAAGTACTTAAGAAGGACTAGAGATATGGTTCTTATGTATGGCGGTGGAGAATTGAATGTGGTGGGATTCACTGATTCGGACTTCCAAGGACTGAAGGACGATGTCTACTTCTGGCATATATTTACTCTTAATGGAGGAGTGGTATCTTGGCGTAGCGCCAAGCAAAGCGCGACTGCTGATTCCACCTGTCAGGCTGAGTATCAAGCAGCCTCGGAGGCTTCCAAGGAAGGGTTCTGGATTAAGAAGTTTCTGGGAGAACTTCATGTGATACCATGTGCTGAGCTGCCTATTCCGCTGTACTGTGACAACGACGGAGCTGTAGTGCAGGCCAAGGAGCCGAGGTTTCACAACAGCACCAAACATATTGAGAGGAAGTATCATCTCGTAAGAGAATTTGTTCGCAAGGGATACATTGTGTTGCACATAGTAGACTCGGCTGACAATGTCGCCGATCCACTGACCAAGCCACTTTCTCAGACTAGCTTGGAGCGTCATCTGGAGAACATGGGTATTAGATACCATAGTGTGTGGCATTGAGTGCAAGTGGGATATTGTTAGGAGTACGCCCTCGAATGCCACTCAGAGGATGTTGAGTGAGGGCATTGTACTTGTAATTATGTAAATCATTAATATAAGGCAATGGATGTTTCTTTATTTACTGGCAATTAGTGGTATTCCTAACTCGTAAATATACATATAGAAACTAGTCCGTGTATTTGAGAGCAAAACGTTCCACTCCTTATTTGATAAGGGGGTCGGCACTGGAAAGGTTTATAGCTCAAATACTTAATCGTTCGCAAGTCGATGAAACTTGACTGGGCGTTAAGTTTATGTGAAGACTTGTATGACGTGTTCTTTGACATGGAGAGTGCCTTTCGAATACTAATGGTTAGTGGGAGCACACATTATAGGTATGCTAATTGGATTAGTATACTCAAACCGACTCACCCTTGATTCGTCACACGGATTTCACTCCGGGATAGTCAATGACGGAATCGAAAGGTTGTGATAGGTATTCGTGAACCTTCGACTTGAGGATTTAGTAGGGATGTGCTTGTGACGTTAAGATTTTCATTAGAGTAGTTCGACCCTATAAACCAGGAGGTGGGGGTCAACCTCGACGTGCATCTTAACGGGTAAGTAGCAGGTCCTACTGAATACCAAGATAGAATTTTTTCTCTAGTTAGTGAACAGGTTATATGTCCTATGCGGTTATTGGCAGATGAGATCATAAGTCTTTGGCCAAAGCATTGGAGCTAGTTGTATTGGATACACAAGAGCTCAATGATCTCAATTTGCATTAACGCATGCATAGCATCAAGTACAGATAGGGTTTGACTGACCGTGACCCTATACCTTGATCGGGGCATTTGAAAGAAGGGTTTATACGTTTACTGGTATTCACGACAGAATGGTTCTTGAATAATCCCAATCATTCGTTCTCAGTCGGGGTACAGTGTAGGCCGCTAGGCTGGCTAGGTGGTGCTACTACTCTTTGGTTCCTCTCATTGCTGACTGAGACGGACCTACCGAGTCGCGCATTAGGATTGACGACGGTATGAATCGAGCTTAATCTCTCATTATGTGTATTAGATATTGGATATCTAAATTTAGGACATTAGATGTCTAAATCGATTTATTGGATAAATTGATTTACGGCCTAATGAATTAAATATATCACTGGGTGATTAATTTAATTCATGGATATAATTATTTCTTGGAGAAATTAATTATGTCATAATGTATTTGATATGATGAAATTAATTGGATTAGTTAAACTATACAAATACATCGGGACGAAATTGGAGTTTATCTGGTTGGACTCTCGGGAGTCCGAAATGAACCGAACTCATCCGTTTCTGCATGGGCCGCCCCCCATTTCTAGCCACCTTCCTTTTGGACTCTTGTCTCCATTCTTTAATGGAGTATAATTGTGGAGGTGGGGTTGATTCTCATTTGATGAGTTGTGACATGTGAAGAAGTATTGAATAAAAGGAAGAAAGACTTTCATCTCACCTACACTTGATTTCAAACGTGAGAATCATTTGTAAGAGAGAGAGAACATTGAATTCATTTTCATATCACTCAAGTCTTCTTCTTCATCTTCTTCATTTTTGTTCTTGAGTTTTTTGTTGGAGAAAATTCAAGATACATTGAGAGAGAGATATTATACACTTAGAGTATAATAATAATAAAAAGCTTCATCACCTAGCTCTAGCCGTGTCCTTGGAGGATAGCAAGGTGTTGTCATTCTGTTCATTTTTTCGGCGCGTGGCAAGTAGATACGCGGTGCTTTCGGCGTTGAATCGTTCAAGGGCTTGAAGCGGAATAGATTCGTAGAGATCAAGCAAAGCTTGGGGAATAGCTCAAGAGAAGGTTATCCATCTAATCAACGGACTACAAGGGTGAGTTTTTATATCTCTTGTTATTCATTTTTGATATTCGTATATACGTAGCTCGATCGATCCTCGTAGGGATTCAGATCAAATTAATTTTTGTTTTACCGCTTCCGCTGGGCCTTTGTTTTTGGCACCGAATCCCAACATACTGGTATTCACGACAGAATGGTTCTTGAATGATCCCAATCATTCGTTCTCAGTTGGGGTACGATGTAGGCCGTCAGGCTGGCTAGGTGGTGCTACTACTCTCTGGTTCCTCCCATTGCTGACTGAGATGGACCTACCGAGTCGCGCATTAGGATTGACGACGGAATGAATCAAGCTCAATTCTCTCATTATGAATATTAGATATTGGATATCTAAATTTGGGACATTGGATGTTTAAATTGATTTATTGGATAAATAATTTACGACCTAATGAATTAAATAAATTACTGGGTGATTAATTAAATTCATGGATATAATTATTTCTTGGAGAAATTAATTATGTCATAATGTATTTGATATGATAAAATTAATTGGATTAATTAATCGATATAAGTACATCGGAACGGAATCGGAGTTTATCTGTTTGGACTCACAGGAGTCCGAAATGAACTGAACTCGTTCGATTCATCCATATAGCCGCCCCCCCTCTTTTTCCACCCACCTTCACTTTATCTTTGTTTCATTTTTTATTGAGTGATAAAGACATTGGGGTCATGATATCATTTACATGGTGGGGTTGATCACTCATGTGATGAATTGTATCATGTGAAAAGGAATTGAATAAAGTAAGGAATACTTCATCTCACTCACTTGATCAATCATACGATTCATTGAGAAAAAGAGAAAGATAAAGAACTTTGAGGTCATTTCATAATTCATTAGTCTTCTTCTTCCTTTTCTTCATTTTTGTTCTTGGTAGTTCTTAGAGAAAAATCAAGAATTCAAAGAGAGATTGTGAGTTATACACTTAGAGTGTTATAAATCATATTGGAAGCTTCATCACTTAGCTCTAGCCGTATCCTCGGAGGATAGCAAGGTGATCGTCGTTCCGGTCGTTTCTCCGGCGTGTGGCAAGTAGAGACGCGGTGCTTTCGGGGTTGGATCATTCAAGAGCTTGGAGCGGATTGAATTGCAGGGAGATCGCCTAAAGCATGGGGAATAGCTCGAGAGAAGATTACCATTCAATCAACGAATTTCATGGGTATGTTTTTCTCGTATCTTCTTTGTTCATTCAATATTCGTATATATGTAGCTCGATCGATCCTCGTAGGGATTCGGATCGAATTAATTATCGTTTTACCGCTTCCGCTGCGGCCTACGATTAAGGCACCGAATACCAATAGTGGTATCGGAGCATAGGTCTTGCGATCGTATATATGCTATTAGAATTTGGAATGCTTGATTGAATGGTGAATGATTTGGAATCATTTTAGACATAATCGTGATGTATGTTTTTCGTTCATTGTTGTTGTATTTTTCATAAGTTTATGTCTAAATATAAATCTTTAATTTCTGAGAAATATGATTTATATTGAAGATATGAAAGTCGGAAAATATTGATATTGGATATCCGGTCGAAAATCTAGCTCTGAATCGTCGTCGGACGACTTTTCGGACAAAAGGAAGGAAGCTGCCAGGGTGACTCGGCCGTGTCTGGAAGTCCCTAGGCCACTGCCAGGCAGACCCGGCCGTGTCTGGCGACACGGGCCGTGCCTGGGCGATAGGCTGCCGAGCGTGACTCGGTTCTGCCTTTCGGGACCAGGCCAGTCTGCCGGCAAGCTGCAGAGGGTGACTCGGCCAGGCAGGCCAGTTTTCGCCCCGGGTCGATTTTTTCATGTATTCCAGAAAATTAATCTCCCATATGTTAAATGGGATTTAATATGATTAAAATGATTTATGGTATTTCATTTTACAAGGAAAATTTGATTAATTGGAATATTTATGGGTGATCGAATTATTTGAACGTTTTTCGTATTACCGGTTGTGTGAATTGATTGGATCAGTTCGTATTGTTGATTGGATCAATGTATCTCTACGCTTTCCATTTATATAGTATTTCTTGGATGAATGCTTTTGAATGGGGATGTGGTTAGTGGACTTAGTTTTTGAATCGTTTGTTTTATTCGATTGGGTTGTAAAGGCCGTTTTGAGCCTATTTATTTACTAGAAACATTTGTATCTAGGATGCAACTTTCAATGTAAAATTTATATGTAATTACGAAGACCGGAGCAAGATCCATTTCGAGAAGACGAAGATTAAAGACGAAGACTTGTAATTAGATTACGGAGTTTTTGTTTTCTAGGAACGGTCCATGAACCACATGTTGGTAGCAACTAGGTTGTGAATGGTTGTTTCATATTGTATGGATGCCACAAACGTGCTTAATTGAATTAATGTGCCAAGTTTAACATTAATCGCGATAATTCTCCCACAACAAATTATTAAGTTTATAAGGTTTCAAGGTTTTCCTTCCCTACATCGAGCTTTCGGGAAATTAAAATCCAAACCGGATGTGCTATGCTTCTGAGTTATCGGGGTAGTCGTTCGGGGAGGACGAATAAATTACCGGGAGCGCATTGGATGCCTTCGGTTGGAGCAAATTTTATCCCTAGAAACCTGATAGGTTGCCAAATAAGATTCAATTGTGAAACTGATTTGCGTCGATGGTATAAACTTAACTTATTCACGAACCATAGAAACCGTATAGGTTGAGGGGAGTGAACACGGGGGAAAAAAAGATTGAATCATCCATTAGATGGGTTGGTGTTGGACACCACATTATGAAAATTAATAGACTAGAAACCTGTTCGGTTGCCCTCTATTAAGATTTATAAAGAACTCGATCACCACTAGAGCGATGATACTTCCAAATTTCACATGGGAATGTGTTATTCCGATAAAAATAGTGGGAGCTGGGTAACACGAATAGAAAAGACCTTAATTCTATACTCATATCATAATTAAACAAGTCACTAATTAATTTGTCGTACTTAATGCAGACTTAACTCTCAATATGACAATGAATCCACTCGCAATTCTACTCGAAAAGAACACCCTTATTGGACCAAACTTTGTGGACTGGCTCCGCAATCTGATGATTGTCCTAGGTATAGAGGCACTGGGATACGTCTTAGAGACGGACATTCCAATGCCTCATGTACGGACCAGAGACAATCAGGAAGAGACCAAAAGCCACGAAAAGTGGGTTAAGGATGACATAAAAGTCCGTGCTTACATGATGGCTTCTATGTCAAATGAGCTTCAAAGAGCTCATGAGAAAATGACTTCTGCTAGGCAGATTCTATCTCACTTAACCGAACTTTATGGTGAGCACAACAAAACTGCTAGATATGAGATATCCAAGCAACTGTTCGGTGCAAGGATGAAGGAAGGTGAGAATGTTGGGGAACAAGTCCTCAAAATAATATCCATGATCGAGAGATTGGAGGCTCTTGATTTTAAAATGGATACTTCTCTCCAAACCAACCATATCATGTAGTCTCTCTCTGATTCCTTCTCACAGTTTGTTATGAACTTCAACTGCAATGAGATTGCATGTAACTTAGCTAGGCTAATGAACAAACTGGTGACCGCTCAGTCTCAGATAAAGACTCCGCGGATGAAGGAGTCTGTCCTTGTGATTTCTTCTGGACCTTGGAGGTCTAAGAACAAGAAGAAAAAGAACAAAAAGCAGACGGGACCACAAGTAAAAAACTTCAAGGGAAAGGGCAAGGCCCCAATGGTTCCAATTAGTAAGGATAAGGATGTTTGTCTCTAATGCGGTGAGCTAGGCCACTGGGCTAGAGACTGTCCAATTATTCATGGCACTTGAGGTACAGAACTTTTAGTTTTGGAAACAAATTGTTCTGCTACTGTATTTTCTACTTCCTGGATACTGGATTCTGGTGCTAGTTCTCATATTTGTACCGTGAGTCAGGATCTGGAACAAAGTAGGAAGCTTGGAGCTGGAGAAGTTATGATCACTGTCGGAAGCAGGCATAGTGTTGAGGCAACTGACATACGATCATTTCATTTTGGTTTAGAATCTGATTTTTGTTCTCATTTTAGAAGATGTACTTGTTTTGCCTAAGGGGCACAAAAACATTGTATACATTCCGATCATGAATGAAAAGGCTTTTCATTTTTCATTGGTGATGGTTCCTGCAAAATTTATTTCACAAATAAACTAGTGGGTACTGCTACATTGTTAAATGGATTGTATCATCTACACCTCAGCAACAAAGTAGTTGTGAATACTATGACTAGAAAACGTGGTAGGGATGAAACCAATCAAGTTTTGAAATGGCATCTTAGACTTGGTCATGTTGGTCAGACCAAGGTTTACAACATGGAAAAAGATGGACTTATGGGTCCATTGGGATCGGATCCCTTTCCTACTTGTGAATCTTGCCTTAAAGGCAAAATGACTAAGTGCCCATTCACAGGGACTTTTGAAAGAGCCGCTGATAAACTGGGATTAATCCATACCGATGTATGTGGTGCTTTCGAAGCAGCACGTCATGGATATCAGTACTTCATTACGTTTACAGATGATCATACTAGGTATGGTTATGTATACTTAATGAAACATAAATCCGAGGCCTTTGAGAAATTCCAGGAATTTAAGGCCCTAGTAAAGAAACAAACTGGAAATCATATCAAAGCAGTTCGGTCAGACCGAGGTGGCGAGTATATTAGTACGGAGTTTGACGAGTTCCTTAAGAAACATGGAATAGTATCACAACTTACACTTCCAGGCACTCCTCAATTAAATGGTGTGTCAGAAAGAAGGAACCAGACCTTGTTGGACATGGTCCGTTCCATGCTAGGCTATACTGACTTACCGATTTATCTGTGGGGGTATGCACTCCTGACTGCTGCATATATCTTGAATAGATGTCCTTCCAAATCCGTTCTTAAAACTCCACATGAGATGTGGGAGGGCAGGAAACCAAAGTCTTAATCACATTAGGATTTGAGGATTTCCTGCTTATGTCAAAAAGACTAAGGTGGACAAAATGGAAGCGAGGTCCGTGAGGAGACATTTCATTGGATTCCCATCTAAGACGATGGGTTATCTATTCTACATGCCCAAAGATCGAAAGATCGTTGTTGCTTAGCATGCACACTTCCTAGAAGATGAGTTCATTCAGAAAGGCGGAGCAGGTAGAAATATTTCTTTGGAATAATACAATGAAACTCCTCAGGAAATGCCTGTGCAAGAAATTGGAACCGAACCTTCTGTAACACAAGTACAACCAACTCGTAGGTTAAGTAGGGTGTCTCAATTACCTAAGAGGTATAGTTTTATTCACTTGGAGTAACTGGGTTTCCACGAGGTTCCAGGTGATAAACAAGAGACCGACCCGCGACCAATAACCTAGCAATGGTGGATGTAGACGCCATGAAATGGACTGTAGCAGTCTTCATGTAGTTGGGACCTTCGTTTTGACGAGGCAGTCAAAGAGTTTGACTTCGTGGAAAATGAAGAGGAACCTTGTGTATACAAGAGGGTTAGTGGGAGCAAGATCACATTCTTAGTATTATATGTAAATGACATTCTACTAATAGGAAATGATGTTGGAATGCTCAGTTCTGTGAAAGTTTGACTTTCGAGTAATTTCTCCATGAAAGACTTGGGAGAAGAAACCTATATTCTTGGGATTCGACTCTACTGGATAGATCGAAGAGAATCATAAGTTTTTTCCAAGCCCTCTATATAGATAAGATCTTAAAGAGGGTTCCATCCAATGCGACATGGAATAAGACTCACCTTGACGATGTGTCCCCATAGTGAGGAACAATGAAAGGAAATGAGATATATACCATATGCTTCGGGAGTGGGTAGCCTTACATATGCTTTATTGTGTACGAGACCTGACATTGTGCATGCTGAGAGCGTGGTAAGTAGGTTTCGGTCCAACCCAGTTCGGGAACATTAGACCGCCGAAAAGAATGTTCTCAAGTACTTTAGAAGGACTAGAAATCTGGTTCTTATATATGGCGGTGGAGAACTGAATGTAATAGGATTCACTGTATTGGACTTCCAAGGACAGAAAGACGATTCTATGTCTACTTCTGGCTATATTTACTCTTAATGGAGGAGCAGTATCTTGGCATAGTGCCAAGTATAGCGCGACTGCTGGTTCCACCTATTAGGCTGAGTATAAAGCGGCCTTGGAGGCCTACGAAGGAAGGATTAAGAAGTTACTGGGTAAACTTCACGTGACACCTTGTGCTGCGCTGCCAGAGCAGTAGCACAGGCCTAGGAGCCGAGGTTTCATAATGGTATAAAACATATTGAGAGAGTGTATCATCTCGTAAGAGAATTTGTTCGCAAAGAGATACATTGTGTTGCATAGAGTAGAGTCAGCCGACTACGTCGCTGATCCACTGACCAAGCCACTTTCTCAGATTACCTTAGAGCGTCATCTGGAGAACAGGGGTATTAGATACCATAGTGTGTGGCATTGAGTGCAAGTGGGAGATTGTTAGGAGTATGCCTCGAATGCCACTCAGAGGTTTTTGAGTGAGGGCATTGTACTTGTTATTATGTAAACCATTAATATAAGGCAATGGATGTTTCTTTATTTACTGGTAGTTACTGGCATTACTAACTCGTAAATATACATATAGAAACTAGTCCGTGTATTTGAGAGCAAAACGTTCCACTCCTTATTGGATAAGGCGGTAGGCACTGGAAAGGTTTATAGCTCAAATACTTAATCGTTCGCAAGTTGATGAAACTTGAATGGGCGTTAAGTTTATGTGAAGACTTGTATGATGTGTTCTTTGACATGGAGAGTGCATGTCGAACACTAATGGTTAGTGGGAGCACACGTTATAGGTATGTTAATTGGATTAGTATACTCGAACCGACTCACCCTCGATTCGTCACACGGATTTCACTCTGGGACAATCAATGACGGAATCGAAAGGTTGTAATAGGTATTCGTGAACCTTCGACTTGAGGATTTAGTAGGGATGTGCTTGTGACGTCAAGATTTTCATTAGAGTAGTTCGACTCTATAAACCGAGAAGTGGGGGTCAACCTCGACGTGCATCTTGACGGGCAAGTAGCAGGTCCTACTGAATACCAAGATAGAATTCTTTCTCCCGTTAGTGAGCGGGTTATATGTCCTATGCGGTTATTGGCAGATGAGATCATAAGTCTTTGGCCAAAGCATTGGCGCTAGTTGTATTGGATACACGAGAGCTCGATGATCTCGATTTGCATTAACGCATGCATAACGTCAAGTACAGATAGGGTTTGACTGACCGTGACCCTATAACATGATCGGGACATTTGAAAGAAGGGTTTATATGTATACTGGTATTCACGACAGAATGGTTATTGAATGATCCCAATCATTCGTTCTCAGTTGGGGTACGGTGTAGGCCGCCAGGCTGGCTAGGTGGTGCTACTACTCTTTGGTTCCTCTCATTGCTGACTGAGACGGACCTACCGAGTCGCGCATTAGGATTGACGATGGTATGAATCGAGCTTAATCTCTCATTATGTGTATTAGATATTGGATATCTAAATTTAGGACATTAGATGTCTAAATCGATTTATTGGATAAATTGATTTACGGCCTAATGAATTAAATAAATCACTAGGTGATTAATTTAATTCATGGATATAATTATTCCTTGGAGAAATTAATTATGTCATAATGTATTTGATATGATAAAATTAATTGGATTAATTAATCGATATAAATACATCGGAACGGAATCGGAGTTTCTGTTTGGACTCACGGGAGTCCGAAATGAACTGAACTCGTCTGATTCATCCACATAGCCGCCCCCCTCTTTTTCCACCCACCTTCACTTTGTCTTTGTTTCATTCTTTATTGAGTGATAAAGACATTGGGGTCATGATATCATTTACATGGTGGGGTTGATCACTCATGTGATGAGTTGTATCATGTGAAAAGGAATTAAATAAAGAAAGGAAGACTTCATCTCACTCACTTCAATGAGAGAAAGAGAGAGAGAAAGAACTTTGAGTTCATTTCATAATTCTCTAGTCTTCTTCTTCCTTTTCTTCATTTTTGTTCTTGGTAGTTCTTAGAGAAAAATCAAGAATTCAAAGAGAGATTGTGATTTATACACTTAGAGTATTATAATTTCATATTGGAAGCTTCATCACTTAGCTCTAGCCGTATCCTCGGAGGATATCAAGGTGATCGTCGTTCCGGTCATTTTTCCGGCGCGTGACAAGTAGAGAGACGGTGCTTTCGGCGTTGGATCATTCAAGAGCTTGGAGCGGATTGAATTGCAGGGAGATCGCCTAAAGCTTGGGGAATAGCTCGAGAGAAGATTACCATTCAATCAACGGACTTCGAGGGTATGTGTTTCTCGTATCTTCTTTGTTCATTCAATATTAGTATATATGTAGCTCGATCGATCCTCGTAGGGATTCGGATCGAATTAATTTTCGTTTTACCGCTTCCACTGTGGCCTTCGATTAAGGCACCGAATCCCAACAAATATAATGTAGTTCGGTACTACAATTATATTATTCATTTCATTAAATGTTCATTCGCCTGGTGGGTCCCAGTTGGGGGTCCACAGCACTGTAATAGCCGTCAAGTTTGGGGTGTTATATCGATAGGCCCAATTCCATAAGCCAAAGGATACAACTGCTCGTTGGCGTCCTTTGCCACAGCTACAAACATTATCTCGCTATTCTTCCCCCTCAGATGTGTGCCATCCACTATAATAACTGGCCTCATACACACTGGAAACCTGACTCGGGTAGCACCGAGAGCAACAAAAACTTGTTTGAACTGGCCATCGTTGTCGATGTCGATCATAGTGATTGTACCTGAATTTGTCCTCCTCAGCATTGCGAGATAACCCGGCAGCATCTTGAACGAATCTTCGTATCTGCCATAGATCATCTGAATTGCGCGGTTCCGTCCCCTCAAGGCTACATCATACTTGATGTCGACACCAAAGACTTCCTTCATCTCGTTCACGATGACCTTTGGCTTGATAATTTCGGCATCACGCAGAATTCGATTCGCCAAGTACGCCCCAATAACCTTAGAATGGAGCTTCCTTTTCTGCAAACCAATAATTTCCTCATTGTACGTGTGATTGCCACGGAACTTTCTCACTAGTCAAGGGCCTCTGCTGGATTGGGCGCTTAGGTAGAATGACAACTAGTCGATGATTTGCATATCATATATACTCTCCCCGTATCCAACCTATCAACCTTTGATTCTGCATTCCTCTCCAAATTCCACAGACCCACTGCAATCATGAGGTCGTCCTTCATATCGTATATGTCATCCACAATGAGCCCTTCAATGATAAGATTACTCTCTCCTGAATATACTACTGAGTTGGTCGGCTGGATAGGCACCATGGGAACTATCCAATTACTCATATGCCTTGTATCAATATCCTCACCAGTCTCATCTTCATGCGGATTTGGATGCATCAATCGTAAGAGTTTTTCCATCCCACCTTCCTCAAGTATCCATGCTGTGTACTCGGCAAACAAAGACCTAATCAGCCGCCTTTCAGAATTGTCTCCAGATCTGTCGCTCTCTGTGCTCTGAGCATCAGATTCGACGTTGTAATCTGGGTCGTCGTCATCGTCTACGACTTCATACAAATTGCCTCGTGTAGGCACTTCAGTACGCCCATCATGCGCATCCCCCATCGTAAAATTGAGGTCCGGGATCGAATTTTCCCGGTTAGTAGAGACATGAGGAAATGAACTCTCCATGAAGTTAGCATCTCTGTGATAGACATCAGGAGTCCAATTTGAATAAGCAGTGACCCTGCCAATGTGTTCGAGCTCTGCTTGCCAATCGGTGCCCTGATAGCCAAATGCGAACGATTCACCATACTGATACGTCTGCTCGAACGTAGGAAACTGCGAAGAGGACGCCCCGACTCGTTCACCGGCAAACTGAGAAGACGATGCCCCATTGTTCGAACATATATAAACTTTTGGAGATGATTCTTTACTGCACAAGCACACCAAGGCTTCGTTTGTCCCCAAACGTGATTTAATAAGCCGGTCGGATCGTGATTGTTTCAAATAGAAGATCTCAAAATCAGTACCCAAGAAACTGCACATATCCGCTATTTGGTATCTCAAATTGTACAGACTGAGGCCCTCTGTTGATAAAACGATATATATCGCTCTACCGCCCTCGTACACACAATCGTCCCAATTTCCTCCGTAATTTACGTTCACGATAACGAATGACATTTGCATGAATTTAATTCAGAAAAATTAAATATATAGTAAATAAACAAATACATTAATTTTAAATGCACAAAAGAATACTTTTATACAGATATATCACACTACTATTATATTATTACACAAAAGAATTATTACCTTGAAATTGTATCAGAACTATCCCGTCGCTGGTTCTTCTAGCTTATTCTTCCTCCTTACTTTCTTCTTAAATTTTCTCCTTTGGCTAATGCATTCAAGATTTTCAATATTTTTACGAAATTCTTCGGCAAGTTTTATAAGATGGTAAACATAATTTTTGAATTATTTGATGTTATGTGGGTACCTTTAAAGCAATGAAAAGCACTCTGTATCTTATGATTTACTATTGAACCCGTGAATTCTATCGTGAATGCTAATGAATAATTGATCGAATTATTGTATAAAAGACACATAATGAACTGTGCACCCATGAGTTATTTGTACCAAAATAATTGAAGAAGTGGTGGTGAAATAAAAAAAAATAACAATTAAAAAATATATATGGCCGACACTTTGGGTATTTTCCTTCTACCCACTTATAAAGTGGATACAAAGACATATTTCTAGTTTTTTTATTGGCATATTAGTCATACATTCCCACTTAAAGTGTGAGATCTAACTTTTTTTTTTTTTAATTTTGAAAAGTCTTATTATTTAAAAATTATTCATCTTTATACCCAAATTATATATAATTCAATAAATCATTGTACCTCACAAAAATACCAATATTACTATTATTTTCGATCATTATAATCGGGACGTTATTTTTGACCAATTTCGTCTCGAGACGATATTTTTAACCTTTTCGCCATGGGATGTTATTTTCGACCCATTTCATATCGAGGCAATATTTTCGATCCGTTTCACACTGGGATGTCACTTCGGACCCGTTTCGCTCCGGATAACATTTTTGACTCGTTTCGCCCCAAGACATTATTTTCGAATTGTTTGGCACCGGGATGTTATTTTAAACCTATTTCGTCCTGAAGCGACATTTTCGACCATTTCGTCCCAGGATTATATTTTCGACCACTTTCAACATATGATGTTATTTTCGATCTTTTTTCGGACTGAGATGTCATGTTCGACCTTTTTCGCCACGGGACAACATTTTCCATCATTTCGTCTCGGGACGGTATTTTCGACCAGTTTCGTCCTCAGACGTCATTTTCGACCCATTTCACCTGGGGACATTATTTTCGATACGCTCTGAGTTGATATTTTAGACTCATTACTCCCTGGGATGACATTTTTGACCCATTTTGCTCTTGGATGCATTTTCCACCCTTTTGCCCTGGGACGTCATTTTCGACTCATTTCGTCCTGGATGTCATTTTCAGCATGTTTCTTCCTGTGACATTATTTTCAATCCATTTCGTCATGGGACGTCATTTTTAATTATTTTCGCCATATATTTTCGACATGTTTCACCCAAGACATCATTTTGAGCACGTTTCGTCCCAGAACGTTATTTTCGATCTGTTTCGCCATAGGGCGATACTCAAAACGAACCATGCATTACGTACATTATTAGCATAAGCATTACGTACGTAATGCTCGTTGACTTGGCTGCCTCGAAAGGCCAACATTATACAATAACGTTCGGCCCCACACGCCGAAAGTCATATGCGATCAGACACCCTATGTTACGTACGTAACCAACCTGGTTTAACGTACGTAACCTGACAAGCTCAACGTACGTAATGCTATGCATGTAGCGTACGTTAGGTCCAATATACTTAGCCAAAATCAAACTCCAAACTCACCAAGCAACATCCGATCGGCAACACAATACCGACGACAAGTATAAATATTTCGATTCCGAAATATCTCGCCTCAGGACGACATTTTCGCCTCGGGACGACATTTTGGTCCTTTTCGTCACGGACATTATTTTCAGCCAGTTTCGGACCAGAACATCATTTTTGCCCCGGAAAGTTATTTTATTCGACACGTTTCCTCTAGGGCGATATTTTCGACCAGTTCCGCCATAAGATATTATTTTTGACGCACTGCTGCTATTTTCGCCTATTATAAGGGGACATATTTTCGACTATTTTCATTATGGGTCGTCATTTTTGACTGTTTTCACCCTAGGGCGTAGGGTGGCATTCCGAAACCGAAAAGCGAATCGAAAAAACCCGAAAAAAGAACAAAAAAAACAAAACTGAAGGAGACCGAACCGAAAAACAAAAAAATAGAACTGATCCAAACTGGTTTGGTTCGATTCTCAGTTCGGGGTTGAACAGAACTGAACCGGACCGAAGTCAAAGTCAACATATTAAAATGCCGGCGTTTTTGCGTGTTTGGGATTTCATGTAATTAGTTTTACTTTTTTAAGACCCTCATGGGTCCAAGGAAGACCGATAATATATTCATGTAATTTGTGATTCAACTAATTTAGATTGAGAGAATTGAGCTACTATGATTTGTGATTATTATACATTTTGAGATATTTATAAATTGTTATGTAACTCTAGCTTTTATCTTGAGCATATGTATAAATCTTGTTGGCTTGTTGTCATATATAACTTATTCTATTGGATGTAATATTTGAATTTATATTGTGAAGAACTGAAAAAACATCAAATCAAATCGAAACTGAATCGAATATTTAGAAAATCGAACTTAATCGAACGTAACCTCAAAAAGAACTGAACCAAACAGAAACCGAATATTAGGTTTGATTCTCGGTTTCGGTCGAAAATCAAACCAAATGGAACGGAGTCCACCTCTACTAGGGCATTATAAACTATAACGTCCCAAAGTAAAACTGGTTTAAAATGTCATCAAGGAAGTGAAACGGGGCGAAAATAAAGTCCAATTGTGAAAAGAGTTGAAAATAAGGGCCTAGGATGAAACAAACCAAAAATTAGGGCTGTAATTTAACAACCGAAATCCGAAATAAACCAAACCAAAGCCGAACTATAACCGAAAAATGGAGGGAAAAAAATGCACCAAACCGTAAAAAAATGGAAGAATTGGTGTGGTTTTGATTTCGGATGTCTAGAAACCAAAACCGAACAGAAAAACCGATTATAGATATTATAAGAAAATTATATTGTTTATAGGTATATTACTTGGGCTTAAATGAAGCCCAAAAGAAAAAAGGATGTTTTCATGTGGTCTAAAAAAAGAACAAACTAAGCTAGATCATCACTTCCCCATATCAAAACTGCAATGTCGTCACGAACTTTATTCAGGGAAATATATTTTTATTTAGGTCATGGATATATATGGAATATATAAAGATGAGAAGTTAGCTTTTTTTTCATAAGCTTGAAAAATTGGCTTATCAACCAGCTAGCTTATAAGCTAGCTGATTTGAGAAGCTAGTCGTTTACGAAACGAACTTTTTTTTAGTCGATGATCAAATAAGCTCCTGAAGCTTATAAGCTAGCTGATAAGCTAGTGCTAAACACAGCCCTACTCCACAACTCCACCACTCTGCAGCTCTCCAAGACTCCAATTCTCTAGTCTCTAGTCTCTACTCTCGTATCCAGATCTTTCATTATAAAGAGATCTCGTAGGAACTCAAGGCTCCCAACAAGACGTGTTCTTAAGACTACATCTTGGGATTTGCATGTTTGTTAATTGGTTCTAAGTTCTTTAGATCGATTTTAATATTAATCTTTTGTTTAGTTAATTACCTACTTTTAGTATTAATCTGATTGATGCAACTAAAGGTTTATGTTGTTTTTTAGTTGATGTTGTTTACTAACTCCAAATTCATTGCATCATTCTCTGCAGCCACCTTTTAGTTATGGTGAGTAATCCACACCATCTGAAGCAACATTTGTTGTAGCTCAGATACAAAGACAGAGGAGGAGATTTTGGAAGATATGAAAAATGATGAAAGGTCAGAAGTTTGGCCTCACTTTACCAGAAAAATGGTGAATGGTAGAGCTAAAGGGGCTTATAAGTATTCCAAAAAGAGATGTTAGCTGATCCTAGATCAAATGGTACCTCATCCCTTCTAGGTCATGTGAAAATCTAAAAGAGATATCCCTCATATGTTGAGATGTTAAATAAAGGGCGGTATAAAATATTAGGTTTTAAGAACAAGAGAGAGTTGAAAGCTGTTGGGTGTTCTCCACAGGAGATAACTGAGAGTTGTGTTTATATAATAGTGGTGGATGAGCTTCCTTTTAGGTTTGTTGATGGAGATGGGTTTAAGTATTTCTGTAAGAGAGCTTGTCTTTATTGGGTTATTTCTTGTCGTGAGACAATTGCAAGCATGTTTTAAGTATGTACAAGTCTGAAAAGAAAAAACTTAAGGATGCTTCAAAAGGGAAGATGATGAGCCTAACAATGGATACTTGGACATCTATTCGAAATATAAATGCATGGTCCTTATTGCTCATTTCGGTGCCGGTGATTGGATTTTATATAAGTGTCTGATAATAGTGGGAAATAAGAAAGATGCTCACCATAACAGTTGATAATGCCTCTGCTAATGATGCTGCATTAAAAGATTTGATAAAGAGAATAGGGGAGTGGTAAACCCCTAATGTACTTTTGCAGGGAGGGGAGAATTTGCATATACGATGTGTTGTCCATATTCTAAATTTAATTGTGAATGATGGCCTTGTTGTAATGAATAATTATATCCAAAGCATTTGTAATTCTGTTAGGTATGTAAGATCTTCCCCTCACAGGCTGGGCATATTTAAAATGTCTAAATCGAGAGTAAAGGGCTTGAGGTCATGGATGTTTCCACCATATGGAATTCGAATTTTTTTCATGGTGAGTTTGACATGAAGATTGAACAACATGAAAAGAAAATGAAGGATCTATTTGTGATTTATATAGAATTACGATAATGAAGGAGTCAGAATTAAGAAGGGCTGCCTCGGATTCTCAAAGCTTGGAGCCTGATGTTTCTTTTTTGAATATGTGTACATCTACTTATGAAAGAAAGTTGCCTGAAAAGGAACAAAGAAGAAAAGCTGGAATTATTCAAAATGATGTGGATAAATATCTAATTGATAGGTGTGAAGGAGAAAATGATGAACATTTTGACATATTAGATTGGTGGAGAGTGAGTGGAACTGAAAAGTGTCCAACTTTGGCTAGAGCTGTTTCGGCTTCAACTATAGCTTCAGAATCTTCTTCAACACATGTGGCCGGGTAATTGACCCATTTTGAAGTTCATTGAATCCTAGAATGGTGGAGGCTTTGATTTGTACCCAAAATTGGCTCATTGGTACTCATGTTACATTGCATGAAACTCCAACCATTGAGGATATGGAGTTGTGTGAACAAGTTGGGCGACGTATATTTAGGTTTTCTACTTGTATCCAATGAACCGGTTCACTAAACTTGTTTGAAATATAATGATGTTAATTAACTCTTTGCATTTTATCTGTATGTATAATGGGAAATACTTTCTTCAGTTTCTTGTTCAGCTTCAGCTACTAATGCTACGAGTGGTAGCATGTTGCCTCCAAAATCTGCCATGAATGCTTTGCAAGCTTGATATTGTTGACTTGATCGTATGTCCCTTACATCTATTGGGTTTTGTACAGCAATATTGTTATGTGAAGCATATTTTGGACTATATTGTTATGTGAATATTTTTACAGGTTTTTTGATTTTTGGTCATGGAGAATTAGAGATTCCTGCTTTTGCTCCTGAAGTGCTGATCTATTATCTATATGTTCTTGCTATTCTAGTTTTCCAAATTTTTTTTTCTCTTTTGAGTAACTATTATGTGGCACTGTGGGCTGCGCGCCCTTTTCATTTTCTTTTCTTTTTTTTCTATTCTAAACAATTATGTAACATGAGACAATTCTATGTTCTACTTTTCTAGGCTTATTCTCTTTATAGAATAAACGGAAAAAACCCGATATAAACCAAAAAAATTGAACTTGCAAATCATTTATGAAAAAATTAGTGAAAAACCAATCCGAACCAAATAAAAAAAAAGAACGATTTGGTGTTCGATATCACATATAAGCCGCACCATTCAAACCGATTAATAGCCCGAATGAGGACGTTTTGGAGGCAACATGCTAACATTCGTAGCATCAGTAGCTGAAGCTGAACAAGAAACTGAAGAAAGTATTTCCCATTCTACATGCAAACAAAATGTAAAGAGTTAATTAACGTCATTATCTTTCAAACAAATTTAGTGAACAGTTCATTAGATACAAGTAGAAAACCTAAACATACCTCGCTCAACTTATTCACAAAACTCCATATCCTCAATGATTGGAGTTTCATAATGCAACATGAGCACTTGTGAGCCAGGGTACAAATCAAAGCCTCCACCATTCTAGGACTCAATGAACTTCGAAATCAGTAAATTACTCGACCACTTGTGCTGAAGGAAGATTCTGAAGCTATAGTTGAAATGGGAATAGCTCTAGCCAAAGTTGGACGCTTTGCAATTCCACTCACTCTCCACCAATGTAATATGTCAAAATTTTCATCATTTTCTCCTTTACACCTATCAACTAAATATTTATCCACATTATCTTGCACAATTCCATCTTTTCTTACTTTTCTTCTTTGTTCCGTTTCAGCCAACTTGCTTTCATAAGCAGATGTACACTTATTCAAAAAAAAAAACATCAGGATGCAAGCTTTGAGAATCTCAGGCAGCACTTCTTAATTCTGTGACTCCTTCATTATCATAACTTCTATATAAATCATACAACAGATCCTTCATTTTCTTTTCATGTTATTCAACCTTCATGTCAAACTCACCATATAACACATCATAATAATCAACAATCTTATCCAATTTATGACGAGGATCAAGAACAATTGCTACAAACATATAGAGATTGACATTCTCCATCTTGCCCCAATATTTATCATACTTGTCTTGCATAGGTTTTATAATACCAGAGAGCATCACATCCCTACTTTCTTGTAACGGGCCATAAATCTTAAGCAAATCACCAAAAGTAGTATGGATTATTGGAGAACTTGAGTAACACACATGCAAAGTAAGTTCATAAACTGGTTTCAGAAAAACAACTAAGTCTTCTGCTGAAACCCAATCACTTACCTCAGGTGGACCATTTTTAATTTCACCTTGAAAGTATCTTACATAGAGACCATCATTCTCTCTTAATCTATCAAATGCTTTTCTGAACTTAATAGCTGACTGCAACATCAAAAAAGTTGAATTCCATCTGGTGGAAACATCCATGATCACAAGACCTTTACTCTCAATTTTGACATTTTCAATACACTTTTTAAATCTGTCGAGCCTTTGAGGGGGAGGATCTTACACACCTAACAGAATTACAAATGCTTTGGATACAATTATTTAGTACAACAAGGCCATTCACAATTAAATTTAGAATATGACCAACACACCTCATATGCAAATTCTCCCCTCCCTGCAAAAGTACATTAGGGGTTTCCCACTCCCCTATTCTCTTTATCAAATCTCTTACTGCAATATCATTGACAGAGCATTATCAACTGTTATGGTGAGTATCTTTCTTATTCCCCACTCTATCAGACATTCTTCTAAAAGCCGATCAATGGACTCCTCTTTGTGGTTTGGAGTAACACAAAATTCAATTCTTATGTAAAATCCAATCATCATCAACAAAATGAGCAGTAAGGACCCTGTAATTTATATTTTGAATAGATGTCCAAGTATCCGTTGTTAGGCTGACTGACCCTCTTCCCTTTTAAAGCATCCTTAAGTTTTTCCTTTTGAGACTTGTACATACTTGACACATGTTTCGCAGTTGTGTGACGACAATGAGTAACCCAATAAGGACAAGCTCTCTTACAGAAATACTTAAACCCATCTCCCTCACCAAACCTAAAAGGCAGCTCATCCACTACTATCATATAAACACAACCCTGAGTTATAACTTGTGGAGAACACCCAACAACTTTCAACTCCCTTGTTTTTAGAAACTAATAATTTCTGCCGCCCTTTATATAACCTCTCGACATTTAGGGGATATCTCTTGCAGATTTCACATGACCTAGAAGGGATGAGGTACCATTTGATCTAGGATCAGCAAATATCTCTTTTTTGCAATACTTACAAGTTACAAGCCCCTTTAACTCTACCATTCACCATTTTTCTAGTAAAGTGAGGTCAAGGTTCTGACCTTTCATTGTTCTTCATATCTTCCAAAATCTCCCCCCAGTCCTTGTATCTACGTCATCATCTACATCAACAATTTGAGGTGGAGCTACAACAGATGTTGCTTCAGATGGTGGGGATGACTCACCATAACCAAAAGGGGGCTGCAAAGAATGATGCAATGAATCTGGAGTTAGTAAACAACATCAACTAAAAAACAACATAAGTCTTTAGTTGTATCGATCAGATTAATATTAAAAGCAGGTAAATAACATAGCAAAAGATTGATATTAAGATCGATCTAAAGAACTTAGAACAAATTAACAAACCTGCGAATCCCGATATGCAGTCTTAAGAACACGCCTTGTTGGGAGCCTTACCACGAGATCTCTTCATACTGAAAGATCTGGATCCGAGAGTAGAGACTAGTGACTAGAGAATTGGAGTCTCGGACTGTTGAAGAGTTGGAGAGTGGAGCTGTGGAGACTAGAGACGGCGAAAGGAGACTAGGGCCGTCCTTCATTAGGATTAAAGTGGAACAAAGGAAAAAAAAAATCCATAAAATAAAGGAACTTTTTGCAGTAGGAACAGTTTGTCTTGTCCTTTTATATATAACATTATTTTTTTTGTCCTAAGTTTAGTACAAATTTTTTTAATACCTAAATTGTCGGAATTGACCTTTACTCGAATAAATCGAGTCATATATAGGGGTGTTAATAGAAATTCGAAAACCGACCAACCAATCTGAACCAATCCGCACCGAACCGAAAATCTCCGACCGAAAGCAACCCCGAACTTGAAACTTACAAACCGAAATTGAAACCAAATTAATTCGGGTTTAGATAACTTAAAATCGAACCGAATCGAATTACCCCGAATTGGACCGAACTAACCCGCATTATTTATATTATATAAAATTTAATTTATATGACTAAAATTTTTAAACTTATAAAATAATATATCTACACATATATTGTAGTTTTGATAAAAATAATGATTAAATATATTAATTAAAGATCTATCTATTATTTCAGAACAAGTTTTATTAATATAATTTATTTTTTGTTACTTTAGTAAAATAAATATATATAAATTAAATATGTTGGGTCAAAATCGAATTTGACCGAACTAATCCAAAACCGAAATATTTGGGGAGTGTTTGGGTTTTGAGTTTTGAAAACCGAAACCGACCGAAATTGAAACCGAATTCTAAAGTTTGGGAGGGTTTGGGTTTCGAAAATTTTACCACGACCGAAACCGAAAACACCCCTAATCATATATTATAATTTCGAGTAACATAATTTCGAGTCAACTTGTAAAAATATACAATGTCAATTTTAATTTGGGCATTCGAATTACCTAAATCTCAATTCGGATGACTCGAAACAGAATTTGTGTTAGCTGAAAGTCTGGTACTTTTTTTTTGGGGGGATAACACAAGTGCACACATGTTTTTTTCTTTTTTTTTTTATATCTGTGCATTATCCGTGCACATGTGAGTGCACAAAAGAGTAAAGGTAAGGGTGGGGGGAGTCATCACTCAACTCCTCTCCTCTTCACTCACTCCCAACCAATCCCCTTGCGTCACGTCATCTCTCACTTTTTTCTTCACTCACCCTTCACTCACTCCCTTTTTGGAGGCGCCACCTTCACTCACTTCATTTTTTTTCTTTTTTCTTTTTTTCTTTTTTCTTTTTCCTTTTTTCTTTTTTTTTTTTTAAATTCTATTAAAATTTATTTAAAAACTAAAATTTCATTAAAACTCCATAAACAATACATAATATTTCATTAAAATTAAATAAACAATACATAATATTATTAAAATTACATAATACTAAAATACTAAACGTCTGCGTCTTGATTGGCTACATCGGCTTCATCGTCCACCTCGAGGTATGGTAAATCTTGAACGTGAATATGTTCCATAAGATTGGACAATTCCTCCAATCGAAATGTGTGCAATCTAGGCTACCGATCATACCCGGAATGGGATGTCGAGCTTCGTGTGCTTCATACAAACATGCAATATCATGGCTTGTTGGCCTACGTAGGTAATCTCGACCGTATATCTAAATAATAGCATCACAAAAATGTTGAAGGCATTCACGTGACGTTCTTTTAGCCATTTGTAAATATTCGTCAAACTCATCCGGTGGATTACCGGTTGCGAGTTGTTTAATGGCAGACGCACATTTTTGTATGGCTGTGAAACTTTTTTTCAGTCTAGCATCATAACCTTCCTGAAAATACTCGAATCTAGACTCAATAGCATGTGTGATTCTTAAAAATAAATGTTTAGACATACGATACCTATCTTCAAACACTTCATCGTTGTATCTTGGTTCTTCACAAAAATAATCACGATGCAATCTTTTAGCAGCGTCGATCCGATCGCGTTTTACTGACTTACGTGTCGACCTTGCCGTATCTTCCTCCTCATCTGCGTCAATCGTGTTAGCAAAAAACTCGAGACTACTATCGTTAGACCACTCAAACGGCTCGTCTAACAATAACGTCGAACCTATTCTTCTAGGCTCCATATTTTGTAAAATGAGATTTTTTTTTTTTTGCTTTCGAATTGCAGCAAGTTTTGAAAGGGAGTGTGTTTTTTTTTCTTGCTTTGGTGCGGCAAAGTGCTATATAAACAAAAAAAAAAAAAAATAGCCGTTAGCCCCGCTCCTCCCAACGTCTCTTTTCTTCCCGTGCGTGAGCTGATACCGCAAAAGAGCATACCGTGTGGTATGTAAACCGAGGCGGCGGTGTTCCCGCTCGGTAAAACATACCGCAATAGCCCATACCGCAACCACTCCCAGTCCTCTAAGACGAAAGGGGATAACACGACGAGTGCACATGTGAGTGCACTTGCACATTGATGTTTTTTTAGTTAAATCCTTGTGGTTAGGCCAAAATTACATGTTCGGTCTTAAGACGCAATTAATTACACCAATGGTTCTTGTGGTTGTCAAAAATTAACATGATCGGCATTTTCGTTCTTTCATATTCACAAGGACTATTTTTGTAATAAATTTTTAAATTCTAAAAATGAACCTGGTGGGATTCGAACTCGGGACATTCGAGTTATATAACAAAAGCATCACCACTATGCTAAGTGGAAAGTACTTGTTAACATATGCAAACAATATATATCCTTTAATAACATATTTTATTTCAACTTTTTTACAAATTTTGTCCTTGTGGTTTGCAAACTTATATATTTTAAATGTACGAAAAATATTTAAAATATTACGAAAATTTGTATAGTTTGAAGAGTTAATTACGAAAATATTTTTGTAATTATATAATATGTTGGAAATCGTAATACCAACATATTATATTTATATATATATATATATAATATGTACGAAAAATTTGAATAATTTGCAAACATATAGATTTGAAATGTACGAAAATATATTTAAAATATTACGAATATATTTTTTGTAATTTTTCTTTAAAATATTCAAATTTTTGTTTATGTATATATAATGGAGTTTATATTTTCTGTTTACATTAATTTGTTGATATTACGATTTCCAACTTATTTCTATTAAACTCTACAAAAATAGAGTTAAAGTTATATTGAACGAGACATTAAATATATATTTGGATGAAGTATTTTTACGTAATAATAAAATTTTTAGGGGAACTCAAAATATTTTAAATATATTTTCGTACATTTCAAATTTATATGTTTGCAAAATATTCAAATTATTTTCAGTTTTTTTTTACAAACTTTGTACGTTTTATACATTTTTGTACGTTTTTATACGTTTTAGTACCTTTTAAAAACGTACAAAAACGGACAAAAATATATAAAAATGAATAAAAACATACAAAAATAGATAAAACGTATAAAACGTAAGAAAAACGGATGAAAACATATAAAAATGGATAAAACGTAAGAAAAACAAATGAAAACGTAAGAAAATGATGAAAACATATAGAAAAGGGCGAAAACGTATAAAAACAGACGAAAATGTATAAAAACGTATAAAACCGGACTCAAATTTTCGTAATATTTTAAATATATTTTCGTATATTTTAAATATATAAATTTGCAAACAACAAGGACAAAGTTTGTAAAAAAGCTGAAATAAAATATTTTACTAAAGGATAAATATATATTGTTTCCATATATTAACAAGGACTTTCCACTTAGCATAATGTTGAGGCTTTTGTTATATAACCTGAATGTCCTGAGTTCGAATCCCACCAGGTTCATTTTTAGGATTTAAAAATTTATTTCATAAATAGTCTTTGTGGTTAATATGTTAAAAAAATAGTCCTTGTGAATATGAAAGGACGAAAATGCCCCACCGTTAACTTTCAATTGGATGGAAAATCAGTCAGAGGACCGGTCATGTTAATTTTTGACAACCACAGGGACCATTGGTGTAATTAATTACGTTTTAGGACCAAACATGCAATTTTGGCCTAACCACAAGGATCAAACATGTAATTAACTCTTTTTTTTATATCTGTGTATTACCCGAGTCTGAGTGCAATGTGAAGTGTTACTCGAATTTCTGATTCGGGTAACTCGAATCATATTCGGGTAAGACGAATTCTGTTTCGGGTAATCCGAATTCTGTTTCGGGTAACTCGTTTTTGTTACGGATAACTCGTATCTTATCCGGTAACTCGGATTCGGGTAACTCGATTATCTAATTATTTTACTCGATTGTTAATCTTTTCAATATTGTATATTTTTTAAAGTTGACTCGAAATTATGTTACTCGAAATTACAATATATGACTCGAATTTATTCGAATAAATATCAATTTCGACAATTTGAATATCAAAAAAATTGTTACAACACTTGTGACAAAAAAAAATCTATATATAAAAGATCAAAACACGTTT
Organism: Orobanche coerulescens; assembly: GCA_033398695.1. Classification (NCBI taxonomy): domain Eukaryota; kingdom Viridiplantae; phylum Streptophyta; class Magnoliopsida; order Lamiales; family Orobanchaceae; genus Orobanche; species Orobanche coerulescens. Next base: position 179,223,530 of record CM065808.1, read on the forward strand.
TCACTCCTTTTACTGATTAGTCAAAAGTCATGTGGTCCATCACAATCACATGATCCGGCCAACAGATTCATGAAAATATCTTTTTTTTAAGTTTCATTTAAGCCCAAGTTTCTACATGGAATTTTATGCATGGGCTATGTCGTTTACACCCCACCTAATCCAACCAAATTTTATCACATAATAAAATCCAACAGAACTCTCTCTCTCTAAATTATATTCTTATGTCTCTACAAAGTCTTACACGTGACATTTAAACTTTGGAATGTAATATTTCCAATGATTTGGTCTTGTGAACTCACGAGATAATATATATATATATATATATATATAATATAACCTCACGAGAAATGTCTCACACAACACACACTATATATGTAACTATGTGTAAAAGAGATTATTTGATCAAATTCTGATGTTCCAGGCCACTGGTCAAAACGACTACGTTTATCTGAATGATAAGCTGTTCATAGGCATTCAGAGAGGAGATTTTGGGTGAAAAATATGCGGGAATCTGCTATACATTTGGTGGTACGTGTCAATATATATATATATTAATAAATTAGAATTAAATTTTATATATATATATTTCATTTAATACTAATTTTTTTAATGTAGTTTTATTTTTTACGCTCTCTTTCAGTTTCTAGGGTTGATATAGATTTTTTTATAATTTATTTTCCAGAATTTTTGTATTTATTAGTTTTAAAATTTAGTTTTAAGGAAATTGATGTCATAGTGATAATCAAATTTATTAGGTCTCCGGTCAACAATGTAAAAAAAAAACTAATTTTCGTGGTTTAATATATAAGCAAATTTTTTGTAGTTTCCTTTAATTTGATGTTATTTTTTCCAAAATATCCTTAATTTAATGCTGAATATAAATGGTCAATTTTCTTCCAATTTATTTATATAATTATCCCCAAAATTTGATTTTGTTTATTATATATAATTATGATGATTTTTTTCTTTTTAAAGGCAGGAAATTGCTTTGTTTTGATAAAAATGTCATTTTTTTATCAAGACAACTCAAATCCAGGTGGTGACGATGCTCACTATTTTTATGGAACGGAAGAAGCTCAATTTTCTACATGGACATCATCTTTTTTTACCGATCAGGTACAATATAGCATAAATAATAAATATTTATACTATATTAGTAAAATTAATATTTGTCACCTCACCATTAACAAAAATAAATTTAATTGTAGGCTTTTGGGTCTCGTGAAGATATGATGAATTGGGTGAAAAAATACGGCATACTCGCTTGGTTATGTCATTGTAATGAATTTATCAGCCTTATACACACCCAGTTACCAACGAGTTGCAAGCTTTATTTTTTGTTCATCCTACATCTTATGAGATATGGCGTGCATTCCCACACGTGTTGATTGTAGATGCCACGTACAAGACAAACATATATAATATGCCTTTTGTTCAAATCGTTGGTGTAACTTCAACCGGAAAGACATTTTGCATAGCTTTTGTCTTTATAAGTGAAGAAAATATGGAAAATTATAAATGGGCCTTGGAACAACTGAAGTTGACGCTAAATGAGTGCATGCACCCACGTGTCATAGTAACGGATAGAGAGTTGGCTCTTATGAAAGCGTGTGAAATAGTTTTTCCGCACGCCAATCATTTACTTTGTAGATGGCACATTGTTCAAAATATTTGGAAGAATTGCAGACAAACTATTAGGTCGCAACGTGATTGGAACCTTTTTCAATCGACGTGGAAGTTACTAGAAGATTCTCCAACGTGGATATCGTACACGGAAAACTATGAGAAACTTCGAACATTGTTGTCAAAATACCCCCGTAAGTCTTATATTACTTATTTTTCTATACAGTATTTATTTTTCTATACAATATTTATTTTTCTATACAATGTTTATTTTTCTATATAATATTTATTTTTCTATCAAATATTTATTTTCTTTCTAATACTTGTTTTTCTATCATTTCAGGTATTTTACGATACGTACATAATAGCTGGCTGGACAAATATAAAAACCATTTTGTCTGTGCCTCAATTGACCAATGTTTGAACTTTGGGAATTGCACTACCAACAGAGTTGAGAGCCAACATGCCAAGTTGAAGAATTACATGTATAATCGAAGTTACACTTTGGATAAATTTGTTCTTTGTATTTATAAGATCGTAAAGTCACAACTTACGGCAATCAAAGAAAGTTTTGGGAAAAGTGAAATTTCTTGTTATCATAAACACAATATACCATGCTTCAGTTTACTACAGGGTGTCGTCTCAAATGAAGCTCTCGATTTGATGGTGAAAGAGATTAATCGGTCGAATGGTTTTCAACTAGATTCCTCAACTTGTGGTTGTCAACTACATGTGATTGTGGGTTCTTGTGCGCTTGCGGACTTTCATTGTACGTGAATTGTGTTCGTATATACAATTACTCATGATTAATTTAATACTTTTAAGTCTTTATACTTCAACATTTAAGACAAAATATATTTATATATGCAGGTGAGTGTATTCCCTTAGATTCAATAGATATATTTTGGAGAACACTAAATCTTTCACAAGCAACATCTATGCAAAGTGACAACATTCGTTGCGATACTGAAATAAACCATTTTAAAGAATATTTTAACAAGCAGTCTGAAGCAGGAAAAAAAAATTTCCTAAGAAAGTTGGTTGACATATTCAATCCAAGTAAAACTACCATGAAACCGCCCACGGTTAAGAGAAACACCCGCGGACGATCGAGTTTAAAAAAACAACAAAAACAAAGACATGCTCCTCCTAAGAGTAAAGATTCGCGAACACGTAGTCAGTCAGCGAGGTTTTCTGAGATTGATTTGAATGTCGAACCGGAAAGACATAGTTCTTACACGAACTATCAAACAAATTATGATCGTGATCCGATCCCAGATCTAAATGAAGAGCCGGAGAGACATAGTTTGTTTGTGGATTTAAATGAAGAGCCGACTAATTTTTTTGATTATATTCCAGAAACAAACCAGTTTGATGTCGACACATCACATTTTGATGCGCCTCAAAGCAATAATTTGATCCATCATATTCCAATGCCTTTCCGTCGACACATCACAAGTATAAACGATGTCGTGGGTGATGGAAATTGTGGATTTCGGTCAGTTGCCGTCGGTATTGGTCTTGGCGAAAATATGTGGTCCGCAATTCGACAAGATTTGTTGCAAGAGCTAGATCATAACGAGTTAAATTACACGGCTATGTGGCATAATGATGGCTTTCGACAAATTCGGGACTCTGTGAATTTTAGGGGAACTGGATTTGCGCCGCGGGATAAATGGATGTTGATGCCAAACACAGGGTTGGTTATTACTTCACTCTACAACCGGCCAGTTATATTCTTATCCATGCAACAAAATTATACGTGTTTTTCGCTTTTGTACAGTCCAAACTCAGAACCAAGTGGTCCCATTGTGATTGCACATGTGAGGGGTGATCATTACATTAATGTGACACTAGATGAAAGTTCTCCATTTCCGGTAACTCACCCACAATGGAGGAGGTACAAGAGTGGGGACGCATCCGCATGGCAAGACATATATTTAAGTCGACAACTCACGTAGACTGAATATATTGATAATCGAAGACAATTGTAGCATTTTCGTTAATGTAATCATGATTCTTTATTTTATAAAGTGAGTATAGTTGTTACATTTTGCTATTTTTTAATAGGTAATTTATTTTCTCGTTAACTATTTGTATTCTGGTAACACAAAGACAAGACATATAATTAGAAATTAAACTAAAAGGAGGGACACAATAATTAAGTATTAATAACAAAAACTAAAATATTTGGTCAAGATGGACAAAACAATCTAATATGATTTAGATTAATGTCAATACTTTGTTATTTGGCATGCAGTTTAAAATAGCATATTGAACAAAGTTTGTTGAAGATTGATTAATATTCATACATTATATGATTATTATGATTGGAACTTTTGAAGAGTTACCAACAATTTTAAGCATTACTACTGTACACAAAAATATAAAATCTAATAACTAAAGAATATATATTTTTTCTCGAAATTATCATATGCAAGAAAATTTTTGAAGGAGTAAATAGAAATAATACCATTCACCAATGTAAAAAAAAAAGACTATTTCTGCTCGGATTTTTTTTTTTTATGTATGCAATACATTTTAGAATCCGATCTCCACCATTGGATTTATAGATCTGTTTATCGAATAATCGGTGCATGTGAATTGAATTGGTGGCCCCCATCAAACCCCCCTATTTTTATAAGAAACTACCCTAAAGTTTTAAAAACTACCCTGTTGCCTATGGACTGACTAGGATCTGTTTCTAGTCGTAAAGCGATGTTGACAAATTAATTAATTAATTAACCAATAGTCATCTATATGAACCTTATAATAATAATAATATTAATAATAATAATATAATCTAATTATGTGGCATAATGATATCAAAGGGAGTGTGCATCCTAAATTAATAGGGTATAAATCCATAAAGCCTTTACGCATTTGAAGTTTAATAATATATACCTGTAAATAATATAATTTACTTATAATATATATAATCGTTTTTTCTGTTCGATTTTGGTTTCCAGACATCCAAAACCAAAACCACACCAAGGTTTTTTTTTTCTTTTTTTTTTTTGCGGTTTGGGTGCGTTTTTTTCTCTCCGTTTTTCGGTTATAGTTCGGCTTCAGTTTTTTTTTTTTCGATTTTTGATTTTCAAGTTACAGTCCTAGTCCTCGTTACGAAATATTGAAAAATGATGTCTCGAGGCGAAAACAACGTTCTAGTGCGAAACTGGCCGATAATAATACTTGTGATGAAATGGGTTAAAAATGTCGTCCCGGGTTGAAACTGGACGAAAATATTCTCGTGAAAAATGGCCCGAAACACGTGGCGAGACAGATTGAAAATGACGTCCTGTGCGAAACGAGCCTAAAATGACGTTCCGGGACGAAAAGAATCGAAAATGTCATTCTGGGCGAAAACGACGCCCCGGGGCAAAAATAGTCGAAAATGACGTCCCAGGACGAAACGTGTCAAAAATTACGTTTTGGGAAGAAAACAATAAAAAATGACGTCCCGAAAAAAATGGGCCAAAAATGACCTATCGGGTCGAAGATGTCATCCCATAGCGAAATGGGTCAAAAACATCGTCCTCGGGCATAATAGGTCGTAAATAATATCTCGGTATGAAATGGATTGGAAAATATCTCATGATGGAAATGGTCGAAAATGTCGTCCCGAGGCGAAACTAGTCGAAAATATTGTTCTGTGCCAAAATGGATCGAAAATTTTGTCTCGTGGTGAAACGAGTCGAAAATAATGTCTCAGGGTAAAAATATTGGATCGAAAATAATGTCTCGAGGCAAAACTTGCCGAGAATGACATCCCGAGATGAAACTTGCCAAAAATGACGTACCGAGACGAAATGAAAGGCAAGTAAATGAATGAAAGAATGAAGTATTCAACTCTCAATCACTTGTCAAGTAATTAAATAAAAATTATCATATTAAATTATTTTCCATAATTGCCTCACTTAACTAGACAATGTGATGCGATCGTCTGTTCCACAATTTCCTGTTCCACATGGTGTCCCATTCATAATTTTACTATTTTAAAAATATTTTGTTATAAATTAAATTTTTATTAATATATAATATATCATGATTAATATTTATATCAAAAAATAAGAATTTTAAAAAATCATATACCATAGTATTAAAATAATCAATCAAAATAATGATTTTATAATTAAAATATTACAAAACTATGGTATATGATTTTTTTTTAAAATTCTAATTTTTTGATATAAATGTTAATCATGATATATTATATAATAATAAAATTTTAATTTATAACAAAATATTTTTAAATAGTAAAATTAGGAATGGGACACCGTGCGAGACAGGAAATTATGGAACATGGATCCCATCCGGTATTATATCTAGAATAATGCTACACACACAAATGCACACACAAATATACACCCTTGCTTTGTAGGGGTTGTACTCTGCGTAGTAGGGTTGTACTCCTTCACAACCCTTACTATCTGTAAAGCAGAGTACAATCCCTACTACGTAGAGGGATACAATCCTATTAAGTAGGAGTATGCATTTGTGTGTGTAGCAGCTCTGTTATATCTAGCATCTAGGTATCTCAGTCCGGTGAGAATATTTCTTGTCGGTATCTACCCTCACACAAAAATAATTAAAAGTTAACCATTCATTCGGTTAACAAGCAAATTAATTTAATTGGAGTAAGTTTCAACTAATTAATGCACAACTAACTTAAAGAAAGTGAATCAAGTCACCCAAAACCCTTATAAATAAATTGCAATTAGCTTGAGAGACATGTAAAGATTTTATCAAACAAAGCGGCTACACATACAAATGCACACACAAATGCACACTCCTGCTTTTTAGGAGTTGTACCCTGTGTAGTAGGGGTTGTACCTCTACACAACCCCTACTACCTATAAAGCAGGGTACAACCCCTACTACGCAAGGTACAATTCCTACAAAGCAGGAGTGTGCATTTGTGCATTATTCTTTATCAAATAGCTAGTGAACACTTAAACCAATTACTAAAAATAAAAGTAAAATACAACAATTAACCAAGAAAAAGAAAAGAGAAAGCAATTCGGAGATGTGTCTGACTATATTCGGCAAAAAGAGTCCTTAATGTTCTTCTAAATCATCTTTTATTTGGGAAACATTATGAATATCAAATAAAACTATTTCTCCACCAAATTGTACATGTAAAAAGTCCATTTGCTTGAAAGCACCATAATATATATCTAACATTTAACAAACACCATCATATTTCCATTTAGGATCTAAACATTTAGCTACTAAGAAAACATCCGGAATATAAGAAAAATATTTTAGCCATTTTTGCACCATAAAATAAATCACACCTTGCAAATTTGATCTAGTAAAACAAGTCTTAAAACTAAGTGCAATATACATGCAATATTCCAACACACGAACAGAAGTACAATAATAAACACCCGATAATTGCATAGTAGCATTGTTAAAAACCTTTAATAAAGAATATAAATCCATACATTGATCCCAATGACAAGGCAATAATGTTAATTGAACCGTAGCAAATTCTTTTCAAAAATTCACATAAATATTCTTTAAATTCTAAAGTACTATTAATCATTTCATAGGTTGAATTCCAACAATGTGATACATCTCTAACAAAACTCCTATGTGCAATAGATTTATTCCTACAATATTTTTGCCATTTTTTCCTAGCGGTATGTTTTTATGCAAACATGAAACGGCTTTTCTAATTGGACCAATCGATTCATTAAAAATCTCAAGTGCATCTTGAACACATAAATTCAAAATATGACAAATGTATCTACTATGAAAATATTTTCCACTAAAAGATGGAGTACATGCTTCAATAAGTTCGGGGATACTAGCGGTGTTAGTCGATGCATTATCAAAACCAACCGAAAAAACTTTATTAATCAATTGATATTAATTTAAAACAGTAATAATTATTAAAGCGATATTATTAGCCGTGTGTGGATCATCAAACTCCCCAAATGCAATCAAACGTTTTTGTAATATCCATTTATCATCCACCCAATGACAAGTAATTCTCATATAATTATTTTTATGATAACAATCCATCCAAATATCTGCACAAATTGAAACTCTATGGTCTAGACAAATCAAATACTTCATTAACTCGTTCTTTTTATCAAAAGTTTATCTTCTAATTCGCCTAAGCATAGTACTTCTACTAATTTTTTTTGCATTAGGACAATATGCATCTTTTATAGATATTTCATAACTTTTCTTATCGGCAAATTTAAAAGGTAGTTTTTCCATTGCACAATACCGAGCCATAACATTTTGGCATGATGACGATCATACTTAAATAAAGAGAGATTAGAAGTTGTACCCGTTACCGAAGAAGTCGTTCCACCACGTATTTGAGTTTGGTTGGTTGCAATTCCAAATTCTCCCGGATGATAAGTCTCCATATGTCGGGTTAGTGTGCCATAACATTCTCCGTGCGTCCACTTATATACGTTACTTCAATAGTTGCAATAGGCGTTGAATTTAGTTACCTTGTCGCCGGTATTGTTTGAGCTTGTCTCCGTTCCGGCGGGCACGACCCTAGGCATTTTTTTGAAATGCTTAGTGAAGATTGATGAGGTGAGAGCTCTCGTTGGTTGTGGTGCTTGGACTTCTTCTTCTTCTTCTTCTCCCAAATTAGATTGTTGTTGAGATTCTCGGTTAATAGCCTCCTCTTGCCTACGAAATTCATCGTAATATTCGTGTTCTTCTTGTGCTTGAATTTTTCGTTCGGCATAGGCCCTTGAAATTTCTTCCGCCGCCATTGCACGAGCTTGTCTTGCGCCGGTTCTTCCTCCTCTTTTTGATCGATTTTGAGTAGTTTGAGTAGCATCATCCTCGCCTTGATTTTCAGCGGGGCTCTTGCCCTTGTCGGCACGAGTGGAAGTCGACATGATGTGATGATGGTGGGGTGGTGGGCGTGGTGGCAGTGGAGATAGAGAGAGCAGTGGAGAGAGAAATAGAGAGAGTTGTGGAGTGGAGTGAAGTCTGTGGAGAGAGAGAGAGTGAGAGACAGAGAGAGAAAGAAGTGGAGTGAGAGAGGTAGAGAGCAACATAGAAGAGAGCAGTGAGAAGAAAAGAAGAAAACCTGCTCTTTTTTATAGGAGAGAGAGAGAGAAGTGAGAAAGAGACCTACTTTAATGAGAAGAGAGCCGTTGCAATTCATTGTGCATGTAGCAAGCCACGCCACGATCCCACCTTCATTTTGCAATTCATTTTGCAATGTAGCACGTGCACCCCACTTTAATTATAGGAGAGAGAGAGAGAGAATAGAGACGTTGTAGACTTGTAATGTTGCACGCCCCACGGTCCCACACCCGGCCACCTTTCTGCTTTTTTTCTGCATGTAAATTGTATTGTAGCCGTTGCAAGCTATTTTTTTTTAATTGAACCGATGGTTAATCGACGGTTTGACCCGGCGGTTAACTGTCGGTTCCGGTTCGTAGTTGGGAGGAACCATAACCGGCCCTTGGTGAGACGGTTCCGATCCGATTAAGGGCCTTGAACCGCCGGGCCGGTTCCGGTTCAGGCCCGCCGGACCGACGAGAATGGGCAGGTCTAGTGTGACAGTCATAAGGCGGCGATTATATATATTCTCAAACAAATCACAATTAACTCGAGAAACACATATAAAGATTTTATCAATCATTCACTTAAAACACGTAAAACTCTGCTAATAATTAAATAAATATATTCTTGTGTCCGTAGTAAGTTATATCTCACCTAACACCAATTCACTTTAACAAATCGATGATTATAAGTGAAGTACCACACCTAATGGGCTATGAACAACAATTGTCCATGGAAAAAAGAAATTGGAAAATAACAAATATACCCTCAGTTCTTCACTTCTTTCTTGACAAGTCCCTTGAGAAGGTCTTCCTCTATGAACATCCTAAAAAGAAATTCCTAGATTTCATTAGTTTAGGAAGTAAAACTATACAAATCATTTCAAGGTTACAAGAAGAATCAAATGCGTTCTGCAATTGTTATATCGTAGATCATGTCATGTGGATCTATCGTAATAGGTACACTAATCTAAAATAGGGTTTTGATATATACAGCTCTTCTATATTAATTACGTGTTATACAGAATTCTATATTGATTAATCCAAATTTTATGTTATTGATACTTTTATTATATTGAAATTCTAAAAAATATTAATGACTCTTATTTGCAATATATTGAAATAAATAACATAGAACTCAGTGTAATTAACGCTTATATACAACCCTTGTGACGGTTGTTAACAAAAGTCTTTAAAATGTTAAATATTACATAGAAGATAAATGTACCTTAGTATATAAGCACTTTACAACAGTTACAGAAGACCACGATATTATACTAACTATCACAACTGCTATTGTGTTTGGTTCCTTTTATTGCAGCTCTTTATTTATTAAAAGTACTATTGTTAATAACCAATAATCTGGTACATCCTAACACACCAATCTTTTGGATGATCCAACGTCGAAAACACCACGTCTCTACTTGCCACGCGTCGGTAAAACGAACAGAACGACGATCACCTTGCTATCCTCCAAGAACACACACACATATATATATTAATATAAATATTTAAATGTACACATTATGTTGTATTTATGTATATATGGAAATGTACATATTCAAATTTAAATGTTTGCATTTATGTACGTATCAGAAATGATACTTTTCAGCATAATAATACTTTATAATTATATAATTTATAAATTATCTTGTTTTTATACTGGAAAGTATAATTATCATATCGTCTTATCTAAAACAAGTTTTTGCGTTTATCCAATGTCCTTATTCTTTTAAGTAAAACAAAAAAATATAAACATATAAAATTATTAGAGAAATGAATAAAGAAAGAATATTTTTTTTTCAAATTTGGTCGTTTTAGTCTCAATTCTGGTCCTTTATTAACAATTTCAGTTCTTCTCGGTGAATAATTTAAATTTCAACCAAAAATTGCCAATACATGTGGAAATTAAAATCTAATAACCTTTTTCTATATAATATTTTATTTTATTTTACTTTCATATTCAATTTACTGTGTTAATAATTTTTGGATTTTATTAGGTTTGATTACTGTTGTAGCCCGAAATATTATCCGAAGATAGATATTACTGGAATAGACGGACAACAAATAAGGTGCGAGAGCACGTCCGAGGGAATGGAAATAACACAAGATTTGCCGGGTTTGTTAGACCCGGGCTTGAATGCTCTCGCGAGATGTTATTAATAAGAATACGTTTGAGTACAAATATTAATGTAAGAATGCGATTACAATGAATGTAAAAGATCCTATGTATCTAGCTGTTGAGTGCTTGCCGGAAGAACTAGAGTTGCTCTGAGTCCTTGCTCTCGTTTCTGCCGACCGTCTTAGGATTAAGAGGTGCTGAGAGTGAGAGAGAAATATGTCCGAAGTGTATAGCATTGCCAAAAGAGTGAAAGCCGAAAAAGACAAGCCCTTTTCCAAGTGCAGGAGGTCTTCTATTTATAGGAGCTGAGATGCCTTTTACTGACGGGCGATCGCCTTTCTTGTAATATGATAAGGGGCGATCGTCTTATGTCACATGGGCTGTCTGCCTTGAAGTCTGCGGCTGCTGCTGGCAGACAGCTGTGCGGTCCAATGAAGAGCCCGCACGCGTCCTGAGTCGCTGTCCCGGGCGGTCCCACTGTGCACCTTTTGGCTGGTCTGTCGGTAGGTGAAGAGATGCTGACAGGCTGTGGTCAACGATCCATGTCCTGCGGCGCCTTTTCCGGATCTGCACGTGGGTCCTTGCTTCGAGCTTCGGCCTTCGCCGACTAGACGGGCGATGGCTTCGCGTGGCATGAGGCGGTCGTCATTGGCCGGGCACCAGAGTCGATCGCCAAGTGCCAAGAGACGATCGCCTTAGATGTCGCTCGCTCGGCATCGGGACTCGACCTGGGACCCTCGATCGGCCAATCTGCCTTGGCTCCTAGGCTCTGGCTCGGTCGCCCGGTCTCCGTGTCGATCGCCTGTTGAGGTGTATAAATATAGACACAACAATTGCTCCCCAGCTTGCTCCGATATTGAAGACATGGGGTGAGGTGGTTCTGGCGATCGTTGAGGATAAATACGGGCGATCCGTTGAGCGGACTTTGGTCTCGAATTTGGGCGATCTGGTCGATTGGCGAGCTATCTTCGATCTTGTACCTGCAATTTTCAAATTTTCCGATCCCTTGTAGAGGGCTGATTGCTACGTCGTCGAGGAATCGTGCACAATCGCGGAGTTCGATGGACCGACCTCCATGACCGTGTCTTGTGCGCGAGCGACATTGTCTGTCTCGCGACTCATTTTATTGTGAGGGTCCTCCGTTAGGCTGCGCCTCGCCTCGTATTTAAACGAAGGGCGTGCGGTCTTGGTCTGGAGGAGTCCTTGCACGGGGCGTCGTCGGATTAATCGACTCCACATCTGCGACTTGTTAGCTCTTTTCTACCTCGGATTGTCATATTAGATGGCAATCCTCGACGGTATATGTTGAGACGGGGGTAGGGACGCGTCGCATTGTCCGGATTCACCAAGTTAGATGATGAACCTTTGAGGGCGGGCGAGCGTGTCCACTCATTTGTTTGGAGGGTCCTTCGGCTACGCCTGCCTCGTATTTAAACGAAGGGCGAGCGATCTCAGCCCAAAGGAACCTTGCATGGCCGAAGCAGTCGGTTCCATCGACCACCAGGACCATGGCTGCACCCTTCTACCTCGGATCGTCATGTAGATGCCGACCCTCGACGGTGTACGTTGTGCGGGGGAGGCGATCTCGTGCCTTAGTCCAACATGTTTGATGATGAACTGTAGATGGCGAGCGAGTCCTCCAGTTTTGGTGATGTTGCTTGAAAATGGTGATCGGGTTGGAAGACTGGTGATCGTCGTTCGGTCGCCGATCGCGTTGCTTATAGGTTAAAAAGTAACATTTGCTTGGCCAAAAAGTCCGCGGCCTTGGCGCGGAAGACCGCGTAGGCCGGGGGGATGTCCTTCGTAAGGTGCCTGAACATAGACGAAAGACATGGAATCCCTCTAAGACCGAGTAGAGGGCGATCTCGTCGCTTACGGGCTCGCCGTTGAGGATGATCTCATCTACCCGGTCGATGTAGTCTGCGTCGGACTCTTCTTCCCCTTGCCTGATCTGCATCATGCGATGGGGACCTTTCGTCCGAGTGACCTTGGCGGCGAAGTAAGCTGTGAAGCTGTTCGCCAGCTGATCAAAGGAATTGATGGATCGCGACGGTAATGAGAAGTACCATCTATGGGCCAGGTCGCTCAGCGTTAGCGGGAACATTCGGCACCTGGTCGCGTCTGATGCCCCACACCCGGTCATGTAGATCCGGAATTTGCTCAGGTGAGTCTTGGGATCCGACCTCCCCTCGTACACAGGTGTTTGCGGAGGAGCGATCCTACGCTGCATGGAGGCGAGCTCGATGTGGACCGCGAGTGTCTCGCTCGTCCCGACGATCTTGTTATTGGCGCCTGCCCCAGATTCTAGGAGCGCCTTCATGTCGTCGAGCTGGCGTTGCATCGCGGCCATCAATGTAGCTTGGTCGCTCGTGGCTCGGCTTTCGGAGCGGGAGCCGAGGCGATCATGTACTGATCTCCTGACTCCGCGGATGGCGTCGAGGTCGCCGCCCACGATCTTGGTTCTTCGGCGAGGAGCCAGATGGTTGGCCTGCCCTCTGGGAGTTGGGTATGATGAACTCCTGGTGACGGATTCGGGCTCCGTCGTCTCGTGGCTGGAGCCGGACTGCCCCGGTCGCCATGATAGGTCGCTCCCTAGACGGCTGAAGACGGAGGTGTCCCGTCTTTCGAGCGCCTCTTCTTGCGAATCGGGGCCTCCTGGTGATCGATCAGCCAGTAGCCCCTTGAATTTCCGTTTGCTCACATGGCGGATGGCCGAGGGGGTTATAGCGGGCGCGTCGAATGCTCTCCGTCGCTCCCGTAGGATGGCCATGGCCTCCTCGATCTGTTTCGCGGTTTGGAACTGATCGAGCGAGAGGCTTGGGCCATCCCTCGGGGGTGGGATCGAGAGTCTCAGGTCGCCGCGGCTACCCTCCGCCATAGGCCGGGGCTCGGATTGAGACGGAATGAGGCATCCGGTGGATCGGCCAGCGACTTTCTTCGATGTGAAGGCAGAAGTCATGATTCTGAAAGCTTTCTTTGAAGAGCAATGACTGTATCTTCAAGTATATGCCCCGGAGAACAGTGAGTGTCCTTCGAGACAGTAGGAATAAAAATGAAGGTTTAGATCCCCTTCCTCTAGCGCCAATTGTTGTAGCCCGAAATATTATCCGAAGATAGATATTGCTGGAATGGACGGATAACAAATAAGGTGTGAGAGCACGTCCGAGGGAATGGAAATAACACAAGATTTGCCGAGTTTGTTAGACCCGGGCTTGAATGCTCTCGCGAGATGTTATTAATAAGAATACGTTTGAGTACAAATATTAATGTAAGAATGCGATTACAATGAGTGTAAAAGATCCTATGTATCTAGCTGTTGAGTGCTTGCTGGAAGAACTAGAGTTGCTCTGAGTCCTTGCTCTCGTTTCTGCCGACCGTCTTAGGATTAAGAGGTGCTGAGAGTGAGAGAGAAATATGTCCGAAGTGTATAGCGTTGCCAAAAGAGTGAAATCCGAAAAAGCCAAGCCCCTTTCCAAGTGCAGGAGGCCTTCTATTTATAGGAGCTGAGATGCATTTTACTGACGGGCGACCGCCTTTATTGTAATATAATAAGGGGCGATCGTCTTATGTCACATGGGCTGTCTGCCTTGAAGTCTCATGCGCCGCTGGCAGACATACCATGGCCCAATGAAGAGCTCGCACGCGCCCCGAGTCATTGCCCCGGCGGTCCCACCGTGCACCTTTGGGCCGTCTGCTTAGGTGAAGAGATGCCGACAGCCGTGGTCAACGATCCATTTTCGCGGCGCCTTTTCCGATCTCGCACGTGGGTCCTCGCTTGAAGCCGCCTTCGCCGACTAGACGGGCGATGGCTTCGCGTGGCATGAGGCGGTCGTCATTGGCTGGGCACCAGAGTCGATCGCCAAGTGCCAAGAGACGATCGCCTTAGATGTCGATCGCTCGGCATCGGGACTCGACCTGGGACCCTCGATCGGCCAATCTGCCTTGGCTGCTAGGCTCTGGCTCGGTCGCCCGGTCGCCCGGTCTTCGTGCCGATCGCCTGTTGAGGTATATAAATCTCGACACAACAATTACTATACAATATACTTTGTTAGATTTTAGATTCAGTATTAGATAAATATTTGTAATGTTTTTCAGTTTCAAATTTTGTAAAATATTCATATTTTTTTAATCCAAATATTTAAAAAATAAATTTCATTTCCTAAAATATGTAAACAATTTGGATTTTTCATACTTATTTTTTAGTACATTTAGTAGGTGTGATAAATGACAACGACAGCCAGACGTGACAAGTTATGTTTGTGTAGACCTTTTAAATCAAAAAATGGATGGAGGAATTATCACATGAGTGTCAAGTTAAAATTTATTTATTTTTGCTGAAAATGACTGAATTTGAGATATAAAATATCAAAATTAAGATCAAAATGAGTGAAATTAAAATTATAGGATTTTTTGTGGACTCTGACAAATGACAATAGTTACAGACCATTTATAATTTAAAATTTATTATATATATCTAATTTAATACAAATATTTTTAAATTATGTTGTATTTATGTATCATGTATGTAATTATATGGATATGACATAATTCAACCTAAATATTTATATTTATGTACGTATCAGAAATGATACTTTTCAATATAATAATAATACTTTATAATTATATAATTTTGTAGATTATTTCGTTTTTACACTGAAAAGTAAGGCCCAAACAGGGTTTGGTGAAGCTCCCATCATTTTCCCACTTGTATTGTATATTAACTAGTATATAGCCCGTCGAAACTCGACGGGTAATCACTTTACATTGCAATTTACAGGTAAAAACCTAAAATAATTTAATACTTTGTTAGCCACTTGCAATCGTACCGCAGCTGAACACACCAATAAATAGAAATAATGAGAATGAAATTCAGCCGCCCGAACTCACTTATAATTTATGTATTTGTACTCGCCTTAAACCCGATTGAAAGATAATTTTACTACTTATTCCAATTCAAAACTCATATAGTAACACAGGAAATAATTAAAGCATGGTACAAATTTCAGACTTATTTAAAATCTTTATACCCATATTCATCAGAAACTGGATTAAAAGATGATTTTATTACCCGTTATATCCCAGACTTCTATATAATATTCGTTAATTACTCAACGTATTTAAATTTGTATAATTTAAATAACTAAAGATAAGTTGCTATAATAATTGGTTAATCTATCTCAGTGAAAACTCAAACATTGTATAGTAAAGATTAAGAATAAATATTATAATGACAAGATTAAAAGTTAAATTCCTACACTAGTAGAAAAATGACTTTAGGTAACACCCTGCATGTAATACTTTTGATAATTGAAATTGGAGACTGCATAAGTAACACCTAGGTAACACTTTTTTATTAGGTAACACTCAAGGTAACACTTTCAAAATAGGTAACACTTTCAGGTAACATATTTTTGTGTTACTTAGTTTAGGTAACACTCACGGTAACACTTTTAAAATAGGTAACACTTTCAGGTAACACTTTTTTGTGTTACATAGTTTAGGTATCACTCCAAGTAACACTTTCAAAATAGGTAACATTTTCAGGTAACACTTTTTGTGTGTTACATAATTTAAGTAACACTTATGTAACACTTAGAGAGTATGTATAATTATTTAAAGTTATATTATCACTTTTTATGAGCTACAATAATATTATTGTTAACTACACATTAACAATTTATAACAATAAGGATATATATTAAAATTCGATTTATCTTAGATATCACTAAATGTAACAAATTAAAATATAAAACGTTTAAAATATAACACAATGCCTCCTAGTATTTTACGGTTGATGATTAATTAAATATTATTAAATGAAATATGGTCGGTGCGGTTATATCCAAAATTTCAAACTTTAAATCAGATAATGCAAAATAAAAGCGGGTTTACAAAAATTTCATACAAACTGATCCATATTAGAAAAAAAATTGAACTAAATTATTCAAAATTCATTGGTTTTGTTCGGTTTTTAATTTCGGATCGGTTTTGCTCACTCCTCGACAATATCATCATTATCAATATATTTTATAAAAGAAAACGATTCATACTATCAAAAAATCCTAAGTCGCACCCTCTCAATTTTCCATTCTTATTTATCTTTCTTCTAGAACTTTTATGTATTAATAATATATTAATAATTATAATCTCCATCTCATATCGTCTTTCTATTGAACTTCGCTATTGGATTACCTATTAAATTTTCGATATCGACGACGTTTAAATGAAGTATATATTTTATTTGATTTATTAGAAAAATAGAGTGAGATAATTTTTATAAACATATTTTCCTCTCTTTTGTTGTACAAATTTTTATACCTTAATAAATAAATTGTGTAGTCCTTGCTATTTAAAATTTATAATTTCTTTTTAAAAAAAGAACTTAATAAATATTAAGAAAATAATTTATAATCTCTTGAATATACAAAATAAATGCCAAATTGAATCCCCAAATTGAAACCCCCAACCCACACTACTACAAAACTGGGCTTTTAACAGCGGTTCTGGAGCCACATTAACAGCGGTTCCGGAACCGATGTTAAAGGTGGTGCTGTTAATTTAACAATGTTCCCTAAAACCATTGCATTATCGACATTTAACAATGTTTTAACCGTAACCCGTTAAATTAACAGCGGTTTCAGATGAAAACCGCTGTTAAACGTACAGTTTAACAGCGGTTCCCTTAAGAACCGCTGTTAATTTAACAGCGGTTCCAGATAAAACCGTTGCAACGCATTTAACAATGTTCTTAAGGGAACCGTTAAATTTACATCAGAAATTAACAATGTTTCGCCTTAGAACCGCTGTTATTATTATTTTTTTTTTTAAATACCAGGTTTTTTTTTCTATTTCCAACCTGCTAAAAACATACACATAAAACAGTATCCTAAACACCAAAAACAGCATCCAACCAAAAACATCAAATAAAACCTCAACAACACAACTTTATTTCATCCATTCACCAATACAACTAAACAATTTTTATCCAACCATCCAATACAATAACATTCTATCCAATACAAAAAAAATACAACACAATTCAAGTACAGCGGCAACAAACAACCACAAGCAAAATCAAGCACAAGTAAAAGGAGAAAATGAAGAAGAAGAACACAACAACGAATACACTACAACCATGAACAAAACATGAATCAGAAAAAGGATATCCCTACAACCATGAACCAGAAAAGAAACTGAATCTTCAGGTACAATAATGGTATTCTTACAAAATTAAATGTCAAAAGTCTACGCACATAAACGGTCCCTAACCTCCAAAAATTGTTTTGCCCATTCGATTCGAATTGCACGAATACTCTCTATAGTAATTGCCGCAACATCATCAAACATCTGTACATATAAACATATATATAAATTAACAAACTCATCAACTTAAACGAATCACTTTTAAACTGAAATAATTTAAAAAACTGAAATTAATTTAAATAATTTAATAAACTGAAATAAAAGTTTATCACCTCCATCCATCCATCGATAATACGAGCCCGGACAATAGTCGACATCCAGTGCATGATGTAATACCCACACTCCCAACCTCCGTTTTGTTTATTACACTAAAAAGAATATTTTGCTCAATTATATAATGTATAATATTTAATAATATATACTTATATAGCTAATATATATATATATATATTACTTACTTTGGGATATATCCACGTAATCGTCTGTTTGGATCTACTTGTATGCATACCCCCCATTACCTTAAACGCGATCACGGCACTGTTTAAAAGAAGTAATAATGTATTATGAAATGAAAACATTAATATGAGGAATATTTTTGCAGTGCTGGAGGCTGCTAAATTTATATTTTAATATGAGGAATATTTTTGCACAAAAGTTCACACTTCAACTTGCTACAAAATCAGAAATTAGAACCTAAGCAGTTGATAAAATTCGTCTGAAATTTCCTAAGGCAAAAAACCTTCAAATAAAATACCTTCAAATAACTTAGCAAATATGTCCCATAAATGCTACAAGTTAATATAATATATATTTTTCAAGTAAATGCTACAAGTTAAAACTTACTTCTGGACTACGGCCTTAATGCGATTGTCGGGCTTACGGTGTAGTGAGCAAAACCACACAACTTCGGCTTTTGCCGGAATAACGACCAAAAGTTGCCAATGCTCACTGCATTAACAAACGAAATATTTAATTTTTCCATAATCAATCTAAATACATCTACTTACATAATTATTAATATATAATAATCTACAAAGACAAGAAAGAAATATTAAGACTTTTAGAGAAAAAAAGAGAATCGACTGTTAATATTTTTCTTGTATGGATAAAAAAAACTTTGTTTCATAAGTGAAACATAAAACTGAACTTTTAAAATTTTATTCACAACCTTTCACAAGTTAATATTACGACTTTTATTTTTTTCAACAACAAAAATTGAAGTTATAGAATTTAATTGCAAAACAAAAATTTCCAGAATCAACTTTTGAAAAGATAAGAAAAATAAGTTTATTTAATTAGAAGTACATTGTCAAATATTAAATAATTTTTTAAACTTACGATCTTAGTAATAATCTCTCGTGCTGCATCTGATGACACTCCTCCAGATCTTTTTTGCCGACCAAGTTTCCACCTCTGATGACGTGAAGGAGGAGATGGAGGATCAATAATAACATCTTCTCCAGACTTTGACGCTTCTTCTTTACGCTCCTTCATCTTTCTCTCCATCTCCTGCACCTCCACAAAATCATATCCGCCTCGAGCCATAGTATGGGGAGCATTGTTCATCTTCGCTATATCTTGTTTCTTGATTCTCTTTTCCTGGGAAAAAATATTTGCAAGGAATCGAAATAATATTTGTACTATCAATGTGTTCATAGGTCAAGTACAATGTGATGCAACAAATATGAATAAAGTCTTCCCAATCCTTTGTAGGTATGCACTAAGTGTATTTGTGTTGTCACAACATATTCATATTTAATATTGAGAAATGGCAGCTAACTTTTTATGATTCTTTTTATGATTCTTTGTGAATTTCTCAGGGTGCTATATCTATCATCGTTTCGCTCTATAATTAAGAAAGACATATTCGTCATGCCATATCCAAATCGTATAGTTTGTATTTATTCCCTCACAAATAAGATGTTCACGAATAATGTCAGCTTCATGTCGTCTTCCGTTCATACACTTGACACAAGGGCAAAAATATCTTTCATCGGGTTCCGGGCGATTTTGTCGGGCGAACTCAAGAAATTGTTCGATTCCATTATCATACTCATCACTGTTACGACTTGCATTCATCCAACTTCAATCCATTTTTCTTCTTTTCTGTTGTACACATAGTGAAATTCAATTTGCAATTCATTTAGTTAGAACCAACCACATTTAGTGTTATTTTAATCTTCTACCAAAAACATACAACTATTATTGCTATTAATATACTATGTCATCTCACTATTTTATAAAGACCGTCACCTTTTCCTGCATTAACTATTGGGAGAAGATCATTAAGATGAAAGTTAACATCTATCCCAAAGGGAGAAGATCCTTAAGAAGTTAACCACATCTATCCCAACGTAATTCATGCTTTAAAAGGTAACAGACAAAAACTGAAAGACACACAAGAGTAATCACGCTATCCTCGTCGACCATATAGTAGATATACCTTTATGTTAGAACATAACTTTAATTGCAGCACGAGATATACCATATAGTAAATTAAAAGGTCTTGTATCCTCTCTTCCTCACTCAGGCATCCATTTAAAAAAAAAAAATCTTAAGATATCATTATGCTATAATCTCCTTCTTACGAAGGTAGTGACAGACATCCAAAGTAAAACGTTGCCACTTTGAGATATTTTCATTATGCTATAATCTCCTACAAAACAGATTTCTTTCATAGTTTCATGAATATACACTTTGAGGTATCAAGGAATACGAGCACCTCAAAGTGTACACCCAACTCAGAACCCTCATAGTGAATATCCCATTAATGAAAGCAAAAAAACGACAGGCCATGCTTCTAATTACCAATCCAATGCTCTTGTTTGTCAAAACAATTGAACAGAAACTAAGGAATACGAGCACCTCAAAGTGTACACCCAACTCAGAACCCTCAAAGTGAATATCCCATTAATGAAAGCAAAAAAAGACAGGCCATACTTCTAATTACCAATCCAATGCTCTTGTTTGTCAAAACAATTGAATGTAAACTAAGGAATACGAGCACCTCAAAGTGTACACCCAACTCGTAACCTCAAAGTGAACATCCCATTAATGAAAGCAAAAACGACTGTGCCATACTTCTAATTACCAGTCCAATGCTCTTGTTTGTCAAAACAATTGAACAGAAACTAAGGAATACGAGCACCTCAAAGTGTACACCCAACTCAGAACCCTCAAAGTGAATATCCCATTAATGAAAGCAAAAAAACGAGCCATACTTCTAATTACCAATCCAATGCTCTTGTTTGTCAAAACAATTGAACAGAAACTAAAAAAATCAACATACAAGGAAAAAAAGCAAAAAAATGGGCAGGGTGGGCGGCGGAAGGTAGCCACGGCCGCCGATGGGGATGGTGAATTTAGAACCGAATGAGAAAAGGAGCTCAAAAAATAAGGGAAGAATGAGTTCTAATAAAATTAAATAAAAATAAATGCCTGTAGGAGAGACAGAGATGGCAGCGGCCGGAGAGAGAGAGGTCGCAGTGGCGATTCGGGTGTGGTAGAATAGGGCTTAAGTTTGTTTGGTTCAGCAGCGGCGATTCGGGCTCAGTTCGTTTGGTTCAACAGCGGCGATTCGGGCTCAGGGTTCGTTTGTCGTCCCAAAAAATCGAGATGCCGGACAACAATGACTAAGGGCGGTTTCGCTTGGGTAACTCAGAACGTCATGAGGAAGAAAGATGAGTACGAGGCGGAGGAAGAAAGAAAAATAAAACGCGAGGAAGAAAGAAAAAGAAAATCGCGAATCGATCTTAAAGACAATACAACAAATGGTTGTTTTAAAAACCGTTAAATGTATTAGATATTTAACACAGCTTTGTTGAAAACCGTTAATCGTATATTTTTTGAAAAAATTCACAAATGTAACATCGGTTTTACTTAACAACCGATGTTAAATTGTCAATTTAACATCGGTTTTATTTAACAACCGATGTTAAATTTGTCAATTTAACATCGGTTTTACTTAACAACCGATGGTAAATTTGTCAGAATTTTTTTAATTTTCCGGGATAAATTTAACATCAGTTATTATAAAACCGCTGTTAAGTGCCTATTTTAACATCGGTTATATTAATAACCGCTGTTAATTTATTGCACACTATTTACATGTATGCCACCGCGTCATTTTAACAGCGGTTTTCGAACAACCGCTGTTAAAAGGGCGCTGTTAAAGGCTAGTTTTGTAGTAGTGCCACAAACCCACCCACCGTGCCGCTCGACGATTCTTCTTCGGCAAAACTCGCCGCCGTCCGCCATTCACCGCCTCCGCTCGTCCTCCTCCTCGGCACATTCTCTATCTCTATTTCTCGCTTTCTCTCTTTCTCTATCTGATCAGGTCTGACTCCCTTTCGATTTTTCTCCGCTGCAGACGAGAGTACCTCCGTTGCCCCGCCCCGCAGCCATCGTCCCGACGTTCCGACGCCTCTGCCCTAAAGGTAAGCCCTCCTACCTCTGTTTCCACTCTCTACCTGACCCACTCTCTGACCTCTCTCAGCTGTGTCCATCCTCTCTCTGTAACACCCCCAATCCGCTCAGGGAATATTACACGCCGTAAACCCTTTCCGCAAGGATCTACCAGGCTAAACGTCCATAAACAACCAAATGCTTGCCCGGCCAGGGTCAAACAATATAATAATACAGACCGTTAAGGTCACTTACACATAAACACACAGACCGATGAGGTCACACAACTCTATCAACAGATCGACTAACAACATTACCCACGCAGGGGTGAAATACAATACATCTAAGACCGAAATCAACTCTGACAACACAACAAAAATCAAACAACTCTCGACTCATGATTAGTATCGCAGCTCGTCATCCTCTTGTGCCAATCCTGTGACAGCTCCCCTAAATCTGCATGTACCTGGACGCAAAACAGACATCCACCCCCTGAATACTCGGGGGTTAGTAAAACTCCACTGTTTTACTAGTGCAAGTATCAAACCATACGAAATGTAACAAGCAAATAGCAACTACGAATTTAATACGGAAACCAATTATCAAAATATTCCCGAGAAGTTTTAGAATTTCGAACTCAAGTAAGAGATATTTGAAAAGGAACACATCATCTCGGGGATTTTTAAAGCAGAAATTCTTTTGGACCTCGAGTCCCAATTTACAAAACCTTTTCGTAAACATTAGGGCCTTAGCCCGATTCTCGTTTCAAAGCATACTAAATAATATATCATTATGAGTCCGAGATCCATATTTAAAATGTTACCCGAACAATCACTGCTACACGATCATTGTTCGTACACATCATGTACCGAACTCCGGAGGCCTCAACGGACCTTACCCGGGCCACACACACTGTTCGTACACATCATGTACCGAACTCCGGAGGCCTCAACGGACCCTACCCGGCCACACACACTGTTCGTACACATCATGTACCGAACTCCGGAGGCCTCAACGGACCCTACCCGGCCACACACACTGTTCGTACACATCATGTACCGAACTCCAGAGGCCTCGTCAGACCCTACCTGGATCATACACCTTGTCCGTACACGTCATGTACCGGACTCCAGAGGCCTCGTCAGACCCTACCTGGATCACACACCTTGTTCGTACACATCATGTACCGAACTCCAGAGGCCTCGTCAGACCCTACCTGGAACACACACACTTCGACACGACACAATTCATAATCATTAAATGTCAAGCCATTCCACATTACACCGAAACGTACAATCAAGTATGTAAACCAAAACAACACAAACATCATGATCATCACAACGACTCTTAACCATCATAACACACATTCGGTGCACAATACATTGAACAAACACGTGTACAACCATCTCATATGTACATCGCAATCCTACACAAATGGCACAACGCCTAACACGTATACCAATATATCACTATTATCACAAAGCCTTCAAATTTCGGAAAACACAACCAACTCAAACGGAACATATTTACGGAGGCAAGCAAAATCGTCATACATATCATACGTAATTACTATTCACAAGATACAAGTCGTATAATAAGATACTTGCCTTAATAACCGCTACCAAATGCTCCGAAGAACACGGTTCGATCGGGAAGCTCGGACCCCGAAGAAGACAACAAACGGAAGGGTTCCGACTCGAGTTCTTCACAAGAATTCGACCCTAACAACATATAATCAATAAATCATCGATCATACGAGGAAGAATAATCGTAGAACGCCCGAAAACCCCTCTATGACATTTTATCGGACACCTTCAAGGCGTCGATCAAGAACTCGACCAAAACAACGAATCGATACGATCCAACCATGGAATAACAAGGGAAATGATATAAAACATCTAAATAATCATCAATCCATCATAATCCTAAGTTAAATCGGATTAATCGGACGAAAACAACCAAAATACCCAAATTCCCCAAAACTAGATTTCTAGGAAATCTGACCTGATTCGGTAGATCGGAGGATGTTATAGGATGGATGATTGATGATATGAAACTCAAAACTTCGTGGATTAATTGTATAACAACATCCTTCCATGATTCCAACACCTCCAGCCGCGGAAGAGAAGGAAAAACCGAGTGAAATGGCTGAAGAAAAACGCTGCCAGGCCTTAAATAGGCCGACTGCCGGCCGGGTTACGTACGTAACCGGCCATGGCTTACGACGTAATCGCCATGGCTTACGTCGAATCGCCATGGCCGAACACACCGCTGAAATGCCGGAAGGCGTTGCGTGCGTTACGGCCAGGCCTTACGTACGTAATCGCCTTACGTCGTATCGCCGATCACTACCGCACGTTACTCGGCGAGTGCTCGGCCCCAGCATGCCCGGCCATGACTCGGCCGGGACCAACTCCGACGGCCCGAACGACCCCGAAACCCGAACCTGAGTACGAATCGAAGATACGGTTACGAAGTACTCGCAAAGACGAATCCGAGCACTAAGAGAACACACGATTCCGACCACCCGAAGGCTCGAAATTCGACAACGGAAAGTAATTACCCCAAACTTTGGGAAATTACGAAAATGGCCCAAAACGCCCGAAAATCACGATACGTGATCGAAACACCAAGCCAAAGCTCGCAACATGAATAATAACATTAAATGAACTTACGAGAAAGTCGAAACAACAGTTTCGGACGAGATTCGCAAGAATCGAACTCAAGTGCGGAAAAACCGCTAAAAAGCACGGAACTCAACAAAACGACACCGAAACGAGCTCGGATGACAAAAAGTGCAGAATTAATCATTCTCGGAATAACGAAACGGTCATGAGAGAGTCGTCAAAACGGACTTCTGCCAAAAAAGAAATTTACCAAAAATCGAAAATTGCGGATATTACATTCTACCCTCCTTAAAAGAAGTTTCGTCCCGAAACTTAAAACAAGTAGGGAAAAGAAATATCCCGCCAGTAAAACTCAACTAGATACACCAGAAGCGCGTAACTCATGCCCAACGGCGAAACGTTACAAGCAACGCAACGGGATATACGGCGTGAAAACACGCTCCACGACGACCAACACGACGCCACCGGTATAGACATAATAAAATCAACAAGTGACAAGCGTCATCAAATAGATAATACAATCGAGTCGATTATCTGAACAATCACGAAACACAACGAACAAAAATCAATACGATTGACCAACCCAACGGTTCATCAATCAAAACGCGAGCCAAATGCTGAACAAATATGGAATTCCACCGCCCAAGGGTTGGAAGATCGAAACGAGACTAATTTCTCGAACTTAAGGGAATTACGAAGGAGTCTGAACGTTCAACAATCACGAAACGAGATCAACAAAAAACCGAACAATCAATGATCAACCACAACGATCGAGTCAACAAAAATCGAATAATCATGTTCGGATCACGAAGAACAATAAGGTTCAACCGACAAACTCCGAGGTTCACATCTCGACTCGAGACAAAACATGATCCGGTGAAAACAACAAGATGCGCACTCACATAAGATCCACAGGAAAGGAAATAGCAATTGAAAAATCACAACGACAAACGAGTTATTCCGAAACAATACCACACTCGTTCGATCAACAAAAGCAAGGGGCAGGACAAGCTCACAAAATGTCAACGAACATAAACGAGTCGACAAAGTCAAAAATACAGAGGTTCAAAATCCGATCCACTTCGAATAAAAGAACTAATAGAACCAACAGATGTTACTTCCGAACAAGGTTCACAAGAATCGAACCGAACTCGGAAAAGTCACAGCGATAACCAGAGCGACCCAAAACAAGATCACAGCTCGTTCGAACGATGAAACCGAAATACAGAACAAGTTCAGACTGTATCAACGAACACGAGCGAATCGATAGACTTGAGAAAGAGGAAATGAAGAAGTCCAAAAACAATACGGGTATTACATTCGACCTCTTATAAAAGAAGGTCATCCCCGCTACTCATAATAACGAAATCAAGGAGACGACACAATAGGCAATCGACAGAAACATCCTTCAAAGGCCTCTCAAAGCCGATTCTGATATCTGTGCTGAAGCGCGGACTCTGAAAGTCTCGGTAGCCAATTCGCAAAACTGAATTCGGTGTCCCTCGAGTCCACACTCGAAATGTGTTACTGACGAGAAGGACAAATTGCACGTACATGCCTCGGCACATCACGGTTGAAATGCCTCGACTCGGCATACCGAAAATACAAATGTTAGATACAATGGGGCATAACGTCGTAAAACAACATAGCGGAGATGTCAACTCCGCACAACGAAGAATCATAACACATACCGTATACAACGATTACCATCGTAAAGTAATACACACACAAACACTACAACAACGACGGTATCGTTCGGCGACCTCAACGGCCCGAACGATAACCAACACATAATTACAAACATTATGAAACAATCACACATGTACACAAACGTACAAACCCAAGCTTCAACATCTCACACTCGTGCGACAACACGCAAATCGCCACGAGGCGATAAACAAGAACACCGATTCGGGCCTCTCACAGAGGGCTAGTACACACCGCGTGGCAACGCCGACGTTCATGCCACCAATTCGATCATACTCGGGAGCAACATCATAACGATAATGCGAACATCATATATACATACCCAAACCCTCAAACGGAATGGATAGGTTTAAAAACGAAAACCTCCTTTTGAAAATAATTTTGGAAACACCGATTGATCTTGAGTATCACCCTTCAAAAAAAAGTACAATCGTGAAACATCGTTATCGAGACTTTGGAGAACCATTTCGCATTTGATAAAAATGAGGACACTTTCTCTTAGTGAAAAACTTTCAGAATATTCGACCCTCGGGTCTAAGTAAAAGTGTTTCTAAAATATTGAAAATATCTCAAAACATTTTGGTCCTCGAGGTAGAAGAATTTTGAAACATATTGTGGCACCTTGGATGTACCACGAGAAAATAATTCATTTTAAAAGTACGTCTCGAAATTTATTTCTAGGATACTCAAGGTTTTCAAAGATAATTCAATGGGCTAGAATGCCCAAAAATCTCAGGTAATTACATGGAACATTATAGCGCTGTGGGTCCCGCGCCGGAACCCACCAGGATAAAAACCATTTACAAAAATGCCAAAAAGGGCCGATGACGGTAATATTTCAAAAACTCACAAAAGCCATTTACAAAATACTAAATACCGTCATAAGAATTTCGCCAAAACGATCAAGGCCATAATGCCAAAATTCGGTTAAGGGAATCGATTTTCAAAATAAAACTCAGTCGGTAAAATACCGAAAGCCATTACAAAATAACTCACGCAGCAGATAAAAAAAATACAGCCCAACATGCACAATCCAATTGAATACGTCTCACAGCATTTAGTTTAAACATATAACAAACCCGTTCCTCGGAGTTTCTCACGAACTCAATCGTAAAACCCATCAAGGTTCACAACTTTCATACCATACCACACCACCCGGTGGTTCAAAGATAAAACAATAATGTGCCCAGTTCTATACACATACTATATGCTACAAGTACTAAACACAATTATAATACACAATCGTGTAAATAAAATCATGCACCACAATTAACTCACTAAGATAAAATCGAGATACACAGTACTTCGCATAAAAGAGGAGACTTACATCCACAGTCGCACGGAGGTGACGGCCGCCCACGATACTAATCTCGTCCGACAACATAACCGACACGTTGTGACTACGCACAACTCAACTTGTCACCCGATGACTCGAACGACATGACAACACATTACTCGACAAATCACGACTTGACTTGACCCGACAAACTAGGTTTCCGCAACCTAAGCTCGATACCATAAATGTAACACCCCAATCCGCTCAGGGAATATTACACGCCGTAAACCCTTTCCGCAAGGATCTACCAGCTAAACGTCCATAAACAACCAAATGCTTGCCCGGCCAGGTCAAACAATATAATAATACATACAGAAAAGGTCACTTACACATAAACACACAGACCGATGAGGTCACACAACTCTATCAACAGGACTGACTAACAACATTACCCACGCAGGGGTCGAAATACAATACATCGGAAGACTGAAATCAACTCTGACAACACAACAAAAATCAAACAACTCTCGACTCATGATTAGTATCGCAGCTCGTCATCCTCTTGTGCCAATCCTGTGACTGCTCCCCTAAATCTGCATGTACCTGGACGCAAAACAGACATCCACCCCCCGAATACTCGGGGGTTAGTAAAACTCCACTGTTTTACTAGTGCAAGTATCAAACCATACGAAATGTAACAAGCAAATAGCAACTACAAATTTAATACGGAAACCAATTATCAAAATTTTCCCGAGAAGTTTTAGAATTTCGAACTCAAGTAAGAGATATTTGAAAAGGAACACATCATCTCGGGGATTTTTAAAGCAGAAATTCTTTTGGACCTCGAGTCCCAATTTACAAAACCTTTTCGTAAACATTAGGGCCTTAGCCCGATTCTCGTTTCAAAGCATACTAAATAATATATCATTATGAGTCCGAGATCCATATTTAAAATGTTACCCAAACAATCACTGCTACACGATCATTGTTCGTACACATCATGTACCGAACTCCGGAGGCCTCAACGGTCCTTACCCGGGCCACACTCACTGTTCGTACACATCTTGTACCGAACTCCGAGGCCTCAACGGACCCTACCCGGCCACACACACTGTTCGTACACATCATGTACCGAACTCCGAGGCCTCAACGGACCCTACCCGGCCACACACACCGCTCGTACACATCATGTACCGAACTCCGCAGGCCTCGCTGACCCTACCCGGATCATACACCTTGTCCGTACACGTCATGTACCGACTCCAGGCCTCGCTGACCCTACCCGGATCACACACCTTGTTCGTACACATCATGTACCGAACTCCGCAGGCCTCGCTGACCCTACCTGGAACACACACACTTCGACACGACACAATTCATAATCATTAAATGTCAAGCCATTCCACATTACACCGAAACGTACAATCAAGTATGTAAACCAAAACAACACAAACATCATGATCATCACAACGACTCTTAACCATCATAACACACATTCGGTACACAATACATTGAACAAACACGTGTACAACCATCTCATATGTACATCGCAATCCTACACAAATGGCACAACGCCTAACACGTATACCAATATATCACTATTATCACAAAGCCTTCAAATTTCGGAAAACACAACCAACTCAAACGGAACATATTTACGGAGGCAAGCAAAATCGTCATACATATCATATGTAATTACTATTCACAAGATACAAGTCGTATAATAAGATACTTGCCTTAATAACCGCTACCAAACGCTCCGAAGAACACGGTTCGACCGGGAAGCTCGGACCCCGAAGAAGACAACAAACGGAAGGGTTCCGACTCGAGTTCTTCACAAGAATTCGACCCTAACAACATATAATCAATAAATCATCGATCATACGAGGAAGAATAATCGTAGAACGCCCGAAAACCCCTCTATGACATTTTATCGGACACCTTCAAGGCGTCGATCAAGAACTCGACCAAAACAACGAATCGATACGATCCAACCATGGAATAACAAGGGAAATGATATAAAACATCTAAATAATCATCAATCCATCATAATCCTAAGTTAAATCGGATTAATCGGACGAAAACAACCAAAATACCCAAATTCCCCAAAACTAGATTTCTAGGAAATCGATTCGATCAGTAGATCGGATGATGTTATAGGATGTATTATTGATTATATGAAACTCAAAACTTCGTGGATTAATTGTATAACAACATCCTTCCATGATTCCAACACCTCCACCGCGGAAGAGAAGGAAAAACCGAGTGAAATGGTCAAGAAAACGCCGCTGTGCCTTAAATAGGCCGATCGGCCGGGTTACGTACGTAATCGCCATGGCTTACGTCGAATCGCCATGGCCGAACACACCGCTGGAAATGCCGGAGCGTTGCGTGCGTTATCGGCCGTGGCCTTACGTGCGTAACCGCCTTACGTGCGAATCGCCGATCACTACCGCACGTTACTCGGCAGTGGCCCCGGCCTCAAGATGCCCGGCCATGACTCGGCCGACCAACTCCGACGGCCCGAACGACCCCGAAACCCGAACCCGAGTACGAATCGAAGATACGGTTACGAAGTACTCGCAAAGACGAATCCGAGCACTAAGAGAACACACGATTCCGACCACCCGAAGGCTCGAAATTCGACAACGGAAAGTAATTACCCCAAACTTTGGGAAATTACGAAAATGGCCCAAAACGCCCGAAAATCACGATACGTGATCGAAACACCAAGCCAAAGCTCGCAACATGAATAATAACATTAAATGAACTTACGAGAAAGTCGAAACAACAGTTTCGGACGAGATTCGCAAGAATCGAACTCAAGTGCGGAAAAACCGCTAAAAAGCACGGAACTCAACAAAACGACACCGAAACGAGCTCGGATGACAAAAAGTTCAGAATTAATCATTCTCGGAATAACGAAACGGTCATGAGAGAGTCGTCAAAACGGACTTCTGCCGAAAAAGAAATTTACCGAAAATCGAAAATTGCGGATATTACACTCTCTCTCTCTCTCATTGCCCATTGCCTCTGCATCGTGTCCTTGTTTTCCTCCCTTTGCTGAAATTTTCTGCTACGAGGTTAGTATAATTGTATTTCTTTAAATTTTGGGGCGGTAGTCCTAGTCAATTAGAAACACTGGTTAACATAGCTGCATTGAGTCAAACATTTGGTAGTTAGGTTAGGATAGTGGTGTTATGCTGTTGAAATTCTGTTTGATTCAATTAATCAATGCATGCATTTGTTGTTTTTTCTTATAATTTTTACAAGAATGAGTGATTATTCTTTCAATATGTTGCGTGTTGCGTCCTTTTGGGTTGTTGTGCATGTCATCACAACTGAAATCATATGCTTTTCGGGCGTAATGGCTATATCATTTGAGAATCAATTACGCTACATTTTTCAGTAATTTGTTGCAAAATGGTGCTTAGAAGCTCACTGCTTAGATGCTCTGGTCTCCACATCTTTTGCTTTTTTGTGGAATGGATATTTTGCTGAAACTGTCATCTCCTCTTATTTATATTAGCAATTTTTAACTCTTGATCTGTTAAATTCCGTTGCAGATGACACAATTGAACAGAAGTAGATTCGAAAAAATTTATCATTTTTTTATCAGATCATGAGGAGGAGCTTCATCAATCTCTCGGCAGGCATTGTATTCCTATCAAAGGCTTTTGTTTGATAATCATAAGTTTCTCTTCTCTTTGAATGCAAAACCTAGGGAATTCTAGTCTATCTGAAATGTCTCAGATTTGTGAAACTGCATTTGGAGAATTGGCAAACACATATTATAGGGAAGAAGGTCGAAGAATAAGAGAGCGTCTCGAAAAGAAAAGTTACACCTCAATGGGTTTCAAGGTAAGGGCCTTCTGTCATTGCCTTTCAAGAGTTATATAGACTTCCATGTCATACCGCAGTTAATGTGAAATTTTCTCAATTTTCACAGATTTAGTGGATGTGTGATTGCTATGGTATCGTTATGAGATAATGCGAATTTGTGATTTCCTTCAATACAGATTGCTAACTGCGGTATGAGAAAATTGAGGGTAATATATTTGTTCGTGCTTTTTAAGGGTACTGTTAAACTTGTTTTCCAACCTGCGGAAGAAGGTTATGCCGGTACCTATTATCTTATATACTAAAAGCTTAAGTTGTCTTATAAATGCAAAGTGCTCACAATAAATGTTTCATGAATTGAAAGTGAAATATGAAAGGTTCATGTGTTAGTACATTGATTTAATAGTCATGCATAAGGGTAAGTACATAAGAATCGTGCACAAAAGTCTCAAAGAATACAAACCAAAAATGCCATGAATGCATAAATTAAACACATCAATTAGTGGTTAGTCTTTTTACCTTCCCGTCCATGAGTTACAAATATTTTATCAACTATATAATGTGTCAAAAATTACACACAACAAACCACAACTTCCTCCACACCGCGTGCACATTGGGCTACAACTTATTATGATGGTAAAGTAAGCATCATATCGTCTTACTTATTTAGCATATTGATTTATATTATTTTATGTAAATTTCACGTGTGTTTTTTGTGTGTAACAATGTAGGACATAAAGATGGTAGCTTAGGAGATTTGGTAGTAACATCATCTTTTCTAATGGTTTAAGAGATCCTACACATCGTTGTCTTATCAATTAAGTGGAACATGCACGAACATTTTTACTTTGATCGAAAATGCAATATATTGATTAACTGTATTTAAGTTACTAACGATCAACTATATCTATTTTTTTGTAGCGCATCAAGAAGCATTAAAGAAAGAGATCGAGAAGTCACAAAAATTATGTCAAGAACAAAACATGCAAAAGGCCAATGAACAACAATGACAAAGACAACAACAACAAAAACAACAACAACAAGATCAACGCTGCGGCCACCGGTGGGATGAATACTTAGCATTCGTATTAATAGTACGTTACAAATTAAACATGCAATATTTTACTTCATGTAATACCGATAAACGGGCTAATACTATTTATTCGTTAGCAAGTAAGTTTATTGAAAATAATGTGACGAGCATTCAATTTTTAGTCAATAATTATTACTACACTTTGTTGGTGCATTTTAATATTTTTGCTCTTAATGTAGTTTTTTGTCTTGCGTTGTGTTAATGTCACTTTTTTAATTAAACGTCTTGAAATATTGTGTGACTTTGATATTTGATATGACTGTGTAAATTATGTCGATGTTACATATTGCAAATGGTAGTATATAATAAAAATATAATAAAAATATCTTCACACTATCATCATAACAATGAGAATCTTCTAAATCGAAGAACTATATAAAGGAGAAGAAAATTGTATTTCAAATGTTATCCACATATCACGAGGTAAGCATTATTCATTTGAGTTTGAGATCATGTGATTCATGTCGTCATACCGTAAATACTTAGAATGAGTTACTAATGAATGCTCCAAATTCGATATTATAGTTTATGGAAAAATGTTTTAATAATGCATTAATTAAAAAATAATTTATGTAAGTTACTCACATTAAAAGATTACATATGAAAAGCCTCATTTAAATATAACATTTTGCAAAAAACCTCTTCACATTAAAGAAAGAGATTGACAAGTCACGAAAATTGTATCAAGAACAAAACATGCAAAATGCCAATGAACAACAACGACAAAGACAACAAGAAGAACAACAACAACAACAAGAACAACGCCACGGCCACCGGTGTCAATATAGATGAATACCTGGCATTCATATTAATAGTACGTTACAAATTAAACATGCAATATTTTACTATACGAATTATAATTTATTATACGAATTATAATTTATACTCTTGAATATACTAATCACTTTAATATTTTATGTTTTTATAGTTTTTTTAAAAAGGAAATTTGTTTTATAGTTCGCTTTTAATAATGTAATTTATTTGAACAACGAAGTCCGTCAAAATGAGAGTTTCAAACATGAACCGAAAATTAGTCCCGAACATTACGAAAAAAACAATTAGATCCAACCTGAGTGCATCGCATGGGTCCTGAGGCAGTCCAAACCTGTGTGCATTGCACGTGGATGAATATAAAAGGTCTCCAACATTAATGTCATCGCTTCATATTTAAAACTAATTTATGTAACTTATACATATTAAAAAATTACATGTGAATAGACTCTTTTCAATATAACATCTTGAAAAAAATCTCTTCACATATACTCTTTTAATGTCAATAAACTATTTTAAATGTGTGTCATGCTTAGAAATGTAATACCATCACAGCTTAGATATATAATGACGAAAATAAGTTCTGAAGATTACGATATGAAAACTTATATACAGCCCATGTGCAACTCAATAAAGTATTCTAAGTACGTATAAAGCTTAGCAAATGTGTGACACCATGAAAACTTAGATATAAAATGACGAAAATAAATGCCGAATATTACGCTATGAAAACTTCTATATAGCCCATGTGCATCGCACGTATTTTAAATCTATGAAAACTTCTATACAAAGACATGTGCATCGCACGGCATCGTTGACTATCATAAGAAATAGTTATAACTTAGCCCAATGTATTAATATTAGTTAGTTCCAATTAAAAATGATAGAGTCAATACCAAAATAAATAGACAAAAAATATTACGTAAAAAATACATCTTAAAAGATTACATGTCAATAAACTATTTTAAATACGTATCATGCTACAAAATGTATGCTACCATGACAACTTATATATACAATGACAAAAATACGTCCCGAATATAAAATGACGAAAATAAATGACGGATCCATGATTAAAATGACGAAAATTTATGCTGAACAATAACAATTTAAATATATAATACCATCATATACAGCTCGGGGCATCGCCCGAGTCTGAATGACTCGTATGATAAAAGATGGAGCTCTAAATGGAGTTAAGGCTATGTTTGGCTTACATGTTGACCCAAAGATGGCCACGGGTACTCTCATTTCTAAACCGGGCCCATTGATGGCTGGGTCGGCCAGGTTTCATGTTACAATTCAAGGTAAAGGGGGACATGCTGCGAGCCCACATAAAACTAGAGATCTTATTCTCGCTCTCTCGATGGCGATTATCGCGCTCCAACATATTGTTTCACGAGAAACCGATCCCCTTGAGCCAAGGGTAATTTTTTTATTTATGTTTTTGGTTTGTTCTCTTATTTTTTGTTAAGTTTCTCGTCTTGACTCTTGAGCGGTTTTTGAAGTGTACTATTGTTATGTGGGTAAAGAAATCATTAACATTTTTTTTAAAACAATTTTATATTTAATGTCATGTAGGTAGTATCAGTTGGATATGTACAAGGTGGTGAAGCGTTAAATATAATCCCCGAGACCGTCGAATTTGGTGGGACTTTCCGGTTCATGAGCTCGGAGAGTTATTCCTATGTTAAGCAAAGGATTAAATAGGTACTTACCAATTTTCCAATGGTCCCGAGACACATGGGATCTTCTATCCCAATACCATGTTTTTTTCATTTATTTGTCCGGTTCACTAAAAGAATGGCATAATGCGTAGAAGATGATGTCATAATTGTATGCACGTGCCGTTCATTGAATAAGGGTACGGGCAATAAATATATAGAAGAAATAAAAGTTGATTGAACGAATGCTATGTCACATCAAAATCTCAACATATTCAACCTTCTCTAAGTTGTCATTTTTCGACATTCTGAGTCGTCTGTGCATTGATAAGTGTTTTATGGAGTCACACATGCTAATGCTATGTAAATGTTTAATACTAATAGTTAGGAATTATTATGTAAAAAACCCGAGGTTTGTGCTAATTACGAAAAAAATCATAGGTTTCTGAAATTTACAAAGCACTCTACCTGTTTCAGGTTTGATTTTATATTTTATATTTATGGGGGATAACCGCAATATTTCTATTAATGTACATGGAGTTATTGAAATGCTTTTTGCTTATAAATGGTGAACTGCAAAATGGAATAAAAAAATTTTTTTTGTTAATATTCTTTACAGTGATAGAAACTCAATCAAGAAGGCACCAATGTTCTCTTGTAGTTGACTTCATGGAGGGTAAACTGATACCATATCCGCCAACCATCAACCATCCGTCGATCTACGAACACGCTAAAAGGATCGGACAGAACTTGCTCGGGGAGGACAGCGTGAAGCTCCACCCGATGGGAGCGGAAGATTTCAGCTTCTACGCCGAGAAAATCCCATCAGCATTCTTCATGATTGGGACGAGAAACGAGACAATGACGTCTGTCAAAGGCTGGCACTCGCCCCATTTCGTCATCGACGAGGATGTTCTTCCTATAGGAGCTTCTCTGCATGCTGCGGTCGCGGTTTCGTACTTGGATGATCATGCTGTGATTTAATCAGTAGCGAGCGTGTATGTTTTTTTGTTAAATAATTAGGCATGGAGATGATGGGGGAATCAAAGGTGTGTATGACTATATTATTATATATAATCTTTTTATATTATTATATATAATCTTTTTTTCTTTTCCAGAAGTTTTTAGAACAATTACATAGTATAATCTTCAAAAGGAAAGAACATAAATTTTTCAAAATTATATATAAAAAAAAGCTTGTGTTTTCATTCGGTCTTATACTTTTCCCATTCATACAAAAAGAAGTTTCAAAAATCTTCATTTGCATTCATAAAAATATACAATTTTAACCTTCTGATGTAAAGACTTTGATCAAACCTCAAGATTTATTTTACAATATTAAAATCTCTATTTTTTATAAATAAAGCAAATCTCAAGAAGTTTTCGTCTTTTATTTCTCTATGTACTAATGAAATGAGATTTTCGGTTCTTGTCTTGTCTTATGCAATCTAGACCTTATAAACTGGTAGGTTGCTATATATGCAGAATTTAGAAGAGACTGGCTCGAAGCTCTCAAGTTAGCATATCATGCATGCACTGTAAGAGGTGCTTCTTTGATCACGACTGTAAACTAAAATTTCATTAATGCTGCTTTGACATATGTTGCGTCGTAGTTTAATAAACCTTGACTTTTTATCCAAAGGAGCAACATATACTGGAATTAATAAAACCACTGAAGGTTCCCTGTGATACTAGAGAGTCCTTTATGGTAATATAGTTGATTAATAGAGCTTATCACTCAGAAATGCTTTTGGACCAGATATATCATGTCCTTGATAACCTAAATGCTTTTTTCTGTGTTTGCTTTCTTCCTGTTGGTGATCCCCAGATATTGTTATGTTTTATTATTTTTACTCAGATGGTCGGACCATGAACTAGAATGCCAACGCCTAGCCAACGCCTGGTTGAGATCAACTGAATTTTAAAATGTCAACATTATTGCTGCATGGCGGACAAGTTCTCGAAGCAATTGTGTGGTTCCGTCAGCACACTGCTAGTTATAGGAAACTTGTAGGAGCACCAGAGGCTATATTTCTTCACTGACAAAATATTGTATTTACTCAGCTGTTGGAGACAAGCTCACCCAATGCTCTGCACGTTCCAAGTACGGCCTCTGCTCCAGAAGAAAAGCCAACTGAATGGGAATTTCATCCAGTTTACTATTGTCAGGTCACTCCATTACTGAAATATGAAATGTAATTAATCAATGATGAGGTCCCAAGAAAGTTGTTGGATGGGGTGCCTGCTCTTGTGAACGCCATATACATAGAGGCCGACCCCGTTCAAGAAAGCATGTGGAAGTTCAAGACAACAACAATAGCATCATTAATATCAACAACAAATTGAAGATATATGGGAGCTATTTTTTATACAAGTTACAAATTAGACAACAATTAGGTTATTTTTTTTTAGTTATTGGATATGTGTTTGACATACTATGATCTATGTTTTATTGTTATTGGATTATTTATTTGAGTTTTATCAATATATTTTCTCGTTATTTATATATGAAAAAATGATTTCTTCTAGTTTTCTTATTATTGATAAATATTAATCAGAATAATAATAATAATAATAGCAAGTGTTACTTAATAATGAATAAGGTGTTACCTAAGCTAGCACCCATATAATCGTAAGTGTTCTTTAAGGTATTTACAGTGTTACTTAAAAAAATGGATACATTTAAAAGTGTTACAAAGGTGTTACAATAGTGTTCCTTAAACAATCTGAAAGTGTTACCAATGTGTTACCTAAGAAATTTCTAAAGTGTTACTAAGGTGTTTCTTAAGATGACTTTGGGGAACACATTTTAAAGTGTTACCTGAATTGATCAAAAGTGTTACCTAAGAGAATAGGGAACACGGGCAGAGGTAACACCCAAAATGTGTTACCTATGGTCTATAGGAACACTTTAGACTCTTTAGGGAACACTTTATGGGTGTTACCTAAAGGGATTTTTCTACTAGTGCTAGTATAATTCTTTTGAATTATACAATCTTCAAAAACCCTTTATAGTTTATATACGTATGCTTTAATGTGGGATTCAAGATTTTAGATAAATAAGAATCAACAGAATTTATATTGCTATTTTATACTTTATATATTTATTTGTAAGTAAAGAGAATCGAGTTTATGAAAAAACATATAAATATAAAGATAATACTTATACATATATAAATTAGATATTAAATATATATATATATATGAGCTAATGAGGTTTATTAATAATTTCCCAAATTTAATTTTCTAATAATAATAAAATAATTTATTTGGCCAACTCAATAGATGACCAAATTCAAGTGGTGGTGTAAAATACTTATGGGTAAAATACATATTTATTTAGTTATTTAATGAGTGGAGTGTCATTGAAAATCAAGATAAGATAGAAGATTTAAATAAATAATAATCTAGAAAATAAAAAATACCACATATGAGAGAGTTAACGTGGTGCTTCAGATGCATAATGGTATTATATATATATATATATATATATATATATATATATATAATCAAATTTATTGATGCAAAAAACTCGTCAATTATACTTTTTAGTTAGGTTTAGTCATTCGGAGTTCCTCACTACGACAGAACACAACAAAGAACCAAAAAGACGAGGCAACGATTCAGCCACTCGAAACTGTTTATAATTTATATAACCATACCCAACCGAAATCTGACTTAAAGGTAAATTTACCACGCGCTTTCATCCCAAAAACATATAGTGATACCCAAACAATACAGCTAGGGTTCAACCATCTGAAACTCATTTAGATATTGTATACCTATACCCGTCTCAAACACGATTAAAAAATAATTTTAGTATATATTTCCCTCTCAAATCTATATAGTTATATGCACTATTTGCCCGAATCTATTAAAATATATGAAATTTAATTAATTAAATTTGAGTTGTTATAATAATTGATTGTTACGTCTGACTTCAAAAAAAATTGCTCAAATTGTTATATATTGATAAAAAAATTAAACATCAACAAATTAACCAAATTAATTTTATTAGTAAGAAATATTTATTTGGACAACTTAAGGATCGGCCAAATTACATTTTCAATAAAAATAATACTATTTGATTGACTAACTCGATAATTGATCAAATTAATGTAACACCCCCAATCCACTCAGGGATATTACACGCCGTAGACC
Source organism: Orobanche coerulescens (assembly GCA_033398695.1). Lineage (NCBI taxonomy): Eukaryota > Viridiplantae > Streptophyta > Magnoliopsida > Lamiales > Orobanchaceae > Orobanche > Orobanche coerulescens. The sequence continues at coordinate 179,263,070 of CM065808.1, forward strand.
CTCTCCTCGAGGATCTACCAGGCTGGTAACAATATTTAACATCTCGACAATGCCTTCAAGGCTACAATGACTCAGTAGACCGATTTGGTCTTTCCACAAATACATACAACTCAAATACAACTCATGCCCACACAGGGGACAAAATACAACTACACCCGTACAACGGGAACAATACAGCAATGAAAATAAAGTACAACCGAACCAACACACGATGTACGGTTCCTCATGTGATTAGTATCGATCATCTTTCATCATCCTTCGTGCCGACCCTGTGTTATGCTCCAAAACCCGAATGCAAAACAGACATCCACCCCCGAATACTGGGGTTAGCAAACTCCACCGTTTTGCTAGTGCAAATACAAAGTGCAAATACGAGCCATACAATTCACATTCCACGAATAACAATAACCGAGGATCCTCAAAGATCCAAACGAAACGAAAAGTACTTCCCGAGGCAAGAGTTTGAGAAAACATTTCAAAAACGAAATATCATAAATCAATGGGAATAATTTATAAAACGGTTTAGAATGCCATCGAGAGTTTTAATAGAAAACAATTTAGGATTATCAAATCCTACTTTTCGAAAACCAAAAGACAAAAGGGGTCACCGCCCCAAAGGTTTACTTTCGAAAATGACATTAACCAAATCGTTGGGATTTTAGCCCCAAATCAGTAAAACGACTTTTATAAACCATTGGGATTTTAGCCCCAAATCTCATCAACTCACAGTACACGAGAACGTCAACAAGGTTCGTCTTCCAACGTCAAAATCCACAAATAAATGATTTAAAACAAACAACAAAATACTCTAGAGCCATCCTAGCCAAGTAGGCCAAACGAACAACTTACCTCTTACACATTTAGTCAATGCATGCAAATGAAAACCGTTCAAAAGCACTCATTACCGCAAATGCCAATATCGAATCACATTTGTAAAATGCACCACAATTAACCGCGGACCCACAGCTTCGTGGATCCCTGCCGAGACCCCGTCGGATCTAACCCACAGTGGTTAAAAGCAAGCTCGCGGTTCCACAGCTTTGTGGAGCCCTACCGAGACCCCGTCGGATCTAACCCGTAGTGAGCATACACACACACACGTTACTCATGCAATACTAACATGCTAAGAATGTAAGTTCATTAAGAATACTCACTAGAGATGGCCATTAACTAGACACCATTATCAAACTCTTCAAAACACAATAACAAGATTAAATACGGAATACACGATTCCATAACTTTAAACAATAGGAGTATCATCATCAAATCCTTCAACGTTCAAAATAATCAAATCATAATCAATTCCCAAAACACACCGTTCACAAAACACACACGCATTTGAAAGAAAGCCTTTAACGAGGCCAAACCGAAATCTTTTGAAACTTCGTTTCAAACAACCAAACAAACACACTAATACGATCACCGATCATCATATCCACAAAATAAGAAAAGTATGGGCAAGGTACTTGCCTCGAATAAGAACAACGCGGAGAATCGACCGAGTAGGTTGGCCCGAACCGACTACGAACCCGCCGACTCCACCGAACGCCAACTCACGTTCATAAACTACGAAGGACAAATAATAACAATGAAATGAATTCCATAACACGACTCAAAGTCGTTGAATTCAAAGAACGAATGACGAAAGTTCACGGATTTCCCCAAACGGCCAAGAACACGATTCGTTCGTCAAAACCCAACGAAATTCCAAGTTGAAATATGGATATACAATCCATAGAATATGTTTAACAACATCATTTAACCATAATCGATCCATCGAAAACGGATGAAAAACGAGATCGGGGACAAATCCCCCAAAAGTCAACTCGAAGGAAATCAAGAAATATACTTCGATTCGACGAAGAACAATGGATTAAATGATGTTAAACACAAGAATACTATCAAGATTAATCACACCCATCATGAATTAATCAAAAACACGGAACGAATCGGACGAAATTGCAAAAATCCCCAAATTCACGAAATTAGGGTTCTAAGGAAGATTACCTTGATTCGTTGGATCAAAGGTTGATAACGGACGATCGATTGATGTTATGAACTCAAGGACTTCATGGATTTGTTGTTAAACAACATGGCTTCGTCGCCCATGAATCGCCACTCGCGGACGGAGAAGGAAGGAAATGAAAAACGAAGTGAAATGTGATCGCCGACCATATTTATATCGCCACCTAGCGTGCGCTAGCCTTCCCGGACTAGCGTGCGCTATCGGCCGGTATCGGCCGAGTACCTCGGCCAGGGACCACAACACCCGGCATCACCGACCAACCCTGCCGACCGAATCTGTCGACCCAACTCCCGCTAGCGTGCGCTACGGCCGGATGCTCATGCGCGCTAGCCGACTGTCGATAGCCACCTGGATCGACCGCCGGCCAGTAACGTCGCTAGCCGGCCGACAGCGGCGCTACGCCTGCCGACTAGCGCGCGCTACGCTCGGCGTAGCGTGCGCTACCTGCCGATCCCGACCGAGTCCAGAACCTCGAAACCCCATGCCCGGGCCGATGGCGTCTGTAGGCCACCGGCGGCGTGCGCTACACTGCCGGTTAGCGCGCGGCCTTCCGTGGCGTGCGCTGGCCGGTTCTGCCGCACCGTCCGGCGGTGCCGCAATCGTCCGGCCAGTCCATGCCGTCGGCCCGATCCGCCCGCCCGAGTGGCTCGACGACCCGATTTCCAGACGGGAACGAACACGGCGAAAAGTTCGCGGACAAGATAAACGACTCGAATTGAAAGCGTAATACCATAATTAGTCATACGCGACCAAGACACGGGTCGAGACAACAATTACAGATCCGGATACCCGTAACTTTCAAGACATTACAAAATGGCCCAACGCCTGAAATCACGATACGTGATCGAATAACCAAACCGAAGTTCACAACACGTCTAACAAAGTTAAACGGACTTGCGGGAAACTCGAAACAACGATTTGACGAGATTCGCAAGAATCGAACTCAAGTGCGGAAAAGTCGTTAAAAACACAGAACTCAACGAAACGACACCGAAACGAACTCGGATGTCAAAAGTGTAGAATTAATCATTCTCGGAATGACGAAGCGGTCATGAGCGAGTCGTCAAAGCGGACTCGACCGAAAAAGAATTTTACGAAAATCGAAAATTGCGGATATTACATTCTACCCTCCTTAAAAGAAGTTTCGTCCGAAACTTAAAACAAGTAGCGAAGAAATATTCCGCCAGAAAAACTCAACGAGACACACAAGAATGCGTAACTAATGCCCAACGGCGAAATGTTACAAACAACGCAAAGGAATATACGGCGTGTAAACACGCTCCACGGTGACCAACACAACGTCGCCGTTAGGGATATAATAAAACCGACAAGTGACAAGCGTCATCAAACGGATACTATAGCCAAGTCAATTATCCGATAATCACAAAACACAACGACGAAAATCAATATGATGGCCAACCCAACGGTACATCAATCAAACGCGAGTCAACCGAACAAACACGGAATCCCATCGCCTAAGGGATGGAAGATTGAAAACGAAACTCATTTCCCGAACTAAAGCGATTTACGAAGGAGAGCGAAGGTTCAACAAGCACGAAACTAGAACAAAAACCGAACAAACAAACGATCGAGACAACAAAAATCGAACAATCATGTTCGAATCACAAAGAACAATAAAGTTCAAACAACAACTCGAGGATGATCCGTGAGAACTACAAGACATGCATTGCCGAAGATCCACAGGAAAGGGAATAGCGATTGAAAGGTCACCACGACGAGCGAGTTATTCAAACGATACCACACTCGTTCGATAAACAAAAACAAGGGGGACAATCTCGAAATGTCAACAAACATAAATGAGTCGACAGAGTCGAAAACATAAGAGTTCCAAATCCGATCCACTTCGAATAAAAGAACTAGTAGAACCGGATGATGTCACTCCCAAACAAGGTTCACAAGAATCGAATCAACCCGAAAAGTAACATCGATAACCGGATCAACTCAAAACAAGATCACGGATTCGTTGGACGATGAAATCGAAATACCGAACAAGTTCATAAAGTACCAACGAACATGAGCGATTCGATAGGCGGGGAAGAGAAAATACGAAGTCAAAATAGTACGGGCATTACCTCAGGCCTCGTCCACGAAATTCACAAATACGGGAGCAAGGTAACATGACATTAAACAATCGACACATAACGGAACCATCACCGATGCACACGGTCATACCAAACCAAGCTCTAACAGCTCGCACATGCGCGACAACGCAGGAATCACTACGAGGCGATAATATTCAACACCAACATCCCGCCTCTCACAGGGGGCTAACGCAACAAATGTGTGGAAAGCGACTCAACGCTCACACCGCCAATTCGGTCATACTCGGGAGAAGGTATCAAAAGGACAACGCGAACATCACACATACATACCCAGCCCTCAAACGGGAATGGATAGGTTTTAAAAACGAAAACCTCATTTTGAAAATAATTTAGAAGAACACCGATTGATCTTGAGTATCATCTTTCGAAAAAAAAGTACAAACGTGAAACATCGTTATCGAGACATTGGAGAACCATTTCGCATTTGATAAAAATGAGGACATTTTCTCTTAGTGAAAACTTTCAAAATATTCGACCCTCGGGTCTAAATAAAAGTGTTGAAAATATCTCAAAACATTTTGGTCCTCGAGGTAGAAAAATTTTTTGAAATACATTGTGGCACCTAGGATGTACCACAAAAAAATAAGTCATTTGAAAAGTATGTCTCGAAGTTTATTTTTCTAAGATACTCAAGGTTTTCAAAAATCCAATAGGCCAGAATGCCCAAAACTCACACATACCGACGTTCACTAAAACAACTCCTATCACACGCATCAAAACGTTTAAAATCAAGACAATACATGTCTTTAAACGAAAATAAACGATAAAATACCACATTCAGAACAAAACCACTGATAAAATACTCTCCCGCACTGGCTAGTGAACAAGTCGAACGCGTATAAGCACAAAGCTTCCTCAAGAGACTTGTAAAACGTGCAAATCGATTCGAAAATCATCAGCAACGGACAAAAACAACAATAAAAAGACATCACAAACGATTTACATTCCTCGTATAAATCAAATACGAGTCGACTAAATACATATCGTGAAATCAAAATTCACATAAGGATTCCACCACTTAACAAATAATCATAAAAATAGCTCGTGTCACACGAGGCACAACACAAAGAAGGGAGACTTACCTCCACAGTCGCACGAAGATGATGATCGCCCCACGATACTAATCACGACCAACAAACTCAAACGACGCGTCGCGACACGACTCGATCGGATAAAAATCCAACGAAACAATACACAAACAACACGACTTGACCCGACACCTAGGTTTCCTCAACCTAAGCTCGATACCATTTATGTAACACCCCAATCCACTCAGGGATATTACACGCCGTAGACCCTCTCCTCGAGGATCTACCAGGCTGGTAACAATATTTAACATCTCGACAATGCCTTCAAGGCTACAATGACTCAGTAGACCGATTTGGTCTTTCCACAAATACATACAACTCAAATACAACTCATGCCCACACAGGGGACAAAATACAACTACACCCGTACAACGGGAACAATACAGCAGCGGAAAATAAAGTACAACTGAACCAACACACGATGTACGGTTCCTCATGTGATTAGTATCGATCATCTTTCATCATCCTTCGTGCCGACCCTGTGTTATGCTCCAAAACCTGAATGCAAAAACAGACATCCACCCCCCGAATACTCGGGGGTTAGCAAACTCCACCGTTTTGATAGTGCAAATACAAAGTGCAAATACGAGCCATACAATTCACATTCCACGAATAACAATAACCGAGGATCCTCAAAGATCCAAACGAAACGAAAAGTACTTCCCGAGGCAAGAGTTTGAGAAAACATTTCAAAAACGAAATATCATAAATCAATGGGAATAATTTATAAAACGGTTTAGAATGCCATCGAGAGTTTTAATAGAAAACAATTTAGGATTATCAAATCCTACTTTTCGTAAACCAAAAGACATAAGGTGTCACCGCCCCTATGGTTTACTTTCTGGAAAATGACATTATACAAATCGTTGGGATTTTTGCCCCAAATCCGTAAAACGACTTTTATAAACCATTGGGATTTTAGCCCCAAATCTCATCAACTCACGACACGAGAACGTCAACAAGGTTCGTCTTCCAACGTCAAAATCCACAAATAAATGATTTAAAACAAACAACAAAATACTCTAGAGCCATCCTAGCCAAGTAGGCCAAACGAACAACTTACCTCTTACACATTTAGTCAATGCATGCAAATGAAAACCGTTCAAAAGCACTCATTTAGGAAATGCCAATATCGAATCACATTTGTAAAATGCACCACAATTAACCGCGGACCCACGGCTTCGTGGATCCCTGCCGAGACCCCGTCGGATCTAAACCACAGTGGTTAAAAGCAAGCTCGCGGTTCCACGGCTTCGTGGAGCCCTACCGAGACCCGTCGGATCTAACCCGTAGTGAGCATACACACACACACGTTACTCATGCAATACTAACATGCTAAGAATGTAAGTTCATTAAGAATACTCACTAGAGATGGCCATTAACTAGACACCATTATCAAACTCTTCAAAACACAATAACAAGATTAAATACGGAATACACGATTCCATAACTTTAAACAATAGGAGTATCATCATCAAATCCTTCAACGTTCAAAATAATCAAATCATAATCAATTCCCAAAACACACCGTTCACAAAACACACACGCATTTGAAAGAAAGCCTTTAACGAGGCCAAACCGAAATCTTTTGAAACTTCGTTTCAAACAACCAAACAAACACACTAATACGATCACCGATCATCATATCCACAAAATAAGAAAAGTATGGGCAAGGTACTTGCCTCGAATAAGAACAACGCGGAGAATCGACCGGAGTAGGTTGGCCCGAACCGACTACGAACCCGCCGACTCCACCGAACGCCAACTCACGTTCATAAACTACGAAGGACAAATAATAACAATGAAATGAATTCCATAACACGACTCAAAGTCGTTGAATTCAAAGAACGAATGACGAAAGTTCACGGATTTCCCCCAAAACGGCCAAGAACACGATTCGTTCCGTCAAAACCCGAAAACGAAATTCCAAGTTGAAATATGGATATACAATCCATAGAATATGTTTAACAACATCATTTAACCATAATCGATCCATCGAAAACGGATGAAAAACGAGATCGGGGACAAATCCCCCAAAAAGTCAACTCGAAGGAAATCAAGAAATATACTTCGATTCGACGAAGAACAATGGATTAAATGATGTTAAACACAAGAATACTATCAAGATTAATCACACCCATCATGAATTAATCAACAACACGGAACGAATCGGACGAAATTGCAAAAATCCCCAAATTCACGAAATTAGGGTTCTAAGGAAGATTACCTTGATTCGCTGGATCAAAGGTTGATAACGGACGATCGATTGATGTTATGAACTCAAGGACTTCATGGATTTGTTGTTAAACAACATGGCTTCGTCGCCCATGAATCGCCACTCGCGGACGGAGAAGGAAGGAAATGAAAAACGAAGTGAAATGTGACTGCTCAGCCATATTTATACCGGGCCAGCCTAGCGTGCGCTAGCCTTCCCGGACTAGCGTGCGCTATCGGCCGGTATCGGCCGAGTACCCTCGGCGGGGCCCACAACACCCGGCATCACCGACCAACCTGCCCGGCCAGACACATCGACCCGACTCCGCTAGCGTGCGCTACGGCCGGATACTGCGCGCTGTGGCCCGGCTATCGATAGCCTTTGGGATGAACTGCCGGCCAGTAACGTCGCTAGCCGGCCGACGGCGTGCGCTACGCTGCCCGACTAAGCGCGCGCTACGCTCGGCGTAGCGTGCGCTACTGCCGATCTGGCCGAGTCGAGAACCTCGAAACCCAGCTGCCCGGGCGATGGCGTCGCTAGGCCACCGGCGGCGTCGCTACACTGCCGGTTAGCGCGACCTTCCGGCCGTGGCGTGCGCTCGCCGGTTCTGCCGCACCGTCCGGTGGTGCCATAATCGTCGGCGATCCATGCCGTCCGGCCGATCCATCCCACCGCTGTGGCTCGACGATTTACCCGATTCCAGGCGGAGCGAACACGGCGAAAAGTTCGCGGACAAGATAAGCGACTCGAAATGAAAGCGTAATACCATAATTAGTCATACGCGACCAAGAAAGCGTCGAGACAACAATTACAGATACGGATACCCGTAACTTTCAAGAAATTACAAAATGGCCCAAAACGCCCGGAAATCACGATACGTGATCGAATAACCAAACCGAAGTTCACAACACGTCTAACAAAGTTAAACGGACTTGCGGGAAACTCGAAACAACAGTTTCGGACGAGATTCGCAAGAATCGAACTCAAGTGCGGAAAAGTCGTTAAAAAGCACAGAACTCAACGAAACGACACCGAAACGAACTCGGATGTCAAAAAGTGTAGAATTAATCATTCTCAGAATGACGAAACGGTCATGAGCGAGTCGTCAAAACGGACTCCGACCGAAAAAAGAATTTTACCGAAAATCGAAAATTGCGGATATTACAATTAATTGGCAATAAGAAATATGATGGTAAAATACATATTGATTTATTAAAACTTATAAAATCTACATAATCAAATATAAATTATTACAATGATTGATTTTTATGCCCGACTTTAAAAAAATTCAAATTTGCTCAAATTTTTAGTCATTGATAAATTGGATAAATTAAATAAAATATTAATTTTCATAAAAAAAGGATTATTTATTTGGCCAACTCAATAATTAGTCAAAATTCATTTCCAATAAAAATAAATTATTTATCCGACTCAATAATTGATCAAATTAATTGCATATGAGAAATGTGATGGTAAAATACAAATTGATTATATGTATATACATATAAGTAAACTATTTATTTCATCGACATAAAAAGTGAACCAATTAATATTAGGCAAATTTGTTAGACCTATGCAGAAAAAATATTGATCAAATTAAGTTTTCCAATAAAAATAAAACTATTAACTTATGGTGTAGAATAATTGTGAGGTGAAATAATACATATTGATTATGAGTATTTATTTAGGTTATCCAATTGATGGAGTCTCGTTTAAAATCTATGTGTGATTTAAATTTATATATAAATATTATTAATAGTAACATAATAATTGGCCAAATTAAATTTTCAATAGAAATAAAACTATATTTGGCTTAATAATCGGTCAAATTAATATTATCCAAATTATTTTTTGAATAAAAATAAAACTACTAAACGTGTAAAATAATTATGGAGTAAAAATTAACATTAATTTTAAATATTTATTTAGTTCCCCAATCGAAAGAGCCTCATTTAAAATCGATGTAGTATTCAAAATTTTAGATAAATACGATTAATGCAAATTCGATAATTGGTCAAATTAGATTCTCAAATAAAAAATAAAATAATTTATTAAATAACTTATATTATTAATATTTTCTAAAATAAAAACTACTAAATAAGACAAATGTAAGATTCAAATTTTAGACAAATAAATTATGTAAATTTAATAATTGATCAAATTAAGTTCTCACTAAAAAACTTAACTATTTATAAGTCCAACTTAATAATTGGCCAAATTAAACACAATGAAAATAAAATTCTTAAACTTGTGTGTAAAATATAACTATAGAGTTGAGAAATACACATTGAATTCTAAGTATTTATTTAGGTTCTTCATTGGTGAAGTTCTATTTTAAAAAACCAATGTGAGATTCAAGACAATGGATTCTATTTATTTAGGTTGTCTATCGGTTAAGTACCATTTTAAATCGATGTGTGATTCAAGATTTTCGATAAATAGGAAATAAAAATTAAGAGAATGCCACATAGGAGAGAGTTAATGTGGTGTTTGAAATCCGTTATGCTATATTTTAAGTCAAATTCGTTACGCTATTATATATATTTTAAGTTATTATAAAACTACTAAATAAAACAGATGTGAGATTCAAATTTTAGACAAATAAAATTAATATAAATTTAATAATTGACCCAATTAGATTTTTACTAAAAACTTAAACTATTTATTTATTCAACTTAATAATTGGCTAAAGTAAACACAATAAAAATAATATTCTTAAGCTTGTGTGTAAATAACTATGTGGTTGAAAAAATACACATTAGCCTAAATATTTATTTAGGTTCTCCATTGGTGGAGAACTATTTTAAATCGAGGTGAGATTCAAGACGTTGAATTCTATTTATTTAGGTTGTCCCCCGATTAAGTACCATTTCAAATCAATGTGAGATTCAAGATTTTAGATAAATAGGAATCTAAAATTAAGAGAACGCCGAGAGAATTAATCTAATGCTTTGAATCTGAAATACTATTATATATATAGAGATGTGAGGTGAAATAATACATATTGATTATGAGTATTTATGTAGGTTATCCAATTGATGGAGTCTCTTTTAAAATCTATGTGTGATTTAAATTTATATATAAATGTTATTAATAGTAACATAATAATTGGCCAAATTAAATTTTTAATAAAAATAAAACTATATCTGGCTTAATAATCGGTCAAATTAATATTATCCAAATTATTCTTTGAATAAAAATAAAACTATTAAACGTGTAAAATAATTATGGAGTAAAAATTAACATTAATTTTAAATATTTATTTAGTTCCCCAATCGGGAGAGCCTCATTTAAAATCGATGTAGTATTCAAAATTTTAGATAAATACGATTAATGCAAATTCGATAATTGGTCAAATTAGATTCTAAAATAAAAAAATAAAATAATTTATTAAATTACTTATATTATTAATATTTTCTAAAATAAAAACTACTAAATAAGACAAATGTAAGATTCAAATTTTAGACAAATAAATTATGTAAATTTAATAATTGATCAAATTAAGTTCTCACTAAAACTTATCTATTTATAAGTCCAACTTAATAATTGGCCAAATTAAACACAATGAAAATAAAATTCTTAAACTTGTGTGTAAAATATAACTATAGAGTTGAGAAATACACATTGAATTCTAAGTATTTATTTAGGTTCTTCATTGGTGAAGTTCTATTTTAAAAAACCAATGTGAGATTCAAGACAATGGATTCTATTTATTTAGGTTGTCTATCGGTTAAGTACCATTTTAAATCGATATGTGATTCAAGATTTTCGATAAATAGGAAATAAAAATTAAGAGAATGACACATAGGAGAGAGTTAATATGGTGTTTGAAATCCATTACGCTATATTTTAAGTCAAATCCGTTACGCTATTATATATATTTTAAGTTATTATAAAACTACTAAATAAAACAGATGTAAGATTCAAATTTTAGACAAATAAAATCAATATAAATTTAATAATTGACCCAATTAGATTTTTACTAAAAACTTAAACTATTTATTTATTCAACTTAATAATTGGCTAAAGTAAACACAATAAAAATAATATTCTTAAGCTTGTGTGTAAATAACTATGTGGTTGAAAAAATACACATTAGGCTAAATATTTATTTAGGTTCTCCATTGGTGGAGAACTATTTTAAATCGAGGTGAGATTCAAGACGTTGAATTCTATTTATTTAGGTTGTACCCCGATTAAGTACCATTTCAAATCAATCTGAGATTCAAGATTTTAGATAAATAGAATCTAAAATTAAGAGAACGTCACATAAGAGAGGGAATTAATCTAATGTTTTGAATCTGAAACGTTATTTTATATATATATATATATAGATTAATTGCTAAAAGCACTTTTTTTTGTTAGTGTTTTTCTTAATATGCATGTATATTGTAATTACTACTTAATCCCTTGGTCCTAAATATTGGTGGATCCAGGACTCTAAATGTTACTGGTGTAGTGACGATCAAGAGTTTGTTAAAGTCTTGTCTAGAATAAAATACGATAATTTTAAATGTACACTTGAAAATCACAAGATATTTTTTAATTAAGTTAATGATTTTTTCGGATAAAACTCAACTTAAATTCTAGGAATTTTTTGTAATTTGTATTTTCATATTGTAGTCTTTTAGTGATGCATACTGTCAATTTTATAATATATTAACACGGTAACTATTCGGAATACATAAAAATTACACAACAACGCAGTAAAAACTATTCGGAATACATAAAAATTACACAACAACGCAGTAAACGAATTACAAGTAAATTCCGGGGATTAAGAATTACACAACAAACTTATAGGCAACGAATTACACGAAATAAAAAAAAGGAAAAAACGAATTAACCCAAAAACTGAACAAAAAGAACAGGAATTTAAAGTGCTAGAGACCAAACCGAACAGATCACAAAGATCTGAAAAACGAAAGGCAACGGAGGTGCGAATCGACCGGAACTCGGTCTCGGCTCAGTCCTCCAATATCCAGTACCCACGTCCAAGGCTCCGTGTGTATCCGCGGCCAGCAACCCAGACGAACAAATCCAACTCCCCGGCAGGTTTCAAAGATCCCGAATAGAAACACCCCCCAAAAATCGGCCTCAAGCAATTTTCACAATATTCACTCAGAAATATATTTTTCACTCAGAAAAACAAGAATTCACAAAGAAAACACAGATTGATTTTTCTCACTCAGAAAAGGTTTTGATTTTTCGTATGCCTCTCAAGCCCAAATCGCCCGTAAATATATAAGCAAAACACCAAACGGAAAAGCCACAGATTTTCGGGGAATCGAATCCATTCATATCATTAATTGATATGGGTTTCGATTCCCTTCCAAATCGGAATCGCGAAGCCGAGCAGAAAAGGTAAGGAAATCGGATTTCCATGGCAGTCGGCGGAGTGGCGAGAGGGGTGAGAGAAAAGCCGAAAAGTGAGGCTAGGGTTTACGGGGGGGATAAAATATACGAGACCAACGGCAGAGATAGGTCAACTATCAATCAACGGGTGAGATCAAGGAGCCGGAATGGACTAGAAGCCGGGCCAGTGAGAGGATTTAATAAGTCTGGGCCAGCCGCATGTCAATAAGCCCATAATAATAAAAAATCATTTGGGTCAACTTTTAACAAATCTCCACCCGGACCAAATGAGCCATCGGGGTACTTTCTTTGATAAGGAGGTCATCATCGCCGAACGTCACACCACCTGCACACCACACAAAGTTAGTACAAGTATAAAGACATTAATCAATCACTAAGAAAGAAAACTAGGAATCACGGAGAAAACTAGAAAAGCTATCACAAAGATAGCATAAAGAAAGACTGGAGAGTCTTCAGTTGAAGGAGTCGATATTTAGTATCGACTTGCAAGATCTGATTTTCTCGACCGGTAGGCACTTCGTGCCCATATCTGCAGGGTTAGACTGGGACGAGATTTTCTTCAAATCAATTATGCCCTTTTCCACGATATCACGGATGAAATGTCGCCTGACGTCAATATGCTTTGTACGATCATGGAAAACTGGATTTCTGCACAAATGTATGCTAGATTGACTGTCAGAAAAGACCACAACATTGTCACGAAGAACACCAATTTCAGTAAGTAAACCTTTCAACCAAATAGCCTCTTTAAAGGCTTCAGTGGTGGCAATATATTCAGCTTCAGTAGTAGACAAAGTAACTATATGCTGAAGTTGTGATTTCCAAGAAATGCATGAGCCACACAAGGTAAACACATATGAAGTTGTGGACTTACATTCATCCCGGTCATTGGCATAATTAGAATCAACATAACTTTTAAGGTTAACCCCGTCATTAGATTTAGAAAACACAAGACCATCAGAAATAGAGTTTTTTAAGTGTCGAAGTAACCACTTAAGAGCCTCCCAATGAGGCTTCCCTGGATTGGCCATATACCTACTTAAACAGCTCACAGCATAAGCAATATCTGGTCTGGTACTGACCATAAGGTACATGACAGATCCAATAACATTAGCATATGGGATAGATCTCATTTCACGAATCTCAGATTCAGTTTTTGGTGACTGAGTTTTGGATAATAAGAAATGAGAAGCCAACGTCACAGTAGCAGATTTCGCATTAGTCATTGAAAATTTTTCTAGAATTTTACCAATGTAAGAGGACTGATTTAGAAATAAAGTGCCTTTAGATCTATCCCGAACGATATTCATGCCTAATATCCTTTTAGCATCCCCCAAATATTTCATGTCAAATTGTTCACCTAAGCGATTTTGAACATGATTAATAGATTTAATACACGAACTTATCAAGAGCATATCATCTACATAAATAAGTAGGAACATAGGAACATCACAGTCAATCTTAAAATAAAGGCATGGATCATATGCACTTCGACAGAATTTCAAGGACATCATGCAATCATTAAATTTCTTGTTCCACTCTCTAGGGGATTGCTTCAGGCCATATAAGGTTTTATTCAGCAAGCACACATAATCCGGATGGTTACTATCTATAAAACCTTCCGGTTGTTTCATGTAGATGGTTTCTTTTAATTCACCATGCAAAAATGCCGTTTGAACATCTAATTGTTTCATCTCCCAATTATGATGTGCAACTAATGCAAGCATGATGCGAACAGTGGTGAATTTAACTACGGGTGCAAAAATTTCGGTATAGTCAATACCTTCACGCTGAGTGAAACCTTTAGCTACTAACCTCACTTTGAATCTGATGTCATCCTCATCCTTTTTGACTTTAAATAACCACTTACAATCAATCAAAGAACAGTTTCTAGGTTTTGGAACAAGTTTCCAAGTATTATTCGCATGCAAGGATGTCATTTCTTCATTCATTGCACTTAACCATTCATTTGATTTATCAGACAACAAAGCATCATTGTAAGATTTAGGTTCATTCCCATCAAGCATATCAAACACATTGAAAGCAAGAGAAGCCATATGGAAATCATCTAAATGTATAGGTCTTCTAACATTCCTTCTAGACTTATCCTTAGTTAGTTGATAAGCAGACAAATCAGGAACAGATTCAGATTCGTCTCCGTTTTCAGATTGATTATCAGGTTAATCATTAGAGATTTCAGGATTTTCCATATTATCAGATTCAGCAGGTAACTCATTATCACTAAGATGCTCCACCCTAATCTGAACAGGGTGGAGAGAATTTTCAGCAGCTAACACAGGAGCAGGTAAAGGATTATTAAGACAAGGAAATTCAGTTTCATTAAACACAACATCCCTACTAGTGATCACCTTCAACCCGGGTTCAGATCTGACCCATAAACGATAACCCTTAATACCATCAGGATATCCAAGAAAAACACATCTCAAAGACCTAGGCTCAAGTTTATCAACATTTTGATGCACATAAGCAGCACAACCAAACACACGAATGTTTGAAAAATCAATAGCATGACCCGACCACACAGACTCGGGGTAATTACCATTCAATGGTATAGAAGGTGATCTATTGATAAGATAGGCAGCAGTTAAAAGAGCCTCACCCCAAAAACTTTTGGGCAGCCCAGAAGTGGCGAGCATAGCCCTAATCTTTTCAAGGAGGGTTCGGTTCATCCGCTCAGCCACCTAGTTCTGTTGAGGGGTGTATGGAACTTTCTTATGCCTAAGGATGCCATTTTCAGAACACATAGTATCAAACTGAGTATTGCAAAATTCAAGACCGTTGTCGGCCCTTATCTTTTTAATCCGTTTTCCGGTTTGATTTTCCACTAAAGTTTTCCAGGTTTGAAATTTTTCGAACACATCAGATTTCAGTTTGAGTAGAAGAACGAAAACTTTCCTTGAATAATCATCAATAATGGACAAGAAGTAATAGTTCCTCCCATGAGTCGGGACACTGGCAGGACCCCAAACATCAGCATGAACATGATCAAGCACATTGGAACTCTTACCAGATTTTTCAAAAACACGATCAGGGGAATTGGGAGGTTTCGGAAATTGGGTTTTATGTTGTTTGCCATACATGCAAGAGTCACAGAAAGACAACTTAGAGATTTTATCTTTTCCAAAACACTTTTGTTTATGCAAGATATCTAATCCCTTCATGCTCATGTGTCCTAACCTATTATGCCATAATTCGGTTTTATCCGCACAAACCAGGTTGGAACATGCAGCAGTTTTAGTTTGGCAAATATACAAATTAAATTTCCAGATTCCTTTAAACAACATTAAGGAACCTCTGCAAATTTTCATATAACCATTTTCCCATGAACCCCTAAGACCCTCATCTTCCAAAGTAGTACAAGATATCAAATTATTAGATAAATCGGGAATATGTCTGACATTTTTTAAAGTAAACTGAGTACCATCAGCAAATTTCAAACAAACATTCCCTACCCCGGCGACAACCCGTTTCACTTTATCAGGCATATAAACATACCGATCACCAAGATTAGTATAACTCGTAAAATGCTGTTTATAAGGTGTCATATGGTGAGTGCATCCAGAATCCAGTAACCATTCATTTTCACTCAGACCCGAAAGCACAGAATTCACAGAGAGACGCAAATTATCAATAACCATAAAGACATCCCTAGCAGTAAAATTAGCCTGATCACTTTGCAAATTTTTTTTAGGCTTGGTACATTCTTGTATATAATGATCAGATTCACCACAGTTATAACATTTGCGATTTTTAGGCCGGAACTTAGATTTATCCTTATTAGACTTCTCAGAATCAGTTTTGATAAACGGTTTCTTTTTAAGGTGTGGTTTAGACCTTACAAAGTTGATATCAGAAACCGGTTTAGAAACCTTATTAACTTTCAAGTCTAATTCCTTACTCTTCAAGCCACTTATAACAGTGTCTAAGGTCACAGAATCCCTACCATATTTTATAGCAGATTTCACATCATTATAAGCATCAGGGATAGCATTCAAGAGCACAATAGGGGAATAATCATCAATGTTTTTATCACCCGTTTGTTTTATATCTTGTACTAACTTTGTAAAGGTATCAAGATTACCATCAATATCTTTCTTGAAATCCAGCTTATAACGGAAAAACTTTTCGAGGAGGAATAATTTATTTGGCAAAGATTTTTCAGTAAACGTTTCCTCAAGTTTATCCCAAAGCTGTTTAGCATTATCAGTTCTGCCTATTCGTCTAATCACAGAATCAGACAAGTTCAAGATTATAGAAGAATGAGCAAACTCAATTAATTCCTCTCATTTTTTAGAAGACACATCGGATAGAAAGGTACCTTCAATGGCTTTAAAATATTTTTGTTGGACAAGTATAGATTTCATTTTCTGTTGCCAAATTCTAAAATCTCCTTTGCCGTCAAACGGTGCCATTGTAAATGAATTTAGAGAACCCATTTTAGTATTTGTAAAAAATCACACAAGATTTAAGACACTAGCACAAGGTACTATAAATACTGAAAAACAGTTAAATAACACGCAGATACCACGAAGAACAAAATCACACCAGATTTTGAAATAAAGTGAGCTGGAAACGAATACCAATATCACACAGATATTACAAGGATTAAAATCACACCAGATTTTAAAATGATACGAGCTGGAATCGTATCCCGGAGCCCCCACAAGATCCGAGGAACACTTACGGTCCAGGCAAGGGGGTTTAGTATGCTTGGAGTGTAACACCCCCAAGACATTCAGGGCATATTACAGCGCCGTGGACCCCCACACTGTGGAATCCACCAGGCTAACATACCAAACAAGACATTCGACAACGACAACAATCATCGATAATACGATAATTCAAATAAGATTACAATCCGACAAGAAAACCCAACATTAATCCACTTCCCAAACAGGAACACAACCTTAACAATTTTGTAAAAGAAGTACTCGAGTACTTAAACCAGTTTTATAAAACAAAATCCCCAAAACAAGATATCAAAATATTCGACAGATAGAACACCAATAATCAATTTAAGACGATTATCATGCTCGCCCATCATCCTCATACGGCTCTAGTGCTCGCTTATCCCCACGATCAATACCTGAAATACAAAAAGTATTTCCCCCATTTAAGGGGTTAGCGACAACTGCTAGTGCAAGTACAATCCATTTGAACTACATTCTAATCAGATGAATATATGCGCCAAAAGTCATTTTAGAAAACATTTTATATTAGGAATATTTATGATGCATACACAAAACACATTATCTCCAACAAATCATAATTCAAAGTTAAGTTGTACGAGACTCACGGCCACACCGTACCAGAGCCCGTCGGACATCCACAGGTGGCTAACCACACGATTCGTGATACGCACACACACGGCAATACGTATCCCTAGAGGCCCCGTCGGACCGTCCCTAGGTGAACATACACATATCTCCCCACAACAACCACATATAGCCATAATTCAAATACTAGAACATGTAAACAAATGTAAAGTACTTGCCTTTGAGACATTCTTGAAGAAACGGAGATGAAACACGACTACGAATGGTCCGGGTGAAAAGCGACGGTTCCTAAACGAAGGATCAATACAGTTCAGTCCCAACGGACAACAATATTCTACTGGAATGCACCCATAACCCCGGTTACAATATACGACAATAGACGGTCAATCGATACGGGCGAGGGTTTACGCAAAATCTCCCCGTATCGATAATTCACGGATTAAAATCAAGGAATTTGGATTTGGAATCATTCAACAATCACAAACGGTGAAGAATATCATAACATACTGGAATAATTCGGTTCCAATTAGCAAAACCCGGAAAAACCCCCAAATTTGACGAGTTAGGGTTCTAGACGAAAATACCTTGATTTCGGATGATGGATGACGATTATGCTGATGATAATATGTTGGCACAACTCTACGGTGATGGAATGTGAATAGAACGCCGATCGAACCGATGGAAATCGCCTGCGAGGTCGCACGCCGAAGAAACGAAGGAAAAGAATGAAAGCTGCTCAAAGCGCATTGGGCTTATATAATTGTGAAGTTAGCGCACGCTAATCGCCATATGTAGCGTGCGCTAACGGTGTGATAGTCCGGTGGCTCGCCACATTCGTTAGCGTCGCTAACAATAGGGGTTAGCGTCGCTAAGCGCACTTGATAGCGCACGCAAGGCAACGAGGGTAGCGTCGCTACCTGCGGCCAAAGATCGGCCGCTGATGTCACATCGGCGATGAAGTCATTGTCGAGGGCATAAAACACGAAACGTCTGACGAGGCCGAGAATCCGGGAACATAGATGCGAAGCCTACAAGGCAGCGGAACTAAGTGCTGAAAGAAAATACAATTCCGACCACGGAGGGTCCGTAATCGTCAACGAAACTAAGATTCCCTAAACTATTAGGAAATTACAAAAATGGCCCAAGTGCCCGAAAATCACGAAGCAGCGTCGGATTTACAAACCGAAAGTTTCCACAAGACCAACTCAACCATACGAACTTGTACAAACCAAGAAACAACGAAAACGAACGAGTTTTACAAGAGTCGAACGTTCATACGGCAAAACATGTCATAAAATGAAATTTCGTGAAAACATCATCAAAACTTCGTCGAATGGAAAAACTCCAAGAACAAAATAGATTCAAAATGTCGAAAGCGGTTACAAGCGAGTCGATAAAAATAGACATACACCAAAAATGGAAGCGCTAAAAATAGAAATATTACGGATATTACATTCTCCCCCTCTAAAATAAAGTTTCGTCCCGAAACTTAAGAATCAAAAAGCTCGGGGTATCTCGAACGCATATCCTCCTCTAACTCCCACGTCGCTTCTTCTATTCCGTGTCTCGACCATTGCACCTTAACCAAAGGAATGGTTTTGTGCCTTAACTGTTTGTCACGACGCTCCAAAATTCTGACGGGCCTCTCTTCAAACGTAATATCCTTCTCGATCTCCACGTCCCCAAAGTCAATAATGTGGGACGGGTCCGGAACGTACTTCCTCAACTGAGAAACGTGAAATACGCTATGAACATGACTCAAAGACGGAGGTAAAGCTAAACGGTATGCCAACTCACCGACTCTCTCTAATATCTCGAAGGGTCCAATAAATCTCGGGCTGAGTTTCCCCTTCTTCCCAAAACGGAAGACTCCCTTCGTCGGAGACACTCTCAACAGAACATGATCTCCCACCTCAAACTCCAAAGGTCTACGCCTAACATCCGCGTAAGACTTTTGTCGACTCTGAGCAGCCAACATCCTCTTTCTAATCAATTCGACTTTCTCCCTCGTCTCCAACACAAGGTCCGGCTCGGTGCCAACCAAATCGGACGGCTCATCCCAACATATCGGTGATCGGCAACGTCGGCCATAAAGTGCCTCATACGGTGCCATCTTAATCGACGCATGCCAGCTATTATTATAAGCAAACTCAATTAAGGCTAAATGCTCCTCCCAATTACTACTCCAGTCTAACGCACACGCGCGCAACAAATCCTCGAACGTCTGAATGGTACGTTCGGACTGCCCATCGGTCTGGGGATGGAACGAAGTGCTCAAACGTAGCTGAGTCCCCAATGCCTTATGTACCGCCTGCCAAAAGTGCGATACAAACCGGCCATCTCTATCTGAAATAATGGTCCTCGGCGTACCATGAAGCCTCACTATCTGAGTGATAAAAATACGAGCCAACTTTTCCGGACCCCAAGTATCCTTGATGCCCAGAAAATGTGCCGACTTAGTCAGTCGGTCTACAATTACCCATACCATATTCATACCAGTCTTCGTCCTCGGTAAACTCGTGACAAAATCCATAGAGATGTCCTCCCACTTCCATTCCGAGCGAAGTGGTTTCAATAATCCGGTGGCCGATGCTCAATCTTGACTTGTGACAAGTCAAACACTTAGCCACAAACCGAACTACCTCCTTCTTCATATCGTTCCACCGTAAATTCTTCCTCGGATCTTTATACATTTTACTCGAGCCGGATGGGTGAGTAAGGTGACGCATGAGCCTCTCGCATGATATTACTGTCTCAATTCCGAGTCGTTCGGAACACACAACCGACCTCGGAATCTCAACACTCCATCCTCATGAATAACAAATCCCGGGCTTTCCCCTTCTCTACACTCTCCGAAGTGAATAAACATCGGGTCCTCCAGTATCCCAATTTAATGTCCTCGACTGAGAGACGAAGAAATCTCAAGTACGCAATCGCCGGAACTCTCTGGCGGTACAATCTCAATGCTCAACCTCATAAACTCTCGTGAAGTCCCGACCGGGCCGTGAGTAACTCAAGCGCCGGCGATACCGATTTCGGCTCAAGGCATCTGCTACTACATTAGCCTTGCCCGGATGATAGAGGATCTCAAGATCGTAATCCTTAATCGGTTCAACCATCTCCTCTGTCTCATATTAAGCTCCTTCTGCGTGAAGATGTACTTGAGCTCTTGTGATCGGTGAAAATCGACACGACGAGCCATACAAGTAATGACGCCAGATTTTCAACGCAAACACAACTGCGGCCAACTCAAGATCGTGCGTAGGGTAATTCAATTCATACGGTTTCAACTGACGGGAAGCATAAGCAATCGTCCTCCCGTGCTGCATAAGTACGCATCCGAGCCCTTGGCCCGAAGCATCACTATAAACTGAGAAACCATCATTACCACTCGGTAAGGCCAAAACGGGAGCGGTCGTCAACCGCTTCTTCAACTCCTCAAAACTATTCTGCCTCTCATCGGTCCACACGAACTTCTCCGACTTCTGTAACAACTGAGTCAGCGGTCGAGCGAGCTTAGAGAACCCCTCGACGAATCTGCGGTAATACCCGGCTAATCCCAGAAAACTGCGGACCTCCTTCACGTTCTTGGGCGGCGCCCAATCCAATACTGCCTCTACCTTATGTGGGTCTACCCGAACACCCTCGGCCGAGATCACATGACCGAGAAACATAACCTCTCGTAACCAAAACTCGCACTTTGAGAACTTCGCAAAAAGATGCTGAGTTCTCAAAATATCTAAAACAATATGCAAATGACGGGCGTGCTCCTCCTCGCTCCTCGAGTAAATCAGGATGTCGTCGATAAAAACGACTACACACTTATCGAGGTACTCGATAAAGACTTTGTTCATAAGCTGCATGAACACGGCTGGTGCGTTGGTTAGCCCAAAAGGCATAACCACAAACTCGTAGTGACCGTATCTCGTCCGAAAGGCCGTCTTCGGAATATCGGTATCCTTCACTCGGGTGATAATACCCGATCTCAAATCAATCTTGAAAATACAGTTGCCCCTTGCAACTGATCAAACAAATCATCAATCCTCGGGAGCGGATACTTGTTTTTGATGGTCACTTTGTTTAACTCTCGGTAGTCGATACACAAACGAAGTGACCCATCCTTCTTCTTTACGAATAGGACCGGTGCGCCCCAAGGCGAAGCGCTCGGTCGAATATATCCCATGTCTAGAAACTCTCCCAACTGTTTCTTCAACTCAAGCATCTCGGCAGGCGCCATCCGGTATGGCGTCTTAGAGATAGGTGCTGCACCCGGCTCTAAATTGACGGTAAATTCAACCTCTCGGTCCGGTGGCAAACCCGGCAACTCATCTGGAAAAACGTCAGGATACTCACATACTACCGGAATAGACGAGAGCTCGACTCCCCCTTCTTCCGATCTCAAAGCGTAACACCAATAACCCGTGCAACCTCCTCGAAGAAGTCTCACCGCCTTTAAGGCGCTGATCAGTAATCTCTGGCTACTCCGCTTACGCCCCACAAAGGAATGCTCGGTACCGTCAGAGGCCAACATCGAAACAGTCCTCGTTCTATAATTCATGATCGCCCCATGACGGTCCATCCAATCTTCACCCAGAATCAAATCCTCATCTCTAATATCTACCGCAATCAGATTAGAAGGCCAATCCCTCCCCGCGATACTCACAGAAAAATCTCTAATCTCACGGTCCCCCACGATGCTATCCCCGCTAGGAAGTCTAACAACAAAAGGCTCACAAGCAACAAGGCAATCAACATGCAGACGACGCACACAATCCAAAGATATAAAAGAATGCGTAGCACCAGAATCGAACAATACGGAAACAGGATGGTCAAGGATGTGGACGGTACCTGTAGCCACCGTCGCGTCGGGATCTCCGGCTCGCCTCATCTCATACACACGGGGCGGAACAGACCCCGCACTAGAAGCTCCCCCTCTAGAAGGCTGACCACGACCTCGACCTCTACCAAAACTCTGCTGCGGCTGAGGAACTGTCGGTGTCTGATTCACACTCGGCTCTCCCGCGGCTGGGGCTGATATCTGAGTAACTGGGGCCCGAGCTGCATCCGTACAAAACTTAGCACGATGACCCATACGACCACAAGCAAGACACTGAATCGGAGGCCTATCACACTCACTCATCATGTGGCCCGGACGACTGCAGTTGAAGCACGTAGGACCACGAACGGAACCAGCAGGAGCAGACCTAGAACCGTTTCCTCGACCAACTGATGGCGACTGACTCCCGAAGACTCGCGAACCAGACTGAGTCTTCGGATATCCTCCTGACTTGCCTCCCGAAAACTGACCGGTGGTTTTCTGTTTCTTTCCTTCGGTTGCCGTCTCTGTCGCAGAAAACGACATCTCATAAGCCATCGCTTTATTCTGATATTCTTTCAAAGTCGTGCACCCCAGACCAGACATGTAGTGGCGCACTCTCGGTTTCATCCGCATGTCAAAGTGGCGGATCTTATCGAGCTCATCGCGGACTTGGTTTCTTACATAATGTAACTGCTGATTGTAGTCTTTGATGGCTTGAGATATAGGTACATCTTGGGGCTTAGCCTCAAAGAAGGCTCGGATCCTCCCCTCTTTCACTGGCCACGGACAGAATTCGTCTTCCATCAGATCCCGGAACTCTGCCCACGTAGCTGCCCGATCACGCGGTTTCACCGCTTGCCACCACGTCGCTGCCTCCTTGGCGAGGAAGTACTGAGCAATGGGTACTTTCCTCTCCTCGGGGCAATTAGCAGCCTCAAACACTTTCTCCATCTCGAACAGCCAATTCTCCCAACCAGAAAGGGAAGCACCATCAAAGCTGCGGAGGACGCATACGAATCACGTCTGAAGTAGCTTATCATTCTTTGGACCCAGTGGCGGAACCGGGTTGGCATTAGCATGGCCGACTGAGCGGCTGAGTCGGTGGCGTCATCGGTTCGCTACTGCCGTAAAATGTTAGCCACTCCAACATTCTCATGAGCATTAGGAGCTAGCAGGTAGTCCTGTGACCTCCGAACTAGGGAACACTGTTCGACAAGGAAGGCATCGCCGAATCGGTTCCCGAGTGATCGGACATGGCCGCCCCACTGCCGCGCCACGTCCCCTACCGCGTCGCGGCCGCGTCGCGTCCTCTACCGGCAGGAATTCAAGAAGCAACGGGTAAGTACAATTGACGCAAAACGCAAAAGATACCAAGACAGAATAGAGCAGAGCGGTGAAACGAGTCAAGTTAGGAAAACTTACGAGCACCGGCGTCGAGATGATGGCATAACGGTGATCTTGTCCCAAAACGACACTTAACTAGACCCGAATAACCCGACCTAGGTATCCATAAACCTAAGCTCTGATACCATATTCTGTAACACCCCCAAGACATTCAGGGCATATTACAGCGTCGTGGACCCCCACACTGTGGAATCCACCAGGCTAACATACCAAACAAGACATTCGACAACGACAACAATCATCGATAATACGACAATTCAAATAAGATTACAATCCGACAAGAAAACCCAACATTAATCCACTTCCCAAACAGGAACACAACCTTAACAATTTTGTAAAAGAAGTACTTGAGTACTTAAACCAGTTTTATAAAACAAAATCCCCAAAACAAGATATCAAAATATTCGACAGATAGAACACCAATAATCAATTTAAGACGATTATCATGCTCGCCCATCATCCTCATACGGCTCTAGTGCTCGCTTATCCCCACGATCAATACCTGAAATACAAAAAGTATTTCCCCCATTTAAGGGGTTAGCGACAACTGCTAGTGCAAGTACAATCCATTTGAACTACATTCTAACCAGATGAATATATGCGCCAAAAGTCATTTTAGAAAACATTTTATATTCCGGAATATTTATGATGCATACACAAAACACATTATCTCCAACAAATCATAATTCAAAGTTAACCGTTGGCACGAGACTCACGGCCACCGTACCCATGAGCCCCGTCGGACATCCACAGGTGGCTAACCACAGTTCGTGATACGCACACACACGGCAATACGTATCCCTAGAGGCCCCGTCGGACCGTCCCTAGGTGAACATACACATATCTCCCCACAACAACCACATATAGCCATAATTCAAATACTAGAACATGTAAACAAATGTAAAGTACTTGCCTTTGAGACATTCTTGAAGAAACGGAGATGAAACACGACTACGAATGGTCCGGGTGAAAAGCGACGGTTCCTAAACGAAGGATCAATACAGTTCAGTCCCAACGGACAACAATATTCTACTGGAATGCACCCATAACCCCGGTTACAATATACGACAATAGACGGTCAATCGATACGGGCGAGGGTTTACGCAAAATCTCCCCGTATCGATAATTCACGGATTAAAATCAAGGAATTTGGATTTGGAATCATTCAACAATCACAAACGGTGAAGAATATCATAACATACTGGAATAATTCGGTTCCAATTAGCAAAACCCGGAAAAACCCCAAATTTGACGAGTTAGGGTTCTAGACGAAAATACCTTGATTTCGGATGATGGATGACGATTATGCTGATGATAATATGTTGGCACAACTCTACGGTGATGGAATGTGAATAGAAAGCCGATCGAAACTGATGGAAATCGCCTCTGAGGTCGCACGCCGAAGAAACGAAGGAAAAGAATGAAACTGCTGCTCAAAAGCGCATTGGGCTTATATAATTGTGAAGTTAGCGCACGCTAATCGCCATATGTAGCGTGCGCTAACGGGTCATGATAGTCCGGTGGCTATCGCCACATTCGTTAGCGTACGCTAACAATAGGGGTTAGCGTCGCTAATCGCACTTGATAGCGCACGCAAGGCAACAGGGTAGCGTGCGCTACCTACATCGGCCCAAAGATCACGATGTCACATCGGCAGAAGTCATTGTCGAGGGCATAAAACACGAAACGTACGGCGAGGCCAGAATCCAGGAACATAGATGCGAAGCCTACAAGACGACGGAACTAAGTGCTGAAAGAAAATACAATTCCGACCACCGGAGGGTCCGTAATGCGTCAACGAAACTAAGATTCCCTAAACTATTAGGAAATTACAAAAATGGCCCAAGTGCCCGAAAATCACGAAACGACGTCGGATTTACAAACCGAAAGTTTCCACAAGACCAACTCAACCATACGAACTTGTACAAACCAAGAAACAACGAAAACGAACGAGTTTTACAAGAGTCGAACGTTCATACGGCAAAACATGTCATAAAATGAAATTTCGTGAAAACATCATCAAAACTCGTCCAAATGGAAAAACTCCAAGAACAAAATAGATTCAAAATGTCGAAACGGTTACAAGCGAGTCGATAAAAATAGACATACACCAAAAATGGAAACTGCTAAAAATAGAAATATTACGGATATTACATGGAGATAGCGATTTCTACAGTCTCAACACAAAGATAGCAAAAAAACGAAGCAATCACAGTCACCAAGACAGAAGCAGACAGAAGCAATAATGAAAGAAGGGCAGCACACCAACACTACCGAATTTAAGAGAGAGTTTGAAATGTGATACCTGAGCGGATCCCTCGTCCGGAATCCGTATGCCCTTCCGAATAGAAACCCTATTTAGAGGCTCCGATACCACTGTAGGGTAACTATTCGGAATACATAAAAATTATACAACAACCCAGTAAACGAATTACAAGTAAATTCCGGGGATTAAGAATTACACAACAAACTTATAGGCAACGAATTACACGAAATAAAAAAAAAAAGAAAAAACGAATTAACCCAAAAACCGAACACAAAGAACAGGAATTTAAAGTGCTAGAGACCAAACCGAACATATCACAAAGATCTGAAAAACGAAAGGCAACGGAGGTGCGAATCGACCGGAACTCGGTCTTGGCTCAGTCCTCCAATATCCAGTACCAACGTCCAAGGCTCCGTGTGTATCCGCGGCCAAAGAACCTGCATTTAACAAATCCAACTCCCCGGCAGGTTTCAAAGGTCCCGAATAGAAACACCCCCCCAAAAATCGGCCTCAAGCAATTTTCACAATATTCACTCAGAAATATATTTTTCACTCAGAAAAACAAGAATTCACAAAGAAACACAGATTGATTTTTCTCACTCAGAAAAGGTTTTGATTTTTCCTATGCCTCTCAAGCCCAAATCGCCCGTAAATATATATGCAAAACACCAAATGGAAAAGCCACAGATTTTCGGGGAATCGAATCCATTCATATCATTAATTGATATGGGTTTCGATTCCCTTCCAAATCGGAACCGCGAAGCCGAGCAGGAAAGGTAAGGAAATCGGATTTCCATGGCAGTCGGCGGAGTGGCGAGAGGGGTGAGAGAAAGCCGAAAAGTGAGGCTAGGGTTTACGGGGGGATAAAATATAAAAGACCAACGGTAGAGATAGGTCAACTATCAATCAACGGGTGAGATCAAGGAGCCGGAATGAACTAGAAGCCGGGCCAGGGAGAGGATTTAATAAGTCTGGGCCGGGATACACAATACCAGTCCATAATAATAAAAAATCATTTGGGCCAACTTTTAACATCATTATATTGAAATAGGAGTAAATAAAAAAGAGTACGATGAAGAGTGCAAGAACGAATGCCATTCACAGTTCTTTCTTCATATTATAGGTATTAGATATTGGGATACAATTTATTATTATGCAAAAGAAAAAATTAAGATAAATCGACCACATTTTATTTTATTTTCAACACCAATATATGCACATAATTTATGTATTTACACATGTGCGCATGTACGCATACACGCCTGCCACGCATGCACGGGCGCGTGTATTATGACACTTGCACTCATGGATAGCTAGTTTACATAATGAACTTGCAGTCGGAGATATTTAATTGATCAAATTCAACTATTTAACTCATTAGTTTAATTTTCCACTTCAGAACAACAAGAAGATGCACTCACGAAAAATTTACTATATGCACTTGAACTAATGAACAATTAGAAAGTATAAACTGGTAAATAATGATATGTTAAATGTCAACACTCAAACAAATTATTTCAATACTTAAGTTAAATACCATATCTAGAGTCTTTTTCGGTAGCCCAACCCATTATTTGGATTATTAAAATCAAATGCGTTCTTAGGATGATATGACTGACATAAGTAAATTAAAATATATTTGATTGGACGATTTAATTGGATTCGGAAACACAAGATTAAATAAACAATATGTAAATATGGGTCAGATAGGTGGATATTGAAAACCACAGCACTTGAACTGCAAACAACTGGGTCTAAGGGTTGGATTCAACCGGGTTTATTTTAAAACCAAGGCTTTGAACTACTCAACCAAACTATGAATTAACCTAGTTTTATGATTTAACATGACATTAATATTCCAAATAAATTAGTCATTCCCTTATGATCCTTAATCCATGATGCAGACTTGTAGCCAGCTCAAAATGACTGGAAATATAATTTATATCATGTTAGCTTGGTTTGTCTTAGACAGCTATATATGATGAGGAAGAGGAACAACCAAACATATGGGGTCGAGCAAAAGTGGGAATCAACTCTCTTTTATTTTAGGTGTAGTCAAGTTCATGCTCTAATAACATTAAACATACATACATTTCTTGTTTGTAGGCTACTACAGGGGCAGACTCGGCACGTAATTGGATGGTGTACGTGTACCATCAAATTCTTTCTGAAAAAGACTTTCGTCCACTGCCATGTGGAGTATTGTTTTTCTCGTTATTTTCTTTTGGCAGTACGATCAATTGATTTAGAAGTTGAGTTATTTTGCTCTCGTAAGATTCTTCGATCAATTGGTTTCATGCACCTATTAAATCCTAATTTTTTTCATTCGAAGTGATTTCTTTTGTTCAATCTTGAAAATTGTCATAAATGTGTTATCGAGAATTTAATTTTACTAAAATTTCGCACGTAAGAAGACAAGGTCGACTTGTAGTGGTGATAAATCAATACGGGTCGTATCTCACAAGGAAGTTTAAAAAGGCGCTAAAATGAATAAAATGCGAAAGAACGAATATCGTGCTAAATAGTCTAAAAACTAACATGGTTTGAGTTGAAAATTATCACAAAGAAAAAGAAATAACATTTGAGATACGAAAGTGAGGAAAACAAATAAAGAATTATCAAACACTTAAGGGCAACAATTAACAAAGAGGAAAAAGTTTCAATATTAAAGTCTAGGGAGATGAGAATTGTCCCAATTCTACTAGGGATTTAGCCGAAATCATATGTTGGATCTTAATCGGATGAGTTTTCTCGAATTAAATTCAATCCTAAATTTTGAGGCAAATTGACGTTTTGGATCACTTTTTCCAGCATTGAGATAAAACAATGCAATTTTCCCAAATTAGAGCGATTCAACTGCTAATTCCCTAAATCCTAGATGAATTCTGTCGATTGCCCCAAAATTCCTAGATATGGAGTTCTAGCCGCCCATAAAATTGCAAGGATAAAGTCTTTTTTGAGAAGAAAGTGTATTGATTATAAAACAAAAACTTTAAGAAAGAGACTAATTAGAACATGTTTGGAATGAGACTGCAAAAAAGAGAATAAATGTGACAGTAGTAAGTAATGAATTATTCACTGTCATGGCTTAAATGTTTTGGAAGACGATAAATAAATAATACTCTGTCCCAGTCGAAATTCTATATTTATTCTTTTATTCTGCTAGAATGTTTACATATATAACTCCGATATACTTACATCAAACAATTATCTTTTACGTTTCTGCTAGACTATTTACATTTATAACTCAAATATACTTGCATCAAACAATTATCTTTTACATTCGATTCTTAAACTAAAAAACACCAAAATCACAGTTAAGCAGGACAAAAAAATGTTTTCAATAAAATTGTTACCGAGTTCGCCAAAAATTCAAAGGCACGCCACACCGGTTTATGCACTATATGTTTTTTGAGACAAACATTTGTTACAATGGTATCAATGGGTGGACATATGTAATACAAGACTCGGTAACACTGATACATTCTTACTTAATACCAAAATACCCTTCAAAAAATCGATCTAAGTGCAGTACTTCAAGCTGCCCAGCCCAACAAATGGAGAAAAAAGGAAAGGAATTTGTCGCAAAAACAAATTTACTAGTATCAATACCGAAACAAAATTTAATATAAAATAGAATTTCTATGTAACAAATTAATGGGATTCAACTAAATAAGAAACATACAACATTGAGCCTGTTACTGGTTTCATCCTACTTAAGCTGAGACCAGAATCAGTGCTTCTTAGAACCTGGAGGAATCACTTAAAAGCAAGAAACCTACGAAAAAATCCAACTCTCAAAACAAAAAGCAGGGCGCAAAGTATACACATTTTCATCTCCCTCTAATTTTATGAAACTCGGAAATCTAGTTCCGGGACATGTCTTTTCTCCCTTCCGTCCTGCCGGGCACTCAGCCGCGACATAAATGACTATTCACTTTATATATGCTGGATTGATTTGTTTGAGGAAAGTTAACCATGTTCGAAACCTGCATTTGACTATTGTATGGCAAGGTCTATGAGTGACTCCTCTATTTTCTCTACGTTTCCATTCGAAGACATAGAGGGTACACTCTGATCAGCAAATGAGCTGTTTTGGCTGCCGTTTTCGGGTAGTGTATGACTTTTGTTCGCAACGGCAGAGCTGTGGCTGCCTTCAAAGTATGTCGAGTAAGGAAAGCACTCAGCACACCGAACTTTCCATCCTGAAAAAAAAAAAAAAAATCAGGCCAATGAACCATAGATGCATTTAAACCTTGTGAACAATAGATACGGTACAAATTCAGCATACCATTTCTATGTTACACTAGTTACAAATTGCACCCTATTATAGGGGTAATCTATAAAAACAAACATGGATGGAGTATTTGTAATTTAGATTCCAAAAGACGACTGAATTAAATAATAATAATAATAATAAATAATAAATAATAATAAAGATAAATGATAATAAGCGTAAACCTTGGAAGTATTTTTGTAATTATCTGTAAACAAATAAAAAAATCGATTTCTCAGCCTTCC
Organism: Orobanche coerulescens; assembly: GCA_033398695.1. Lineage (NCBI taxonomy): Eukaryota > Viridiplantae > Streptophyta > Magnoliopsida > Lamiales > Orobanchaceae > Orobanche > Orobanche coerulescens. The sequence continues at coordinate 179,294,205 of CM065808.1, forward strand.
AGGAAAGTCTAAAAGATCAAATTAGTTTCAAGTGTGAGTGCCAGGACGATCGATAAACTAATATTCTCCACCAACAGAAAATCATTATCGTTTTCCAAGGGTTTCTAAAAAATCCAACTATGTTTCCCACATAACACAGCAAATTTTAAGGCTATGTTGTAGTTAGGCCTGGGATTTTAACCCGTAATCGACTCGAACTGGATCAAATAGAGCGAATTGAAAATGCGGAAAAAAGTTAACTAACTTCTGAAAAGAACAGAACTTTTTAAACAATTCGTGTTCAATTACTATTTTTTAATAAATAAAAAAATCCTCCTATATAAATACACGTATTTTTCTATTATTTGGAATATTTTTTAAAATAATATACATTTGTTTGCGGCATAGAGTTTAATTATTTATTTGAATTTCTTATTATTGAAATTTTGAATTGTTTTTTAGTTTTTGGTTAACATATAGCGATAAATTTTATATATTTTTTCTATTTGTCGAGAACCCGTAGGATCCACATAATCGAATCGAACTCAAAACAATTCGAGTTATAACGATTACTATGGCTATATTATACGAACTCGGATCCATCTTAAATAAAACGATTCGAGTTAGATTCCTATAAAGTTTTACTAAGAACCGAGAAGTACCAGGCCTAGTTGTAGTCGCCTCAGAGTATTGAAAAAATGTCTCTAATAATACATCCACTAATCGGGGTATTTCGAAGATAAGTCACAAGAATTCCGTATAGACATTCCTAGTACTCAGTTGGGTTCGATAACCACCCACATGATTTTTAGCTTTAGAAATGAGCAAATGTCAAGTTACAAAATTTGCATAACAAAGTTGTCAAAATCATGTGGGGTGGGGGTGGGGGTGGGGGTGCGGGGGTTACGGGGGTTACTAAACTATGCGGGTTTATCCTACTAACAAATAAATCCAGTAATCAATCTTTTAAAATTACATAAACCCCATAAGGTATTATAAACGCCCATCAAGGTTTGTAGTCTCCTGTCTCCCTCCCTCCCTCCCCTCCTCCCCTCCCTCCTTAGTTTGGGGTATATATTGGTTTATTTAACGATAACAAGCACACATTATATAAATACATATGTAATTGTCAGGTTTGGCACAGTGATATTGAATTCTATCATGTAAAAAGAGTCATCCAGGGACACTAATGCATTTTTTACTTCAATCTCTACCGTCCAACCGATAAAAATGGAAATGTGCGGATGGGCGTAGTTTTTTATAGAAGCGGTGATACTTTGATTGCTTCATTTAATGATATTAGGCACCTTTACATAAATACGTACGTAATTTTGAGGGGCATCTGAGGCATACGCTTTAAGGCGCAAGCCTCAAGGCGTATGAGGCATTAATGCATTAATCCTGTTTCAAAACCCTAAATCTACCGCCAAAACAGAAAGGAAGAAAAAACGCCTTCGTGACGGCAAGAGAGAGAGAGAGAATTTAGAGGAGAAAATCGACGCTTACCTGAAAATATGGTGGTCACAGACAGCGGCAGAAATGAAAAGAAAAGCCATAAAGTGGGGAGGGAGGAAGAAACACAACCGAAAGAAAAAAGACTCGAAAACATTGTCATGTTGTCTCAAAATATTAGATTAAAAAAACTCTCTTCCAACTTTTTAACTCAAAATATTATATTATATTATATTATATTATATTATAGTATAATATATTATATTATATTATGTTTGTTAACCCAAAACATTATATTAGATTTCCAGAGTTATTTTATTTATACTTTTTCGTGATTTTTATTAGAGAAATAAAATAAAATTGTCATACATCTCAATACTTTGATATTTTAGTAACCTAATTTATACATCTTTGCCCTTTTAGTATGTTCTATCAGTATTATGATATTTTGTCAGATTTTAAGGATTTTTCTTACGCCTCGCCTCGTCCGGCCAAAACACCTCAACTCGCCTCGCGCCTTTTAAATCATTGGATAGTAATGCATATTTTTACTACGATCCCTATTTTTGTCCATCTGACAAAAAAAATTGCACAGATGGGCGTAGTTTTTTATAGGAGCCGTGCATTATCACGTAATGGTATCACCATCATTAAATGAACCAATATTAGTAAGGAGAGGAGGAAGTGCCCTGTACATAAATATACATGTAATTTTCAAAACAGTGATGATGAATTCTATCGTGAACCCACCTCCCTCCCTCCTCAAACAATTACATCATCTAAAGAAACATCTTCTTTATACAATATGTATGATAGTGTATATGATCATAATTCTCAAAGTTATAAAATTACATTTCTCTTTTTCTTTGTACTATCATTTTGTAAATGAAATATAATTGTCGTATTTAACAAAATAAATACATATAAATATTACTCCCTCATCCCAGGTTAAGTGCTCGTAATGAATAATAGTATTAAGGAGAGAAAAAGGTATAAGAGAAAAAGGAATAATAGTATTAAGGAATAATAGTGGGGGTGTTGATAGGTGATACGGAGAGAAAAAGGTACAAGAGAGAAAAAAAAAGTAGAGAGAAGGTGGGTTCACCCATTTCCATTTATCAAAATGGGTAACTTAGCCTGGGACGTCCTATGGAGGAAAACCAAAAACGAAGCACTTTAGCCTAGGACGGAGGGAGTATATTGTATGAGTAACCGTAGAAATATCTCTGATAATAATTTTATTAAAAACTAAAATATAATAATATTGTATACTTCAAGCCCTCCCTCCACCCCCCACCCCCCTCCTCGAGGGTACTTTTGTAGTTAACCCTAACAGATTGGAGGAGAGGTCTCCAATCATCACCAAGATTTGCAAACTGACAATCGATATCGCAAAAGTAACTAAAAGCATGAAGGAAAAGACCAACTTGAAGCAGCATCATGGTCTTCCAAAATTGTCCCCAAGAGTTTGTGGACCGTGATGCAATCCTTTATCCCCCCTTTTCTGAAATGAAAAAACAAAAAATTCATTGCCACAGGAAAATGTGCCGAAAACTAGGGAAACTACAAAAAATTATCAAGTAGCATACGTCGGAACCACATTGATAGGTGATTCTTCTATCAATTTGATAGCCTCTTTTGCCTTATTTGGTTCCATAATGAATATCATTTCGGCTACAGCAGCTCTGTGCCTCAATGAATCTAGCCAGAAGAAACAAAAAAATAAAATAAATAATCATAAACAATATAGATAGGGGAGAGCAAATCAACAGATGCACAAAGCCAGCAAGATTACAACCTCTATGTGTCTCTAGGAAAAGAGTGTTTGCCTCGATAAGAGACTTCCCATGCAACTGGCTACAATGCAAAGACGGACAATAAGCACAAGATAAATTTTGAACAATCAGTTAAGTGTAATTTCTATCAACCACCGAAAACAGGTGAAATTGGGGAAGAACTAATCCCATATCCAAATATACCTAAACGTAGGACGCTCAGCTTCCAAGACACCTGAGATGAGTTTTTCAGCATCAGTTAATGGAACAGGCATAGATCCCACTTTAGTGAAGAACTTTATCTGCAAGAAGGTAAATGCTATGATGAAATCTAAAAACTATACATAAAGACAGTTACATAGGGAATGTGCCACCACTTATGCATAATAAGGATGAAAAAGACATAATAAATTAATTATCAACCATACCAAGCAACGGTGTGTGTCTGGGTTATCAGCACCTAACCGGACCAAATGCTTTACCGCCTGCAATAAACAACAGAAGGATCTTTCATTGTGCCTCCTCATCGTGTCCATATATTATGAGAGACCAAGTTTTCTAGCTCACAGGAGAAAATGTCAACCATCATCAAGCAGACATTTCATGAATAGTGGTATAAGTGAACTGAGCCGATTCATGAGCTATTTGATATCGACTCAACTAAAAGTTTGTTCAAGCTCGTTAGAAAAGCTCGTTACCTAAACGAGTCAAGCTTAAGCTTGACAGTATTCAGCTCGTTAGCTCATGAACAAGCTCGATAGGTAAGTTAGATTAATATGCCATCATTAGTTTAATATATTCTATATTTTTATACTATAACTGGTAAGATGTATATAAATCCTCTAATTAACTTTAAATTTCATGAGAAAATAATGACTTTCAGTAAATATATTATATTTATTGTGAACAAATGAATTTTTTATCACCAAACTGATATTTTATTTAATTTAAAATTAAAGTTAGAATGTTCGTTTAGGCTTGATTAAGCTCGAATAAACTCATGATCCATGAAGTGCTCGATAAGAAAAAAACTCAAGCTCGACTCAATAATAAATGAATCAAGCTTGAGCTTGGCAATATTCGACTCAAGTTAGTCCGATTAGACCCATATGCACGAAACAATATTCATTTTTGTACTTCATACTTCTATCACTTCTCAGAGCCAGGGTAAGGTCAAATTCTTTTTTAGTTAGCCAACTACAATCAACTCCAGTTGAAATGATGAAAGTGCGTAATCACCAATAGAAGAAAAATAGGTTTAATTCGGCTCTCAGCTACACAAAATCACCTGCAATGCAAGTAGGATCTTCTGCTTTCTCATATTAACTTCAAACGAAAGCAAGTGAGTCTCTATGGAATCAGAAGAATGTTTCTGAAGTAGCTTCAAGTACTTTGTAGCCTCTACCAAAGGATCTTCAACCTACAAGCACATGGTACAGAGTCAGGTATTTTTAAATACCACTTTTTCTTGGTGAATATTTACATGTGTGAGAATATATATACCAAAGACAGCTTAAAAAAGATGAAGTTAAAACAAATCTATACATGAGAAACAAGAGAGATCCTCACAAAACAAGATTATAAGACGAAGTATAAATAACCAACGGGTCTATTATCTTGAGGACCCCTGCAGGAAACGTCACTCTCATCGAAGCCCCTCTTACTCTAACAATTACATTTAGGTCCAACTTTCAGTTTTCAGCTGACCAACTTAACTAAAATTTCCGATGTTCTTCTCCAAACGAGTCCTTATGCTATTTCTGGACATTTAGGTTTTTTTATTTTATTTATTTCTGTATTTATTTTCTGTCAATAATTTTTTATAAAAAAACAGGTCATTTTAAAAGAAAAATAAACACGAAAAAAATATTCTTTTTTATTTATTTTTTTCTGTTGTTATTTTGTGTTAATAAAAATATATTTTTTTGTTTCTATTTTCGGTTAATAAATTTTTTTAAAAACAGACTATTTTAAAAGAAAAATAAAAACAGTCAAACTATTTTTTTTATTTTTTTTATTTCTGAAGGAGGAAGATCAATAGGGCTGTTTGGCCTCCTGCAAAATCAATAATTTGTTTAGGGGTACAAATGACTTTTCCAGCAAAAAAGTCAAATTCGTGGACCCATATGTAATTAAATTCATCTAAGCAGGTATCAAGATGTTATTGTTTATCTAACAGGGATCCAGATGTAATGCACCCATAACCAACCATTTCCAATGAAAATGTACCGAAGTACCTGGAGTAATTTCTCTCCATTTGGATCCAAATCAACTGGCTTTGCTTGGCGTTTTCCAGATCTTGAAACAGCAGTAGTATTTGATTCTTCCTTGACTTCTGCTTCCTGCATAAACACAGTCATTTGGTTTAAAAATACTTGAAATAATCCCTCCAAAATAAACTTACGCAGCAACAGTTATTACTTTCTTAGCCCGTGCTTCAGCTTTCCTCTGCTTTTGCCTCAATTTCTTTTTTTGAGAAGGAGCCAACTTTGACATCTCTTCATCTTCCTCTGCAAAAGACTTCGATGGAGAATCATACAACTTCAAGTAGCATCTGCATATTAGATAATGTCATTAATGTAAGTTAGGGGAAAAGAACCAAATATTTAGCAGGGTTATTCATCACATGTCATATAATCCCAACTTACCATAACCAAACTTATCGAGCAGATGGCTTCAGACCTGAGTCTTAACTGCTAAAAATATCATCCAGGGAAAAATAGAGAGCAATACCTTATTGCCCCTACAGCTGCTTTGCGGAAATAAGAATGGGAATGGAGGCGATCTTGAAATTTCAGCATTTCAACATAAGTTCGAAGAGTCATTTTTCTTAAGCAGTAGGAGTGGAAATCAAATTGGTCCTCAGTAATGTCTGCATAATGCTTTTCGACAGCCAAGAATTTCTTCAAAGCCCGTCCAATGTCCCCCTGGCGCAGATAGCTTTCTCCAGATGCTAGTTCATACCTAGAAATAGTAAAATTGGTTCACTATAAGATGCCTAGGTTATGAAAATTCACTGTTTCAGCAGTAATCTGAGGAAAAAAATACACACCACATGCATTGCATATCATGAAGGTTATTGTGCTGCTCTCCATCTTTTGTGAATAAGAGAGCAGTCTTTTCTGCCAATGCAACCTAAAGTAGTATCATCAAATGATAAGTGCATTATCAAAAGAAAGAAAACTGAACAGAAAAGGCCCTACACTTATAAAACTGGAAAAGAGACAAAACAGTGAACAGTAACATCAAACCTGATCGGCTTGCAGCATACGTTTGACGCAATCACTATTCACATAGCGATCAGCAAGATCCATACATCTAGCTTCATCAGCGAAAGCAGCAGCTGCTAATGGATTACCAGCATGTTTTAATATCCGGCTCTGTGATGAGCAAGAACCACAGATATAAAAAATAATCTAAGCAAAATATTGTGGAACTGTTAATAAGTTACCTTAAGCAAAGTGAAAACAGCTTAACGATGGTTCAAAGAACCAGTTCCAAAACAGTGGAAAGTAAGATCTAGCTTCATCAGCTCAAAATAACATCCATCTATAATGATTAAGAAATAAACCTAGACCTAACCATTGGGAGACAAAATATACACTTAGAAGCTAGCACATGAATCAGCTTTGTAACAGATTCTTCGGAAAGGAATTCAAGAAGAGAACAAGAGTTAAGGAGGTAGCCCCTCTTTTTGTCTCTCTCCTCCCTCTCTTCCTCTTTGTTAAACGTAAGACCAATACAAGATATCATGAATGGTTTCTAATTACCTTCACGGAATACAAATCAATGACAGTCGGGGTGTGTTCTATGGCCTCGTCGATTTTTTTAAGAGCAACCTCATAGTGACCCCGCCTATCATAATGCTGTAAAAAAAAAGAGTTTTTTAGCAGAAGAAAGCAGGCTTCTTACATATGGAAAATACAAGCAGAACTAGCAAACAGAAGCCACACAAAATATGGATAGGTATATACCTGAGCCAAATAGAACAAAGTCCACATAAGTGTTGAAGGAGGCTCCTTTTCCATTCTGAAGACAGCCAAAATATAATCTGGGATAAGCGGCGCAATATACAGAAGATGGAAGATACATATGAAGACAAAATCAGATTTCCTACTAAGAAATAATGCCCATCCATCTATTAAATTTATCCCACCAACTTGAAACATTAACAAAGCAAAACAGATGCTAAGCCTCTAAGAAAAACAGACATACGGTGTAGTTGCCAACATTCAGGAGCAAAAAGCGAGAGGCAAACAATTCCAACACAATCTCAGACAATGTTTTAAAAGGCGCGAGGCGAGTTTGAGGCGTTTTGGCGAGGCGAGGCGAGGCGTAAGCCTCGAGGCGCATTGAGGCGTAAGCCTCGATTAAAATTAGAAAAATCATAAAAAAAACTCATAAAAGTATTATAATATTGATAGGCATTAGTAAAAGAGCAAAAAATATAAATTAGATTACTATAATATGAGGTGTAAGCCTCAATTTTATTTTATTTCTTTAGTAAAGATTTAAAACTATATCAACATTAGGTTACCTTTTTTTTTCACTAAATTAAATTGCATTCTCTACCAAAATTTCCACTAAATTTTAATATTTAATCACTATGTATTAATTTGAGAAGATTTAATAAAAAATAATTTCATATATTTTTATGTTTTTTAAAGAAAAGAAAACTACTCATAAATTTAATATATCCAATTGTAACTCTATATTTATGAAGTCTAATAATACTTGATATAAGTAGGAATAGTTAGGTCTTTAACCACTTCTAATAAAAACCCCTCTCTTTGACTTATTTCACGTCTCATCCCTATTCTCACAACAGACCCACAGCTCTCACGCAGACTCCCAGGTGAGTTTTTTTTTTTTTTTTTTTTCTTTCTCAGAAAAAGGCGAACGCCTCACAGTTTTGAGGCGTTAAAACGCGCCTCAAACGCGCCTCAAGTGCGCCTCACAAAATCGAGGCGTGAGCCTCAGCAAAGGTGGAAGAGGCGCCGCCTCGGAGGCGCTTTTCCGCCGCCTCGCCTCAAGGCGCGCCTCGAGGCGTGCGCCTCGAGCGCCTTTTAAAACATTGATCTCAGATAGACCATTCTTAAGAAAATTACCTCCGTATAGTAATAAAATTACATTGAATTTCAAATATCTTTATTATCTACTAAATATATCTAGAATTATTTAACTATGTTACATTAAACTTGAGATGAAATGAAAAACTTATTTGAAGTTGTTTATGGCAACGACTAGATTTTTTGGGTTAATACAGCTTCCTCTAACACGCGCTTTGGTAGTAACTCGTCAACACAATCACCTTCTTGTGGAACACAGAACATCTTATAGATCTAATATATGCACACAATGTACATGCATGACGTATGTGCATTCATTTTTTTAAAATTCATGAACCTTAGTATCTTTTAAATTCATGTTTCTAAAATATGAAGGGACATATTTCCAAATGTCGTATAACGTATATTAGTTATTTTTTTAAATTATAATTTTATATATAAATCTCTATTTGAGAATAACCTCCCGATAGTAATATTTTTCTCTGGTTCAGAGGATATTACCATATATAGGTTTACTGTAGCTTTAAACCAATGCTTTAAAACTTTAAACCAATGTTTTAAATAGTGTGTTAGAGACCTTCAGTGCGCCGAGCGCAGTCTAGATAGCGTTTTGCACAAATGGCGTGCGCTATTTGCTCATGTAGTGCGCTATTTACGCTCTAGCGTACACTATTACGCTATTTGGGGGAAAACTTGCGCATTTGTGCAAAAAAAATGCTAAGGCCAGAGAACATAGGTTTTTCAAGGCAAATAGTTCTTTAAAAATCCACTGAAATAAATATAGTCCATTTTTACATTGATAGGCGGAAACAAAAAAAAACATCCACTTGCAAAAAAATGCCCTAGGAGAAGACTGGCGCACGCATAGAAGGTCTGAAACTGAGGTGCAATTTTTGGTGCATCTTTGAACTCAAAAAGCTGCACCTCTCTTGTTATTGCATGATAATTTACTAGTACAAGTATATTTTTATTTCTTTACTGGTTGCTGGTTAATTATCTCGTTGATTTACTAAGATAAGTAAATTTTTATTTCTAAAAGTTAGTAATTGACATGCTCCAATAGCTTATGCTGTGCGCTATGCTATGACGGAACAAAAAAGCTATACATGTAAAAAGTGCTACTTAAAACACTGCGAAAAGAGCAAAAAGGTATAAATTAAATTACTAAAATATCATAATATTGATGTTTAACTCTCAAATTATTTGATCTCTCTAATGAAAATCACAAATAAAAAAAATATTAAGTTGTTTTTAATAAATTAAATAGCATTCTCTACCAAAAATTTAACTAAATTTTGATATTTAAATATCTTTTGCCGCTAGCTCTTCTTTAACAGCCTTAATTTTATCGATACAATGCAACTTGTAGAAGTTTTTTATGTTTATTTTTTTTAAGGAAAAAAGAACACCACATGATTTTAATTACCCAATGATAACTCTATAGATATTCAATATAATTAAGAATTTAAGGGTAATTAAGGGTAGTTAGGTCATTAACACTTGGATAGAACCCCAAGCTTTTTCTTATGGCTTTTCACGCACCCATCTGACCACCCACATCGATGATGCCTCTCAACCCACTGCTCTCACTTCTGTCATGGTATGTTCTTAGAAAGGTGAAATGCCTCGCAGAATCGCCTCAGAGAAGCACGCCTCACAAGAGTGAGGCATAGCCTTGGCAATGGGGATAGAGGCACCACTTCGGAAGACCCGCCTCAAGGCGCGCCTCGAGCGTTTTTCTAAAACATTGTTCTAAACTAGTCAACACTATGTTATCCGTCAGAACTAAGATATACAGATAGGACCTTTCAAAGAGTGGAACTTGTGAATAGTATTTAAGTATCTATACAGAATCAAATTGCACACTGAAACTAGAGTCTAGAATACAAATCCCATTTAATAACACTCAGAAACAGTATTGTTCGCAAAAAATACACCTTCAAAAGAAACAATGCCCGAAGTTCAATACAACAATAACTGTCATAGACTCATAATCCTCAAACCACAACTACCATAGTTCCTGTAACGACCCCAACAAAGAAAGGAAGGAAATGTAAAAAGAGGCAAGAATAACAGTATCTTGTTAAAGCACACATTCCGCAACAATCGTAATGTAAGATTGAGACGAATTAAATTACCTCCCAGGATATACACCGGTAGCCTTGAGGGAGTGCTCAAGCTCAAGAATTAACTTTTCCAGAATATCTGCCTGAACAAGATTCGTACCATGACATTTTTGCTTTATACACTATTCAGAGTATATTTTTTATTCTTGAAACTGATTTAGAAACCATGTCAACAGTAGAAGACCGACTAACCTTTCCGGAGTGATCATAGAGAGGTGAAAGATCGGAAAATAGAGAAGGCACACCCTAGATATGCATCCCACATAAAATCACAAGTCATGCCCAGAGGCTTCGTCAAATAGCAATTAAATTACAAATTGAGCATGGGTACCTTGGTCAAAAAAGGTCGAATATAACTTTCAGCTGCTAGACGAAATCTTTCAGCACTAAGAAAATCGAGTGGGATTCTCTGTCCAACAAGGGTTCAGAAGCAAAATCAAGGCATAATCTACAAGGTGCATAACACTAAAAACCTTAACAAATATAATGGACTTTATCTCTTCGAAGCAGTAATGTTCAAGATGGAAATGCATCATTATTAGAGATGTGCATAGAACGGTGATGCATAAACTGGCAATGTACACAAACGAATATGTTCTACAAACCAAATTGTCCATGCAAATACATGACATGATTTCAACACTCAAATGATTTCATCATGAAATGCACGCTATCCCAACTAGGTTGGGGTCGATGACATGAAGGTTATAGTGTCAACCGTCAATTAATTTCTAAAATTAGTTAACACTATAAATTCATGCAACAAGCAAAGTGGCAAATTTGAAAACACGAGCATGGAGCATGAAAAACATCATTCTAGAAATACTAAAACACGGTTCTTGATATTTGAAGTCTACAGAAGACATGGATAAAATAAGTTAATGCGATATGAGTTGCATATAGCCCTTTGGACGAAGATGAGATGAAAGGGAAGTCATGTGTTACCTTGACCGCAGATGACCTACTATACTGCTTGCTAAGTGATACATATAGAGCTTCCAGTCGATCAATTTCATCAGAAGAATACTGACCATTTTCTTTAAACAGCCCCATACACCTTTGTAAACCTTCATAGTACCTAACCTCACAGAAGAAGATGAAGAAAATAAAGTACGATAAACAATTGACTCGTAGCATGAAAACTTCTAATATATAAAGATCTTTCACTATTCAATAAAATCCGTTAAAAAAAGAATAAAATTAAACCAAAAAGCACTTTTGAAGGAAATGGCCAGGCTAAGAAATAAAGAGAATGTACACCCATAACATGAGTACTCTGATGTAGAACGCTCTTTTGTATATGATGAGTCAGGTACAAAACCATAACTAATTCTGCCTCTGTACAGGTACCAGCCAGATAAAAAAAGCATAATTTATACGTTTGAAACTTGGAATAAAGAATGTATTCCTCATATGGATGAAATACAAGTCTGAAATTCTCAAGCTTGAAGTACATATATATGCTGTACGTATGTATTGAAGCCTACCCTGATTTTCCATCCACCCCACAGCCTCGTGGCTGTCTCAATCTTAGTGTCTCCTACAAAAAGCATAATACATGGACAGACAGAGTTCACCAGAGGCACTCTTACATACGAACACATAGAGAGAGTGGGAGGGAAGAAGGTGATACATGTGGACATCTAGAAATAACAATCGAGGAAAGCAAGGATTTCATGCATGAAAGAGTTCATATCTGTGACTTTTAAAACTTATTGTTAAGAATACAAGTCTTTCACCATATGAAGATCCTTGCTCCAATATATTACCATGTCTCTCCTAAGTTGGATATGTATGAGATAGTCCAGTTTAGACTGATCCCATATCTACAAGGTGACTCTCCATTCTTGCAGCAGAAAATAATTAAAAGATCTTAGTTTATTTCAAAATAACTCGATGATTGAGGGTCCATCCAAATTTCTCATTTCAATTTCACGAAGTCTCTGTCTCATTACTTTAGTTTTTGGAAAACTTCGTTCAATGTAGTTTTCAGGCCTGTCAACACACAAACTGGGTTTAAAAACTCCAACATCTATTTGGTCAGCCAACATCTCTCTTAAAGCATAGTAAATCTCCCATTGACAAGATATATTGTTTAAAAGATAAATACATCCAAGCACTGTCCAGCTCTGGAACTTGGTATTTGTTGTGTAGGGAGAAAAACATCAACCAGTAAAGGTTTACTCCTCCGAAAATGCAGATATGATCAATTAATCACAAAACCATGAAATTTTATGTGCTATAAAAGTGGCGAGAAAGCTCTAAATTTGATATGATGATAACATTACATACCTGTAGTTGTCAGGATTCATCGAAAGTAGTTTCTTGTATCGTTCTACTCCTTCATCAAGGCGGCCAAGCTTTTCAAGCAGAGAAACCTCTTGTTCCTTATAAGACAATTTATCAACCTACAGCAAAAAAACAAAGAGAGTTTACAAGTCTATAGTGAATCAAACTTAGAAGCACCAAATGCAAAATAGTCACTCACTATTTTGAATTCTTTCTTGTGCAACTCCTCAAGAGCCCGTTCAACCAATCCACATTCTTCCAATAAAGAAATCTGAAAGCAAATATTATAATGAAAATTGATTACACATGCAAAGTAATAAAATCAATTGGATGGTGTTCATGAGATGCTTCCTGTTTTTAAGCAGGTAAAACAACTGCAAATTATAAAAGCTAAATAATCATAGAAGCCAAATATAATTCCATTCTACAGAATCCAAATATTGTCTTTTAGGTGCACTGCAGTTTATTAGAATACCGGCTATATATATGGCATAGCCGCATAAGCTTTCAATAGGGGTATTCCTAAAAAAAGCAATCTATATGCCCAATGATAAAACTACGGAGTACTCATAGCTGCTACAGAAGAATTGATCACCCAGACTTCAAAAAAAGCCTATACACCATTTTAATGTTTACTCGATTCTAAAGCAATTTGATTCAACTCTTCAATACTCAATAGCATTCACATGTTTAATTCTAAAGCAAATGATGGCATTCCCATCAGCTCAGTATATCAAGTACAAAATAAATTCAAGTACATCTAAGAGTGCAGTTAAATAGTAAGATTGATAGGAAATCCTAAAATATGTTGAGGAAGGAAAAACAACCGACTAATGTCCGCAACCAAATATCAGCGGTAGAAAATCAGCACTAACAGTGATGATAAAACGTCATATAGACATGTCAACATGAAATAATTACGAGTGAGTGTCAGAGGACAAGGATCAAATATCAGATGACAAAAGGATTATGCCAACATTTATGTGAGCAAAGGTTAGGCTGATGTCAATCCCTGAAACATAATAAAGTCATCATGTGACAACAGCAGATTTTGTATGTAACACCTAATGGCGAGCAAAGTTTAGCAGAAAACTTTCCAAAAATTTCAGTTATATGGTTTGATGCTGTTAGATACCTTGTACAAAAGCATCTCTCCATGTTCACAGCGTTCATTATCCGGAGGGTAATCATCCTCAAGAGTCCCTTCGTATGCTTCAAGGATAACAACTGCCTTTGGTCCACTGTTACATAAGAAAGGTAAGTACAAGCTACAAAACAAAAAAATCAAATTCCGACAACAGGTCACTTGAAATTGAAAACTTTTTATCCACAGATCGACACCTAAAGACATCAATTCAAAACAACAATTATACCAAGTTATCAATATACTCCACTGGTTATACAACCTAGAAACATTTATGAGAAATTGGTATATGAGTTGTAACTTTCAACTACCTGACTCAAAATGTGATCTAGACTCAAAATGGCATATCTAGCCTACAATGTGTATATCCTAATTCTGTGAATACTAGAAAACTACTAGGGAACAAAAGTGAAGGCAGGAGTCAAATGTCTGAAATAAGAAAGGCATAAAAACTGTATCTAGTTTCGCATCAAAATTTCTGCAGCTTACAATGAAATATGCACACACACTGGTAAGTAAGGTCACAACATACTTAAAATTCAGATGCTGGGCAACAGCGAAGCCAATCCAATTCATGCGATGATTTGGTTTCAAGGTGAGCAATTGTTGTCTTGTCTCGACAAAACCTTCCAAGTCACGCATTTGCGCCTGTTAAATGATTATGAAAACAAAACACATCATCAGCTAGAGTTACAAAAAGGCAGAAGTAACAGATGTTTTCTTTCGTAAGTTCTGCAAGGCAGATATGCAGGGCCAATTCTTCTTGAGATTATTTCCCAAACAACAGTTCAAGTATTCAACAACTAAAAGGAAACCAATGTTATTCCTTTTTATCGACTCACATGAAATCCAATTCACACTCATTCAATGTTTTTGCAGAATAATCTAATCGAACATTTGACAACTGTTTTAGTGATTATGTTTACTACTGCATATGATCTGCAGGGTCCACTCTAATGTTTTAAATGAAACCTTAAAATCATATAAACCTTTTTTGTTCCCCTCCCAACTTTTACGTCCAAATTAACCACATACAGGTCTGAGTCTGCCTTACACTTCCGCTTAATATGTCGCCATTTGCTCTAGTATTCTTTGGACTACTAAATGTTAAGCATACGGCGACTTGAATAGGGAAAGAGTAAGCACCACAACCTTGAAAGCATATCAATAGAATTCAGGCAGAAATGAGAAGTTCTAATTATCACACAATCATATGAAAAACGAGAATTGCTCAATTAGTCTTCAACTACAACGACAGCTGCCCAACCATAAACATGTAGCTGGGCAATATACACCTTGAAGAAGGAAAGAGGAAGGCTAGATTTATTTTTTTAACATAAATAACAGCTGTAAGATTATAATATTACAGAACTCAAACATCTCAACTAGCAAAATAAAATATGCTTTCTCAGGATCTTTTCTCTAACATTGTTTACGAAAAACAGCAGGAAAAAAATAGCCCTTTTCTAAACAGCAGGAAAAATAACTTATTTACCCTACAAACGGTCATTGTTTTCGCTAAATCAATTTCCTGGACTATTCTGTATGTCAGATTGACCTCTTACGTTTCGCTATCTTAATACTCGGCCGTAGAAAATGAAACCCAAGAGTTATTCAATATATCAGATAAGGCAACAATAGATAATTCCACATACTATACACAAACTTGTGGACGCTTCCATACATACAAGAAAAGAAGAAAAGCATAATTCGCCAACAAATGATAATTTATCCCACAGGATTCGTCATTCACCAGCCTCATTGATTTTTCTTCAGTAGAAAGCACGTGCAGAACAATATACCTGTAAAAGAGATAGGTCCCGGAGTATTTCAATATTATCAGGATCTATTCTTAGTGCATTCCGATAACACTTAATTGCTTCCCTGTATTCTCTGTCCGACCGATACAGAAGACCATAAACATGCCAGCAAACATGACTCTTAAGGTCATTCTGCATAAAGGAGATCCAAGTTCAGAACTGAATGGTGACTATAACCAGGTAATATAAGGCACAAGTTCAAGGCAAGTGAACAATGGAGGTTAACCTTTAACCCAAGTCTAACAAGTTCATATGCTTCGGATTTGCGTTCCATGCAATTCAAAGTCAGCCCTTTCATGGATATAGTTTCTGGTGACCAAGAAGAAACCAATTGCAAATTTATAAAACCAGTAGCAATGTGAACAGAATAGGATATACATAAAGAATTATGACCAAAAGAAGAAATTCATATTCTCCATCCATGAAAGATCAACAGCCCAAACGCATAAATCTTAGTGGTTTTTAGTCTACTAACCCTGATAAAAAGAATGGCATTGTCAATTAAAATAAAGGTTAACAGGACAATAATAGAAATGTGGGCGGACCTTTTAGCCTCCAACATGACCTAATTCACACCTTCACATGCATGCACAAGAAGAAAAGAAAAAAAAGGTAGAGAGATTAAGAAAGTGAGAGCATGAGAGGAACACTGAGACACGCACATATGGAGAATCGGGAGGAAGGAGGGGAGGGAAGGAGAGAGATGGCACAATCTTATCTCGGCAAAATTTCCGAAATAAAATGTCAAATCAGGTGACTGCAATCAATCAGATTTCTAATTACAGAGTCAGTCTTCCAATTGCATGAACATAAAGAAGGGCTTAACAAAACTACTGCATTTTCCAATACTAGAAGTGATATAGAGAAAGTAAACATGAAAAAGAAAACAGATCTCCTTGGGCATGAATGGACAAGTAATTCAAATTCTAACCAATATAATAGTCCTCTTCAGTTTGTTCTCTGTTTTATTACCAACGCCGAACAAGAAAATATATGAAAAATAAAAAATAATAGTTTCTATAATCAGAGCTGTATAAGAATGAGATGCTATATCAACAATAGAAGGCCCATAACAAACATGCACTCCACTACCAGATAAAATTTCAACATACCTCCATGATCAGGGAACTTCTTTAAAATTGCATCAGCAGCCTTTAAACCCTTTTTGTACTGTTTTGTTTCATAAGATTTCTGCATTGGTCAAATATATGAAATAATAAAATGTCACAACAATCATCACGACCAAAGAGCTAGAGGCCTTGAAATGGAAGTTTGCAAATAATAATAACTAAAGCGACAACAAGAACCATCATCTTCAAATAAGTCATGCAGATTCTTGAAGACCAAAAGCTATTGTGTATGGTAGAACATAGAAATACTTCTGCCAGAGAACATACTCTCATGTATGTCCTCTGTGTCACATGTAAGTTTCAATATAAAGCTTCAGGATCTCCTAATCCCTTTACCCTTTGAGTGTATTTAGAAAGGGAAAAAAAATTACTTACACTTCAGAAAGTCCAAGTTCTACTAAATGATAGTACGTTCATGATGAAACAAGCATATCATTGTGAAGCATTAAACTTACGGGTTACAGTCTGAGTACTTGAAAACTGGCTACAGCAGAAGCTTATAAATTTAAGGTAATTCCTCATTTTACTCATCACTTTTTCTATCTATCCTAGCATATACCAATTGTCGTCTTACAATTTTAAAATGCAATTTCCTAAGCTCCAAGCATTCAATAAGGTAAAGGCGAAACACATGTGCCTTTCTCTAATCTTTGCCTAGATTTAAAAATGATCAAAATCCATCAAGATTATACACCAGCTATTCATAATGTGCAAATTATCTCTATCTCTTCGAAAAATAATATCAAGCCGAGACAACTTCTTCAGCATTAATAATCAGTGGCTTTAGAGAAAAAAAAAATCAAGGATCAAAATCGCTTGTTATTCAACATGACTGCGTGCTGCGTGGTCAAGTGAAGAGAAGACAGTGAAAAGCGACAACCGGATGCTTCATGTTTTTAAAAAAAAATAATAACAAATGCAAAATTTTAACACTGCAATCGGCTAATATATCCTAGGGTTTTACGCGCCGCCGTATTGCAAATTGGACTACTATAGCAAGATCTCCAGCAAACAAGAAGCTGAAAAGTAAATTGATTTGAAGGGAACAAATACTTACGACGATGAGCTTAAAGAGGTTAGCCTCTTTGGGAGGAAGCGAAGCGCCCATTGTAGCTACCGGACTGAAGGCAAACTGATGAGAAGGAGCCCCCGATTAAAACGTCTCGATAAGTTGTATGGAAAAATAGAGCAAGATAAGTAGAGTGGCGGTGAGGGGGGGTTGCGGTCAGGTGGGGGTGGCGTTTATCTGCTGCAAGCCTGCAACCCTACTACTACACGGTAAGGAAGAAGAAGAGCAAAACAAGATGACTGTGAAATTGTTAAAATTCTTGAAAGTCGATGAGGATCGCGGTCAGTGGTATTTTGGTCATTTATTACTATTTCTTTTTCATTTTATTGGTATTTTTCTAGATTAAAATTCGATCATATATAATTTCAGAAAGATAAAATTTAAAATTTATGATAATTATAATGTTAGATTTGCAGTCAAGAATATTTTTATTACAAATTTTTTATTTGGTTTTATATTATAAAAAATAATTTACTGTCAAAACTCAACCTATAAATATAGATTGATATACTTAATATGAAATAATAAAGTCTATTAAATATTCCGGTATGATATTCCAATAAATTAGATAGGACGAGGCATTATCCAACCCGTGCGATGCACGGTCTTTGGTTGAATATCTAAGTGTTTTGTACGTAATGTTGGGGCAGACGGTTGAATGAGCAGATGGCAGAATTTAAATGCCTTTTAGAGAAGTTTATATGTTTTTTTATTGTTATTGTCCTTTTATTTTAGTCTATGTAATTAGTTATATGAAATGAGGCTTTACTAACCCGTATGTTGCTCCGAGGTTGTTTTTGATTTATTCAACTCGCGTGATGCACCGATTGTATCTAAGATTTCATAGCTAAAATTTAACCATCTTGTAATTTATACTATCATTTAAAAGTTCATTTTAATCACCTTGTGTATTAAAAGGTGCATTTGCATTGTGATGTTTATCATAACTTTTGTATTTAAATTAGTTTATTTACATTAAAAGTTACAATTAAAATAGTCTCTTCATATATTTACAATTGAAAGTTACAATTAAATCCACTTTCCACGTTAAATTAAGGGGGATAAGTATTATATAGTACGAGATATTCAGACCCGTGCGCTGCACCGGTGTCTTTTTCTGATAAACTATTGAACTCTTGCTTATGTCTTAAACTTAACTTTTTTAATTTATTATTATAAATTACAAATGGGTTCGAGCAAAAATTATGTAGTTTTTCCTTTATATTCATTATTCAAGTTGATAACCGTAAGAAAAGTATTTATTTGTTTTACTAATTTGAATCGTTAGTGTTTTTGGCTTCTTTTATTTGCACTGGGCATGAGCTTAGTTTATAATTGTGTTTGTGTTCTTACTTGCATTGGGCCCTAGATAACTTTTAAATTGTGTTTGGTTTCTTATTTGCATTGGGTCTCACCAAAATCATTAAAGTAACACTAATTAACTATCAGAATGCTCCAAATTCTATAAAAACTAAAGATTCAAGAACACAAACAGACTAAACTAAATAACTTAATAATCAAATCATCACCATCTAACCTTAACAAACAAACAACCTATGCTAAAAAAACATCAACTTGATTAACATGTTATCGACATCGCGAAAATCGACATATACTATCATGCAAAGAATGCAATTAAACCAATAATGTGATGAATAACAGATAAAGATAAGTAGAGAATGAAATTGTAATCATTCAAAATAAAAACCATCAATATTATAGGCATGAATCAATCTTGGAATAAAATCAAACCACTAAAGTTGATATCACAAACTAAAAAATGATTCTTTAGTTTAACTACAGAAAACCATGTGATCATTATATATTATCATACAACATATCTTCATTGTGATTTTATAAATCAATACAATGAACAATCAAAGTCGCTAAGAATTTATGAGTCTCATTTCCATTTGTAAACTCAATATATATTCAGTAGTATCTCTAAACAGTCCATCCAAACCAACCGATGAGTCCCCGTTTGGGATCAATTTTTTCTACGTTCGAATCTTTCTTTCTATGATCTTCATTGTAGCCCGTCTTGAACGACCTTCTTGACCTACTCGTCGTGCCCTACGTCTCTTTATCATATTTAATGTATTATTCCTTGTGGGGATATACCTACACACACAAAAATAAAAATTAAAATAAACCTTACCTTTAAATTAATTTTAAAAACTTTGAGTCACGAATGGAGTTCCATTCATACTTATGATTTTAGTACAACTGAATTGTAACACCCCGAGATATTCGGAATAATTACAGCGCCGTAAACCCTTTAGATAAGGATTTACAAGGCTAATTTTAAAAGAAGTGTAAAAGTAATCCAATCGAACAACTGAAGTTCAAATACAGATTTGATTTAACCGATCAAATGAGTTAACTTATACAACCATATCGAAATGACCTTATTAAAACAGACGTACTCGAGTACTAAACGAACCAAGAAGACAAATCACAATAACAATAACATCAACCACATCACTGAGCCATTCCATCGTCCTGTCGGTACTGTGGTTGCCTCCCCGCTCCTCGGCTACCTGAACATCAAAACAATGTCCACCCCCGAAGGGGTTAGCAAAACAATGCTAGTGCAAGTATCATCATACAATAAATCATCAATGCATCATAGAACATGCAAAACGGACTTCCGCCACCGGAATCCAATGATGCGAATCCTCACGATTCCATCAACACAATACAGGGTAATCCAGCGATCCAGCGCCCTTGGTATAGATCCCCATGATGATCCCGTCGGACCAACGCATGGTGGAAAACCCGTCCAGCGATCCAGCGCCCTCAGCATAGATCCCCATGATGATCCCGTCGGACCAACGCATGGTGGACATTCGATCCAGCGCCCTCAGCATAGATCCTCATGATCCCCTCGGATCATTTATACCATAAATCAATCAACTATGCATACACATATGCATTTCAATATGTTCATCAATACGAACAAATAACCACGAATATCACGAGAATTATCAGAAATACATCTCATATTCAACAGTATGAACAAAACCACAAGCATGATAAATCGAACTCGACATATGATACTTGCCTCGAAAATGGCAAGGACGAAACACTTCAATGATCTCGACACCCTCGAAGGTCATCTCCTTTGATCAACGTAACAAGCTCGAACCTTAACAAAAGGAATGATATACAAATCATCTCACGTCGAACGATGGCCTAACAATTCGGTCTACGGCCGAAAAGCTCAAAATAAACAATCTGCCTGGACTGCTTAGCGTGCGCTACGTACTCTACGTAACGTGCGCTAAGCCGGCCTGTTAGCGTACGCTATCGTGTAAGACTAGCGTGCACTAGCTACGAACCGACAGTTTGAATCGGCCGATACATAGCGTACGCTACGTACGTATTGTGCGCTAACTGAACCCCGATAGCGCACGTTAACTCACATATGTTAGCGTGCGCTAACCTTGCATGGCAGAATACTGCTAACGGAAAAACTGGGTTGAAAGGTGGTGAATTCATGAATTCTATGTTGATACAACAAGTCATCCTCAAGCATGTCATGCTAATAAGGTTTGAGGAAGTTCCATGATCATGAGGTACAAATATACGGATAATCATCTCAACGTCATATCTTATCTTTGATCTTCAAGAATCATACCAAGTTCCGATTATTCCAAGTCCCAAAACATATGATTCCTTACGTAAAACATACGAACTAGGTAATTTCATATACTGGTCGATTGGTTTTGAAGATACGTAACATGCTCAGGAATCCACATACTAGGTTCAACGGATCATACGATGAATAAGTGTCGAAACGTCGAAAATATCCTTCTAACACATGATGAACGACCAATAACGAATCTAACTGACTAGACGAACATGATCAACATCCTTTAGAACACAACTAGTATTGGTGAAGAATCACCTACCTCAAGGTAGTGAAGAACACGGAGGAAAATGAAGCAATCCGACACCGAAAGCTTGAACACCAATCTCCAATGATATACGATCTTCAATCACGAACCAGGATGTTGATATGAAGTGTTTAGGATGAAGGAAGTTATGTTCTAAGTGTAAGAATTCGGGTAATGGGAGAAGAAAGAACTAAAATCACGAATAGGATGCTGTCCTATTTATAAGAAATGGCTATTAGCGCGCGCTAGACCCTGCTCGTAGCGTGCGCTAGCGGCTCACTGACTAAACTGTACTTAACACTTAGCGTGCGCTACGCATATACCTGTAGCGTGCGCTAAGGCGTTGACTCGGCTTTTCCTGAAAGCCGTCCAGGTACATCCCGACACGATCCGACAGGGGTCCCCCGGCCAAATCTCACCTACCGCACGTCTCAATCAAATTGACCACGCATAGCGTGCGCTAATGACCCTCAGTAGCGTGCGCTATGAATCCACGTTAGCGCACGCTAAACATAGCCGATAGCGTGCGCTACATGCGCAGATTTACAATCTTTAAATCACAAACACGAATTTAAACGCTCGACAACATCGGATTATGAAATACGGAGAATAGTACTCAGACAAAAGTACAATCATTACAATATCACAAGTTCCAATTACATAACAGAAATCTCGGGTATTACATCCTTCCTCCCTAAAAAGAAGTTTCGTCCCGAAACTTAAGATGAAAATAACTCCGGATATCTGGTCTTCATACTGTCCTCCGTTTCCCAAGTGGCCTCTTCGACTCCATGTCGTGACCATTGTACTTTAACCAAGTGTATTGGTTTATTCCTCAATTGTTTGATCTGGCTCTCAAGTATCTTGATTGGTCTCTCTTCGAAGGTGCCATCATTAGCTATCTCGATCTCGTCGAAATCAATGATGTGACTGGGGTCCGGTACATACTTCCGCAATTGGGATACGTGAAACACATTGTGAACGTGACTCAGCGATGGCGGTAAGGCCAACATGTATGCTAAATCTCCAACTCTCTCGAGGATCGCAAATGGTCCGATATATCTCGGACTAAGCTTGCCTCTCCTCCCAAAACGGAAAATCCCTCGTGTAGGAGACACCTTCAATAGTACATGGTCCCCAGCGTCGAACTCTAGAAGGCGACGACGTACATCTGCATAAGACTTCTGTTGACTCGCGGTCAGCGGTCTCTCGAATCAAAGATATCTTCTCTTGAGTCCGAATAATCAATTCGCCTCGTCCCGATCAAATCCGAAGAATCATCCCAACATAGGGGTGATCGGCATCTTCTCCCGTACAAAGCTTCAAATGGTGCCATCTTAATTGAAGCATGCCAACTATTATTGTAGGTGAATTCAACTAATGGCAAATGAACTTCCCAATCAGTTGACCAATCCAAAGCACAAGCTCTAAGCATGTCTTCTACAGTTTGAATAGTCCTTTCGGACTGACCGTCCGTTTGGGGATGATAAGCCGTACTAAAATTGAGCTCAGTCCCCAAAGCCTTATGAACCGATTTCCAGAAGTGTGACACGAAACGACCATCTCGATCCGAAATAATGGTCTTCGGCGTCCCGTGCAATCTGACTATCTCCGCAATAAATATTCGTGCCAATCTATCGGGTCCCCATGTATCTTTAATTCCCAGGAAATGAGCCGACTTGGTTAGTCGATCAACTACAACCCAAATCATGTTCATTCCCGTTCTAGTCCTTGGCATACTAGTGATGAAGTCCATCGAGATATCCTCCCACTTCCACTCAGGGATCGGAAGCGGCTTTAACATTCCGGCAGGTCGTTGATGTTCAATATTAACCTGTTGACAAGTCAAACACTTCGAAACGTACTCCGCTACGTCCTTTTTCATATTCCCCCACCAGAAGTTTTGCTTTAAATCCTTATACATCTTACTGCTGCCTGAGTGAATAGAATAGGGCGTGCTATGAGCTTCCTTTAAAATTGTCCATCTCAAATCATCATCCTCGGGAACGCAAAGTCGACTCTGAAATCTCAGAACCCCATCGCCTTGTATCACGAATCCTGGGGCTTTTCCTTTCTTTACTTCGTCATATAATCGAAGGATCAGAGAATCGTTCAATTGTTTAGACTTGATCTCCTCGACTAATGATGAAGTCAGTTCCATCACATAAAGTTGCCCTTGGATTCCTGGTGCCCATACTTCAATCCCCTCGCGGATCAGTTCTCGTTGAATACTGGTTTGGGACGTAAGTGCTTCCAACACTCGAAGAGAAACAGGTTTACGGCTCAAAGCATCAGCTACTACGTTTGCTTTCCCCGGATGATAGAGAATTTCCAAGTCGTAATCCTTGATCAATTCCAGCCACCTTCTCTGCCTCATGTTTAATTCTTTCTGACTGAAAATGTACTTGAGGCTCTTATGATCTGTAAAGATCTGACAATGAGTGCCGTACAAATAATGTCGCCAAATTTTCAAGGCAAAGACCACAGCTGCTAGCTCCAGATCATGAGTCGGGTAATTAATCTCGTACGGTTTCAATTGCCGAGAAGCATAAGCAGTCACTTTATCCTTCTGCATCAACACACAACCCAAACCTTGATTTGAAGCGTCGCTGTATACCATGAATCCATCAGTTCCCTCTGGTAGCGCTAATATAGGTGCTGTCGTCAGTCTCCTCTTAAGTTCGTCAAAACCAGCCTGGCACTTCTCATTCCACGTGAACTTTTGAGTTTTCTCAGAATAATGGGTGAGCGGACGAGCAATTTTGGAAAATCCTCTACAAAGCGGCGATAATATCCAGAAGTCCTAAGAAGCTTGACTTCTTTCACGTTTTAGAGCTTCCCAATCCAAGATTGCTTCGACTTTCTTCTGTCCACTGAACTCCGTCTACGATATCACATGCCCAAGGAAGGTTACTTCCTTAAGCGAACTCGCATTTTGAAAGTTTTGCATACACTGCTCCTCCTCAAGGTGCTCAAAACCACATGTAAATGTTCAAGCATGTTCCTCTGCGTCCTCGAATATATCGGGATGTCGTCAATGAAGACGACCACAAATTTATCCAAGTATTCCAAGAATACCCGATTCATCAATTGCATGAATACCGCAGAGCATTGGTAAGTCCAAATGGCATTACTACAAATTCATAATGCCTGCATCGGATCCAAAGCATTTCGGTATATCCAATTCCCTAATTCTCAACTGGTGGTATCCTGATCGCAAGTCAATCTTCGAGAATACCCTTGCCCCTTGCAGTTGATCAAACAAGTCGTCGATCCGAGGTATAGGATACTTATTCTTGATCGTCATCTTGTTGAGCTCCCTGTAATCAATACACAGTCGGAGGGATCCGTCTTTCTTCCGGACAAAGAGAACGGGCGCTCCCCAAGGAGAAACGCTCGGTTGAATATAGCCCTTCTGTAACAATTCCTCCAGTTGTTTCTTGATTTCATACATCTCGGTTGGCGCCATGCGATATGGTGCCCTGGAAATAGGAGCCGCTCCAGGCTCTAATTCGATAGTGAATTCCACTCCCCTCTGCGGAGGTAACCCAGGTAGTTCGTCAGGAAATACATCTGGGAACTCATTCACAACTGAAATAGATGAGAGCTCTACTCCTTCCTCTTTCCTCATGGCATAGCACCAAAGTCCGTGACATCCCTGCTTCAGTAATTTCACGGCTTTCATTGCCTTGATCAATTTTCCCGAGCTTCCCGTTCTCCATCCTCGAAATAAGTGTTCAGATCCGTCATCAGCAATGATAGAAATGACTCTCTCTGCATCTGTAATGTACTCCATAACGGTTGAGCCAATCATCTCCGAGAATTAAATCGTCACCGTAGATGTCAACTACAATGAGATTCGATGGCCACTCTCTTCCTTCTATAGATACTGGGAAATCCCTAGCTTCGAGGGTTCCCACAATTTTCTCTCTGCTCGGTAATCCCACAACATAAGGTTCACAATTATACAAGCACGAGATTTTCAAACGATTAACACAGTTCAAAGATATAAAAGAATGCGTAGCTCCCGAATCGAACAAGACACTAACTGGTTGCAAAAGGATCTGAATCGTACCTGATGCAACAGCTGTGTTCTGATCATCAGATTTCCTCATTTCGTACAGGCGCGGAGGAACGGACCCAGCACTGGATGTCTCTCTCTTCCCAGCGTTCTGCTGCTGAAATCCACTCTGCTGCGTCTTATAAAAATCACAAGATTATTCGAAAAGAAAAGTTGACGTTTAAATAGGACTTCATTTGTCGTGCTTCTGGGTTCATAAAGAAGGTATGCATTAGTATTTGACCGCTGGAAAAAAAAAATCCCGACCAGTTCTTACGGACACGATCGCTGCACACGATCGGAAGCCACCATGTGCAACGATCGTGTCCAACGACCTTGACATCGTGCGCACAACTAACGTGTTCACGATCGTTTAACACGATCGTCTACAATCGTGTGCCACGGTCGTGTTCATGGCCAGAAACATGCACACGATCGATGCACAAGGTATCATACAGCCGTGTGCATCGGTCATGTCCAAGGCAGACCGTTTATAATATTGTTCGCTCAGTTTTCTGAATAGTTATTCATCTTTTTGTAATAAGATACCGTGGCAGCGTATTTTGATACATCACGGTGGTCATTGGGAGCAATCGACATATGTAGACAGGGACTCCTTTTTTGTCTACATCGACACGAGCAAAGTTAGTCGTGCATACCTCGTGGGGGTTATCAGAGAGGGTTTAGGTGGTCCAAATTAGTCCGATTACAAATTATGGTACTTGATACACATGGCCAAGGGAAACAAAGTAAAAGTCCTATTACGGGGCTATACCGAGATACTTCGATTACTAGTAGAATACAAGGAGGATCATGCGGTCTATGTTGAGAACGGCAGCTCCTCCACTCCCGAGGTTAATATGGGATGTAGCAGCTAGAGAGTAGAGCCCGGCAACATAAATTATGACATGCCTTCCAAAGACTATCAATACGAGGAAGACGAGGAAGATGAGGAGGTGCATACATCCGAAGGTGAAGATTTCTAATGATTTCTAATAAGTAGAGTGGCGGGGAGGGGGGTTGCGGTCAGGTGGGGGTGGCATTTATCTGCTGCAAGCCTGCAACCCTACTACTACACGGTAAGGAAGAAGAAGAGCAAAACAAGATGACTGTGAAATTGTTAAAATTCTTGAAAGTCGATGAGGATCGCGGTCAGTGGTATTTTGATCATTTATTACTATTTCTTTTTCATTTTATTGGTATTTTTCTAGATTAAAATTCGATCATATATAATTTCATGAAGATAAAATTTAAAATTTATGAAAATTATAATGTTAGATTTGCAGTAAAGAATATTTTTATTTCAAATTTTATTTGGTTTTATATTATAAAAAATAATTTACTGTCAAAACTCAACCTATAAATATAGATTGATATACTTAATATGAAATAATAAAGTCTATTAAATATTCCGGTATGATATTCCAATAAATTAGATAGGATAATGGGTCTAAATTAATTTAGACAATCTGAACGTATGTCTCTATGAGTTTTAAATAATTTGTTTGGGCTTGATTTGATTCATAACGGAGCCGAGTTCCAACGAGCTTTCATCGATATGAATATGAATTTAGCTTAGGTAGTTTGAATTTTGTGGGAATCAATATTTTAATACCAACTCATAAAATTGATAAATTTTATATCACCATTCATAAAACTATAAGTTTTAAGTACCATTTTGATTAAAAAGACTAAAATGTCCTCTCTTTTGTTGTAATGTTGACTTTTCCCTTTTTTTATTTTATTTAATTTAAACTACTTTTCTTCTCTTTTTTCTTTTTTACGTTCCTTATCTGCTCCGATCGATAGTAATGTCCAACAACCAAAATTTAACTACAACATATACATCAAAACAACACAACCATTTTTGACAAAGAGTCTCTCAAAAATCTTATAAAAATCACAAGATTATTCGAAAAGAAAAGTTGATGTTTAAATAGGACTTCATTTGTCGTGCTTTTGGGTTCATAAAGAATGTATGCATCAGTATTTGACCGCTGAAAAAAAAATTCCCGACCAGTTCTTACGGACACGATCGCTGCACACGATGGGAAGCCACCATGTGCAACGATCGTGTGCAACGGTCGTGTCCAACGACCTTGACATCGTGCGCACAACTAACGTGTTCAAGATCGTTTAACACGATCGTCTACAATCGTGTGCCACGATCGTGTTCATGGCAAGAAACATGCACACGATCGATGCACACGGTATCATACGGCCGTGTGCATCGGTCATGTCCAAGGCAGACCATTTATAATATTGTTCGCTCAGTTTTCTGAATAGTTATTCATCTTTTTGTAATAAGATATCGTGGCAGCGTATTTTGATACATCACGGTGGTCATTGGGAGCAATCGACATATGTAGACGGGGACTCCTTTCTTGTCTACATCGACACGAGCAAAGTTAGTCGTGCAAACCTCGTGGGGGTTATCAGAGAGGGTTTGGGTGGTCCAAATTAGTTCGATTACAAATTATAGTACTTGACACACATGGCCAAGGGAAACAAAGTAAAAGTCCTATTACGGGGCTATACCGAGATACTTCGATTACTAGTAGAATACAAGGAGGATCCTGCGGTCTATGTTGAGAACGACAGCTCCTCCACTCCCGAGGTTAATATGGGATGTAGCAGCTAGAGAGTAGAGCCCGGCAACATAAATTATGGCATGCCTTCTGTAACACCCCCAATATGTTCGGGAATATTACAGCGCCGTAAATCCTTTACATAAGGATTTACAAGGCTGAAGGATTGAACAAGTATAAAAAGTGCTGACGAATGGAAATAACGGAATTACAAATACATCAGTTCTGACCAAATACAGAAACAGTACAATTGTCCAACAGAACTCAATATTACATCACCAAATTCAAAACATCACAAACGACTTCGTACTCGAGTACTTATTGAAAATAACGAATAAACGACGGATAAATAAACCCGGTCGGGACATCACTCTGCACCCTCGTCCATACAGCCCGGTGGTTGTTTCCCGCTCTCCGGATCCTGAACACAAACAAAATGTTCACCCCCGAAGGGGTTAGCACAACGATGCTAGTACAAGTACCACAACATATTATTCATATCTCACGGTGAATAATAATAACGTAAACGACAAAATACCAACGAGTCTTCTCCTACGAGAAACTCAAACATAACATATACAACTGATAATCACAACATGATATCAATACATACACATGGTAATTCCATCGATCCAGCGTTCACTGCCTAGAACCCACGATGATCCCGTCAGACCAACCCGTGGTGGAAAAACCCGTCCGATGATCCAGCGCCCTCAGCATAGATCCCAAGATGATCCCGTCGGACCAACACGAGGTGGACACACAATAACGACATACATGCACGACAATATGTATAACAACAATACATAAAACAATTAAGGTACTTGCCTCGATTTGAAGACAATAACAATACTTCCACGAAAATGAACACTCGAAGATCGTCCTCCTCAATCAATCACGTAACGAGACCAAACCTTAACAAAAGAAATGATATAGGATTTATCTCACGTCGTATGAATGTTTAACAATTCGATTAACGGTCAAAAGTTCATAAAGCGCAATGCCCGAATAGCTTAGCGCACGCTAAGTACTCGTGTAGCGTGCGTTAAATGCGCCCAATAGCGCACGCAAACAACAAAGCCTAGCGCACGCTAACGATGCATGGTCGATTACCTCACCGACCGGCCGATTGACTCGTCGATGGTCTAGCGTCGTTACGTACCAAACGTAGCGCACGCTAACAAGCTGCTTCGATAGCGCCGCGTTACATTGCATAGCATAGCGTGCGCTATCTATGCATGGCGATTTCTTGGTGAGCGATGGCTATTTCTTGCCATGTTTGAAACAACGAAATCTTGCGTGATAATTCATGTTACTTCCATGAATACTATGTCTATACCCTTATGAATGATAATACGGATAAAGACAACTTGGATTCAAGGATATGCATACCAATATAAAACCATATTCTTTTCCGACTTCAAATCTTCATACGACAATACGAAAAGCTAAACGGTTGATATCAACACCTCTATATCACCATAATATCCTACCGAAGTTGATAAACGTCCTATATATACTAGATAAATCCTTCCATGATCAAACCTTTAGATTTATCTAACAATAAGGATGTTAACGTCTAGTCCAAGATTACTATGAAATCATCTATTAGATTCGGTTAACCAATGATAGAAGCTTCTCTTCACATATCCGAGGTACTAAGATTCGAATCATGATGATTATAATCAAGGTATTCCAGGCTTATACAACTCACTATTCCAAACATGATATACTTGGATAATTCATCTATGAAAATCCATATCTTGTTAACATGATCATCCAAATCGTTAGAATCCAACTCTAAGTCTGGAGATAGATTGAACATACCTTAAAATGACGAAATCACTGAACCGTAAGGTAGAATCCAACTCCGGTTGGTTGTATGCCCTTCCAAGGTGCTATTCCACTTCCATGAACATTCCACGTGGTAACCAATGTATAAACATCAACAATATGTGTTCTAAGTGTATAAGAGTATTTCTACAACTCTCTGAACTCTCAAGATTGAGGAAAGTGCGAAAGAAATGCAAGCCAACACGGTTGATGTCCCATTTATAATTTTCTCGCATTATTGATAAGTTAGCGCACGCTACTAAGCATCCCTTAGCGTGCGCTAATAATGGTTGACTTGATTTTGTCCGGGTGCGTCGTAGGAATCTCATCCGACCCATGTCCCGGGCGCATGTGTTATCCGTCCGCTCAATAATTGAGCTCTTAGCGCACGTTACTACTACCTGTGTAGCGTACGCTAATAGTGGCCCGATAGCGCGCGTTAAGATACATTCTTAGCGTGCGCTATCACAAGGTTGTTTGAGCAATTATACATGTTTCTATACTTATGCATAATGATATTAATGCACTAAATATCATACTCGATAATCAAAATCATCAATCCGAAATAATACATGGTTGAATACGGATGAAATACACTATAATAAATCCGGATATTACATACTCTCCTACTAAAAAGGAGTTTCGTCCGAAACTCAAGACGAAAATAACTCGGGATATCTAAACTTCATATCGACTTCCGTTTCCCGGTGGCTTCTTCCGTCCCATGACGTGACCCGAACTTTGACCAAAACGATTGACTTGTTCCTCGGTTGCTTAACTCGACTCTCGAGTATCTTGGTAGTCTTTCTTCAAACGTCCCATCTGCTCGACTTCAATCTCGCCAAATCAATGATATGGTGGGATCGGTATATATCTCCGCAATCGATACGTGGAACACGTTATGAACATGGCACAATGACGGCGGTAATGCTAATCAGTATGCCAACTCCCAACTCTCTCGAGGATCTCAAATGGCTCGATATATCTCGGACTCGGCTTTCCTTTCCTTAGAAACGAAAGATTCCCCGAGTAGGAGAAACTTTCAAAAGTACATGGTCCCAGTGTTGAACTCCAATGGGCGACGACGTACGTCCGCATAGATTTCGCGACTCAGGCGATCAACAACCTTTCACGAATCAAGGCTATCTTCTCCCGAGTCTGCTCGATCAACTCTGGTTCTGTTTCGATCAAGTCCGATGAATCGTCCCAACATAAGGGCGATCTGCATCTCCTTCCGTATAATGCCTCAAACGGTGCCATCTTGATAGAAGCATGCCAACTATTGTTGTAGGTAAATTCAACCAACGGTAGATGAACTTCCCAATCGTTTGACCAATCTAAGGCACAGGCCCTTAGCATGTCTTCCACCGTTTGTATAGTTCTCTCAGATTGTCCGTCAGTCTGCGGGTGATAAGTATCTTGAAGTTCAATTCGGTCCCCAAGGCCTTATGAATCGCTTTCCGAGCGAGACACAAAACGGCCATCTCGGTCAGAAACAATGGTCTTTGGCGTACCATGCAATCGAACTATCTCCGAAATAAAGACTCGTGCCAACCTCTCTGGTCCCCACGTATCCTTAATGCCTAGAAAATGAGCCGATTTGGTTAAACGATCAACTATCACCCAAATCATGTTCATTCCTGTCCTGGTTTTCGGCATATTAGTGATAAAGTCCATCGATATGTCCTCCCACTTCCATTCAGAATCGGGAGCGGCTTCAACATTCCAAGAGCCGTTGATGCTCGATCTTAACTCGTGACAAGTCAAGCATTTGAAACATAGTCCGCTACGTCTTTCTTCATGTTGCCCCACCGAGTTACGCTTCAAGTTCTTATACATTTCTTGGTGCCCGGGTGGATAGAATAGGGCGAACTATGAGCTTCCTTCATAATCGTCTGTTTCAGAACATCAACATCGGGAATGCAGAGTCGGTTCTGAAATCTCAAAACTCCATCGTCATGAATTATGAATCCGGGGGCCTTACCTTTGATCACTTCATCACGCAACCGAATCATCATAGGATTATCTGCCTGTCTAGATTTGATTTCTTCGGTTAATGACGAAGTTATCTCCATCACGCACAGCTGTCCTTGGACTCTTTGTAACCACACTTCAATCCCTTCACGAATCATCTCTCGTTGAAGGCTAAGTTGGGATGTCAGCGTTTCCAGCATCTGAATAGAGACAGGCTTGCGGCTAAGTGCATCGGCCACTATATTTGCTTTGCCTGGATGATATAAAATCTCCAAGTCATAGTCCTTAATCAGTTCTAACCATCTTCTTTGCCGCATGTTCAACTCTTTCTGACTGAATATGTATTTGAGAC
Organism: Orobanche coerulescens; assembly: GCA_033398695.1. Classification (NCBI taxonomy): domain Eukaryota; kingdom Viridiplantae; phylum Streptophyta; class Magnoliopsida; order Lamiales; family Orobanchaceae; genus Orobanche; species Orobanche coerulescens. Next base: position 179,326,764 of record CM065808.1, read on the forward strand.
TCTTATGATCTGTAAAGATCTGACAGTGGGTCCCGTACAGATAATGCCTCCAGATCTTCAAGGCAAAAACCACTGCTGCTAGCTCCAAATCATGTGTCGGGTAATTCACTTCATAAGGTTTCAGTTGTCGCGACGCATACGCGATCACCTTATCATTCTGCATCAACACGCACCCAAGTCCTTGGTTCGAAGCATCATCAGAACTATGAATCCTTCAGTTCCTTGCGGAAGTGATAGAATCGTGCCGTCGTCAATCTCTTCTTCAATTCATCAAAGCTAATCGACATAATTCATTCCACTCAAACTTTTGAGTTTTACGAAGTCGAGTAAGTGGGCGGGAGACTTGAGAAAATCCTTCCACGAATCGACGATAGTATCCGGCAAGTCCTAAGAAGCTTGGACCTCTTTCACGTTCTTTGGAGGCTTCCAATCCAGATTGCTTCAATCTTCGAGGATCTACTCGGACTCCTTTAGCCGACACCACATGGCCGAGGAACATTACTTCCTTTAGCCGAATTCACACTTAGAAAGTTTGGCGTACAATTGTTCGTTCCTCAAAAGTCCCAATACAATCCGCAAATCTTGTGCATGTTCTTAGGACTCTTAGAATACACCGAATGTCATCGATAAACACGACCACAAATTTATCCAAAATTCAATGAACACACGGTTCATCAATTGCATAAATCTGCAGTGCGTTAGTGAGACCAAACGGCATCACCACAAACTCATAATGCCCGTAACGAGTTACGAATGCGATTTGAACATCAGATTCCTTAATCCTCAGCTGATGGTATCCTGATCTCAGATCAATTTTAGAAAATACTGTTGCCCCTTGCAACTGGTCAAATAGATCATCAATCCGTGGCAACGGATACTTGTTCTTAATCGTCATCTTATTCAGCTCTCGATAGTCAATACACAGTCGGAGCGATCCATCCTTCTTTCGGACGAAAAGAACTAGCGCTCCCCAGGGTGAAACGCTTGGCTGAATATAGCCCTTGTCCAGTAACTCCTCTAACTGCTTTTTCAGTTCGTACATCTCCGTAGGTGCCATACGATACGGCGCCTTAGAAATTGGTGTCGCTCCGGGTTCCAGCTCAATGGTAAATTCCACATCCCTTCGTGGAGGTAGTCCAGGTAACTCGTCAGGAAACACATCTGGAAATTCGTTCACAACAGGAATGGATGAAAGTTCCACAATTTCATCTTCTTTCTTCATCGCGTAACACCAGTACCCGGTACAACCCTGTTTTAACAATTTGACAGCTTTCATTGCCTTGATCAATTTTCCTGAACTTCCTGGTTTCCATCCCTTAAATAGAATCTCGGAACCATCGTCAGCGATCAGCGAGATATTCCTCCTTCGGTAGTTCACAATTGCTCCATATCGATTAAGCCAATCGTCTCCGAGTATTAGGTCATCTCCTTGCATTTCTATCACGATCAGGTTTGAGAGCCACTCTCTGCCCCCAAACGATACAGGGAAATTTCTAGTTTCTAAATTTCCGACAATCCTCTCTCCACTCGGTAAACCAACAACATAAGGTTCACAAGCATGAAAACCGGAAATATTCAAACGATTTACACAAGACAAAGATATGAAAGAATGTGTAGCTCCTGTATCGAATAAAACGCTAACTGGCTGGGAAAGAATCTGGACAGTACCTGATGCGACAGCAGCATCCTGATCGTCTGTCCTCCTCATCTCGTACAGACGTGGGGGAGCAGATCCGGCACTCGATGTCCCCTTTCGGTCCCATTGTCCTCTGCCTCGCCCGCGGCCAAAATTCTGAGGCATCTGAACACTTTGCTGCGTCTGTGGAATACTGGCCTCCTTCTGGACTGGCTGTGGTGTACGGGCTCTGAAAGACTTTGCAGCCTCTTCACAAAACACCGCCCGATGTCCCTCTCGTCCACAATCAAAACAAATCACGGCAGGAAGGGGGCAATTCCGTCGATAGTGCCCCGTCTGGGCGCAGTTAAAGCATTTCCTGGTAACATCAGTAATAGTTGATGTCGCCCCGAAATTCTTTCCGCTCCTAGCTGGGTGCGGAGGTTTCTTAAAAGAGTGAAAAGATGACTGGGCCTTACGGCCCCCACTCTTTTTGTGCTCTGTGAAAGTACCAGAGACTTTCTGTTTCTTGTTTTCCGCAAATTTCTCCATGGCTGCTTCCTTGATCTCATATGCCAACGCCTTATCTTGGTATTGGCGGAGTGTGGTACATTCGAATCCGGACATGTACCTCTGAACTTCTGGTTTCATTCTCATATCGAAATGAATCATCATTTCTGCATCTGTTCTGACCAGATGTCGAACAAATGCCATTCCTTGGTTAAACGTCTTGATCGCACAGGATACCGCACATCGGAAAGGTGGCAGAGAAAAACTCCCGAACTTTGGCTTCCCTCACAGGACGAGGGCAATCCGGGCTTCCATCATCAATCTAAACTCTGTCAATCGGCATCATGGTCTACAGCCGGATGGCTTCCCACCATTCGGACGCTTCCCCTATCGTAAAATATTGAGCGATAGAGGCTCTCCTGGTCGTCAGGCGATTAATTAGGCAAAGATCTTCTCTAGCTCCTTTAACCAATGATCCCTGTGGGAGTCTCGAAATACCGTCGAATTTGGGTGGTTGCATCTTCGCCACTTCTTGCGACCACCGGTCACCTCGATTTCCCATATCTGGGATCCCTTGCATCCCTCTCCCTGCCGTAGCCCAACCGCCACTTGCATTCGGTCCACGACACAGGCGGCCGAGTCATCTGGTTCACCACTTGACGAAGGATCTCTGCATGCCAGGATCTCGGTTCATTATTAATAGAAGCTGTGCGGCTACTTTGAGCTATGGCCCGGCTGGTTAGAAGGCGACGCCTCCCTTTCGGCATTTCTTCGTCCGCGTCCACGACCGCGACCACGTCCACGTCCGCCTCTCAACATACCGTAAGCATACATACTCAATATACAGAAACAACATCATTCTAATATTCAAGTATAAAGAGATACAATATGCAAAGAACAAGATAGAGTTTAGGAACTTACAACCACCGTTCGTATGAAAACGTAGGCGGTGCGGTGATGTCATTCACGTCCTGTTATCCCAAAAGACATAAATGACCCTATTTTAACCCAACGGCCAAGATATCCATAATCTTAGCTCGATACCATATTCGTAACACCCCAATATGTTCGGGAATATTACGGTCGTAAATCCTTTACATAAGGATTTACAAGGTCAAGGATTGAACAAGTATAAAAGTGCCGACGAATGGAAATAACGGAATTACAAATACATCGATTCGACCAAATACGAAGCAGACAATTGTCCAACAGAACTCAATATTACATCACCAAATTCAAAACATCACAAACGACTTCGTACTCGAGTACTTATTGAAAATAACGAATAAACGACGGATAAATAAACCCGGTCGGGACATCACTCTGCACCCTCGTCGTCATACAGTTCCAGTGGTTGTTTCCCCGCTCTCCTGGATCCTGAACACAAACAAAATGTTCACCCCCGAAGGGGTTAGCACAACGATGCTAGTACAAGTACCACAACATATTATTCATATCTCACGGTGAATAATAATAACGTAAACGACAAAATACCAACGAGTCTTCTCCTACGAGAAACTCAAACATAACATATACAACTGATAATCACAACATGATATCAATACATACACATGGTAATTCCATCGATCCAGCGTTCACTGCCTAGAACCCACGATGATCCCGTCAGACCAACCCGTGGTGGAAAAACCCGTCCGATGATCCAGCGCACGCTAGCATAGATCCCCCGATGATCCCGTCGGACCAACACGAGGTGGACACACAATAACGACATATATGTACGACAATATGTATAACAACAATACATAAAACAATTAAGGTACTTGCCTCGATTTGAAGACAATAACAATACTTCCACGAAAATGAACACTCGAAGATCGTCCTCCTCAATCAATCACGTAACGAGACCAAACCTTAACAAAAGAAATGATATAGGATTTATCTCACGTCGTATGAATGTTTAACAATTCGATTAACGGTCAAAAGTTCATAAACTGCAATCTGCCCGAATAGCTTAGCGCACGCTAAGTACTCTGTGTAGCGTGCGTTACGTCTGCCCAATAGCGCACGCAAACAACAAAGCCTAGCGCACGCTAACGATGCATGGTCAGTACCTCACTGACCAGCCAATTGACTCGTCTGATGGTCTAGCGTACGTTACGTACCAAACGTAGCGTACGCTAACAACTGCTCGATAGCGCACGTTACATTGCATAGCATAGCGTGCGCTATCTATGCATGGCGATTCTTGGTGAGCGAACTGTTCTTGCCATGTTTGAAACAACGAAATCTTGCGTGATAATTCATGTTACTTCCATGAATACTATGTCTATACCCTTATGAATGATAATACGGATAAAGACAACTTCGGATTCAAGGATATGCATACCAATATAAAACCATATTCTTTTCCGACTTCAAATCTTCATACGACAATACGAAAAGCTAAACGGTTGATATCAACACCTCTATATCAGTCCATAATATCCTACTGAAGTTGATAAACGTCCTATATATACTAGATAAATCCTTCCATGATCAAACCTTTAGATTTATCTAACAATAAGGATGTTAACGTCTAGTCCAAGATTACTATGAAATCATCTATTAGATTCGGTTAACCAATGATAGAAGCTTCTCTTCACATATCCGATTACTAAGATTCGAATCATGATGATTATAATCAAGGTATTCCGTGCTTATACAACTCACTATTCCAAACATGATATACTTGGATAATTCATCTATGAAAATCCATATCTTGTTAACATGATCATCCAAATCGTTAGAATCCAACTCTAAGTCCTGGAGATAGATTGAACATACCTTAAAATGACGAAATCACCGAACCGTAAGGTAGAATCCAACTCCGGTTGGTTGTATGCCCTTCAAGGTGCTATTCCACTTCCATGAACATTCCACGTGGTAACCAATGTATAAACATCAACAATATGTGTTCTAAGTGTATAAGAGTATTTCTACAACTCTCTGAACTCTCAAGATTGAGGAAAGTGCGAAAGAAATGCAAGCCAACACGGTTGATGTCCCATTTATAATTTTCTGCATTATTGATAAGTTAGCGCACGCTACTAAGCATCCCTTAGCGTGCGCTAATAATGGTTGACTTTAGATTTTGTCCGGGTGCGTCAGCGGGAATCTCATCCGGACCCATGTCCCGGCTGGCGCATGTGTTATCCGTCCCGCTCAATAATTGAGCTCTTAGCGCACGTTACTACTACCTGTGTAGCGTACGCTAATAGTGGCCCGATAGCGCGCGTTAAGATACATTCTTAGCGTGCGCTATCACAAGGTTGTTTGAGCAATTATACATGTTTCTATACTTATGCATAATGATATTAATGCACTAAATATCATACTCCAATAATCAAAATCATCAATCCGAAATAATACATGGTTGAATAAAGATGAAATACACTGTAATAAATCCGGATATTACACCTTCCAAAGACTATCAATACGAGGAAGACGAGGAAGATGAGGAGGTGCATACATCCAAAGGTGAAGATTTCTAATGATTCCTAATAAGTAGAGTGGCGGGGAGGGGGGGTTGCGGTCAGGTGGGGGTGGCGTTTATGTGCTGCAAGCCTGCAACCCTACTACTACACGGTAAGGAAGAAGAAAAGCAAAACAAGATGACTCTGAAATTGTTAAAATTCTTGAAAGTCGATGAGGATCGCGGTCAGTGGTATTTTGCTCATTTATTACTATTTCTTTTTTATTTTATTGGTATTTTTCTAGATTAAAATTCGATCATATATAATTTCATGAAGATAAAATTTAAAATTTATGAAAATTATAATGTTAGATTTGCAGTAAAGAAAATTTTTATTACAAATTTTTATTTGGTATATTATAAAAAATAATTTACTGTCAAAACTCAACCTATAAATATAGATTGATATACTTAATATGAAATAATAAAGTCTATTAAATATTCCAGTATGATATTCCAATAAATTAGATAGGATAATGGGTGTAAATTAATTTAGACAATTTGAACGTATGTCTCTATGAGTTTTAAATAATTTGTTTGGGCTTGATTTGATTCATAACGGAGCCGAGCTCCAACGAGCTTTCATCGATATGAATATGAATTCAGCTTAGGTAGTTTGAATTTTGTGGGAATCAATATTTTAATACCAACTTATAAAATTGATAAATTTTATATCCCCATTCATAAAACTATAAGTTTTAAGTACCATTTTGATTAAAAAGACTAAAATGTCCTCTCTTATGTTGTAATTGTTGTTGCCCAAAATATTTATCCGAAGATTAATACTGCTGGAAGACGGACAACAAACAACAATTGCGGGAGCACTTCCGAGAGAAAATAAATAATACAAGATTTGCCGGGTTTGTTAGGCCCGGGCTTGAATGCTCTCGCGAGATGTTATTAATACAAATATTCGTGGATACAAGTATTAATGAGAGAAATCTAAATACAATGAGTGTAAAAAGACTCTGTTAATCCGGCTCTTGAGCGAAGCTTGGTGTTCTTCGTCCCCGCCGATAATCTGCTGGATGAGATAGGCCGGGAGAAGTAAGACCGAATGATAGCTGTTGCCAAGAGTTGGAAATTAGCCAAGTGCTGTATATTGTTTCTGTGTTGTATGCTCAAATCGTGAGGTTGCAGAAGTAGATTCAAGCAATGTCCAAGTGCTGGGAGCCTTGTTTATATAGGGACAGCCGGGTCCTGTCCTGTAGTGGCCGATCGCCTGCCGGCCATTATAATAATGTGCCGATCGCCTGCCGGCCAATATTATAATGGGGCGATCTCCTGGGCTGTCGGGCTAAAGTCCAAGGAAGATGCTGGCTGGCGGGCTAAAGTCCAAGGAAGGGGCTGGCACAGCTGGGCGGTCCAATAAGGAGCCAACATGCGTCCGGAGTTAGTCAACATGTGGCCCTACTGACAAGCTTTCGGCGGCTTGTCGGCTGGTGGAGAGATTCTGCCAGGCTATGGTCAAAGGCCCGAGATTCGCGGATCTTGTCTCGGCCCTTGCACGTGGTGCCAGTCTTGAGGCTCGGTCTTTGCTGACTGGATGGCCATCGGTGGAGATCGACATGAGGCGATCGTCTCTAGCTGACCATCAGAGGTCGCCATCGGCAATAGTCGGTCGCCAAGGGTAGGTCGGTAAGATGCCGAGAGAGGATCGCCCGCTTGTCGGTCGCCAGGAGTCGGTCGCTGAATGCCGAGAGGGGATCGTCCATTAGTAGATCGCCAGGGGTCGGTCGCCGAGTATCGAGAGGCGATCGTATCTGAGGTTGATCGCTCGATACCGGGACTTGTCCTGGGGCCTTCGGTCGGTCGATGTAGCTCGTCATTTGGTTAAGGCTCGGTTGCCGATCGGCGAGATCTCGCCTTGGCCGTTCGGCGATGACTGGCCGCCGTCCTCCTAGTCGATCGCCGGTCGGAAGGTGTTAATTCTTGACACAACAATTGCCCCCGACTTGATCTATGTTGAAGACATGGGGCGAGGTGGTTCTTCTTGGTGATCGTGTATGGATGAGGACGGGCGATCGGTGACTTAGGACTCGGACTTGGGCTATCATGGTCGATTGGCTTAGCTATCTTTCGGTCTTGTACTGCAAAAACAACATTGGCGATCCCCATGGAAACTAGGTGGTTTCGCTTTGTTTGAGGAATCGTGCACGATCGCGGAGATCGATGGACCGACTCCATGACCGTGTCTTGGTGCGCGAAGACAATGAGTGTCTCGTGACTCACTTTATTATGAGGGTCCTCTGTTAGTGCGCCTCGCCTCGTATTTAAACGAAGGGCGTGCGGTCTCGGTCTAGAGGAGTCCTTGCGCGGCGGCGTCGGATGAATCAACTCCACGCCGCGGCTTGTTAGCTCGCTTCCACCTCGGCCACCATGGAGATGGCCGACCTCGGCGGTGTACGTTGAGACGGGGTTGTGGCATGTGTCCACCGATTAATGTTGGAGAGCCCTCGGACTACGCCGGCCTCGTATTTAAACGAAGGGCGGGCGATCTCGGCGAAAGGACCTTGCATGGCCGGGCCGATTCCATCGATCGCTGTGACCATGGCTTTATGATGTGCGGTGGAGGCGATCTTATGCCTTAGTCCGTCATGTTATATGCTTCGGATCGTAGATGGCGATCGTGTCCACCGGGTTGATGATGTTGCGATCTGGCGGAAGATCGCGATCGTCGCTCGGCCGATCGCTTTATTCGTAGGTCGATATTGGCGATCGGGCGCGCTAGTCCTCATTTAAAATGGTGTAGGCGGGCATCGAGTCCTCCGGCTCTGTGGGTAGTAGCGATCGGGCCGGGAGGCGGAGGTCGTCACGGCGCCGATCGCTCTACTCTAGCCGAGAAGAAGCCTTTGCACAGACAGAAATCTGCGGCTCTAGCCCGGAAGGCTGCGTAGGTCGTCGGTAGGGTCTTCGTGAGATGCCTGAACATAGGCGAGAAGCCCTGAAAACCTCCTAGAACCGCGTAGAGGGCGGTCTCATCGCTTACGGGCTCGCCGTTGAGGATGATCACGTCTACCCGGTCGATGTAGTCCGAGTCGGACTCTTCTTCTCCCTGCCTGATTTGCATCATGCGATGGCGACCTTCGCCGGCGACCACAGTGGCGAAGTGTTCCGTGAAGACGTGCGCCGGCTCGTTAAAGGAGCCAATGTACCGAGGTGGCAATGAGGAGTAACACCGGTGGCGAGGTCGTCCAAAGGTCGAGGGAACATTCGGCACTGGTCGCGTCGGATGCCCCACACCCGGCCATGTAGATGTTGAACTTGTGCGGGTGTGTTTGGGGTCCGATCGCCCACAGTACGGGTGTCCGAGGAGGAGCGATCTTGTCTTTGCCGGCGAGCTCGATGTCGATCGCGAGCGGCTCGCTCGGCCGGCGATCGTCTTGGCGCGACCGGATTGCGGGAGCGCCTTCACGTCGTCGATCCGACGTTGCAATGCGGCAATCGCCGCGGCTCGGCCGCTTGCGGATCGGCTTTGGGAGCGGGGCCGAGGCGATCGTGTGCGACCTCCGACCCGTGCTGCCGCCGACCTCGGGAATTTGGCGAGCTGGAGCCAGCGGCTGGATCGCCTTGTGGGAGCCGGGTAGGCCGAGCTCCTGGTGACGGACACCAACTCCGTCGTCTCATGGCCGGGACCGATCGCCCGGTCGCCGGAGTCAGGTCGCCGTGCGATCGAAGACGACGTGCCCAGGCCGAGCGCCTCTTCTTGCGGGCGAGAGCCTCTGGCGATCGCTCGGCGATAGCGCCTTGAGCTTCGCTTGGACTTCGGCGGAGGCCGAGGCGGCAGCGAGGCGCGTCGAGAGCACTCCGTCGCTCCTGAAGGACGGCTATGGCCTCTTCGATCTGTTCATTGGTTCGGAACTGATCGAGCGAGAGGCTCGGGCCGCCATCCCGGGACGGGGTCGAGCGCCTCTGGCCGCGGCGGCTACCTTCCACCATCGGCTGCGGCTCGGGCCAGGGACGGAACAGGGTCCGCCGGCTGGTCAGCGGCTTTCTTCGACGCGGAGGCGGAAGACATGATTTCTGAAGGATTTCTTTGAAGTGCAGTAAGTGTCACTTCAAGTATCTGCCCCGAGAACAGTGAGTGTTCTTCGGGACGGTAGGTATAAAAAATCGAGGGTTGGATGTCCTTCCTCTAGCGCCAATTGTTGTTACCCAAAATATTATCCGGAGATAGTATTGCTGGAATGATCGAGTAACAAACAAATGCGAGAACACTTCCGTGAGAAAATAGATAACACAAGATTTGCCGGGGTTATTAATCCCGGGCTTGAATGCTCTCGCGAGATGTTATTAATAAATATACTGTCGAGTACAAATATTAATGTTAGAATCTAATACAAGGAGTGTAAAGACTTCTAGTTATCTAGGCTTTAGAGCGCGTAGATTGCCGGAAGAACCAGATAGATGAATCTGTGAGTTCTTGCTTGGGATATCTGATGAATGTGTATGAATATCACTATGAATGTGTTAGTGTTTGCCAAAAGAGCCTTTTTGATTCTCTTTTTGATGTGTATTTTGCACTTAATTCGTAGTGGATTCGCCTCCTTCTGGCCGCAACAGTGAGTCCTCTATTTATAGGGGAAAAGGTAGTTGGGATCCCTCAGGCGATCGCGGGCGATCGCCGTTTTCTATATTAAAATAAACGGCCGATCGTCCCGTCACGTGGGCCTGTTCCCTTGAGGTCCGAGGTTGCAGTTGGAGGCCAGCTGGGTGAACCAATGGGAAGCCAGCACGTGTTGCGAGTCGCTGTCTGAGGAGGGCCCACTTCGTACCTTTCGGCGGCCTTGTCGGTAGGTGTGGTAGGTGACAGGCTGGGGTCAATGATCCTATCTGTCGGTATCCTATGAAGATCCGCGGGTGGGCCATCGTCCAAGATTCGGTCTTCGACGACTTTGACGGATGCTGGATCCCCACGTGGCATGAGACGATCGCCTCTGGTCTGTTCTCCAAAGACGATCGCCAGGTATCAAAAGACGATCGCTGGTTACCAAAAGACGATCGCTGCATTATGCCGAACTCTAGGCGTTTGTCCGGAGTTTGTCTTCTATGGTTGACTTTTCTGGGAGGTCGCCGATCGCCTATCGTGGCGAATTTAAACGCCGCACAACAGTAATGTTGACTTTTCCCTTTTTTATTTTATTTAATTTAAACTACTTTTCTTCTCTTTTTTCTTTTTTACTTTCCTTATCTGCTCCGATCGATATTAATGTCGAACAACCAAAATTTAACTACAACATATACATCAAAACAACACAACCATTTTTGACAAAAAGTCTCTCAAAAATCTTATAAAAATCACAAGATTATTCGAAAAGAAAAGTTGACGTTTAAATAGGACTTCATTTGTCATGCTTCTGGGTTCATAAAGAAGGTATGCATCAGTATTTGACCGCTGGAATTTTTTTTTCCCGACCAGTTCTTACGGACACGATCGCTGCACATGATGGGAAGCCACCATGTGCAACGATCGTGTGCAACGGTCGTGTCCAACGACCTTAACATCGTGCGCACAACTAACGTGTTCACGATCGTTTAACACGATCGTCTACAATCGTGTGCCACTATCGTGTTCATGGCCAGAAACATGCACACGATCGATGCACACGGTATCATACGGCCGTGTGCATCGGTCATGTCCAAGGCAGACCATTTATAATATTGTTCGCTCAGTTTTCTGAATAGTTATTCATTTTTTTGTAATAAGATATCGTGGCAGCATATTTTGATACATCACGGTGGTCATTGGGAGCAATCGACATATGTAGACGGGGACTCCTTTTTTGTCTACATCGACACTAGCAAAGTTAGTCGTGCAAACCTCGTGGGGGTTATCAGAGAGGGTTTGGGTGGTCCAAATTAGTCCGATTACAAATTATGGTACTTGACACACATGGCCAAGGGAAACAAAGTAAAAGTCCTATTACGGGGCTATACCGAAATACTTCGATTACTAGTAGAATACAAGGAGGATCCTGCGGTCTATGTTGAGAACGGCAGCTCCTCCACTCCCGAGGTTAATATGGGATGTAGCAGCTAGAGAGAAGAGCCCGGCAACATAAATTATGACATGCCTTCCAAAGACTATCAATACGAGGAAGACGAGGAAGATGAGGAGGTGCATACATCCGAAGGTGAAGATTTCTAATTATTTCTAATAAGTAGAGTGGCGGGTAGGGGGGTTTCGGTCAGGTGGGGGTGGCGTTTATCTGCTGCAAGCCTGCAACCCTACTACTACACGGTAAGGAAGAAGAAGAGCAAAGCAAGATGACTGTGAAATTGTTAAAATTCTTGAAAGTCGATGAGGATCGCGGTCAATGGTATTTTGGTCATTTATTACTATTTCTTTTTCATTTTATTGGTATTTTCCTAGATTAAAATTCGATCATATATAATTTCACGAAGATAAAATTTAAAATTTATGAAAATTATAATGTTAGATTTGTAGTAAATAATATTTTTATTACAAATTTTTATTTGGTTTTATATTATAAAAAATAATTTACTGTCAAAACTCAACCTATAAATATAGATTGATATACTTAATATGAAATAATAAAGTCTATTAAATATTCCGGTATGATATTCCAATAAATTAGATAGGATAATGGGTGTAAATTAATTTAGACAATCTGAACGTATGTCTCTATGGGTTTTAAATAATTTGTTTGGGCTTGATTTGATTCATAACGGAGCCGAGCTCCAACGAGCTTTCATCGATATGAATATGAATTCAGGTTAGGTAGTTTGAATTTTGTGGGAATCAATATTTTAATACCAACTCATAAAATTGATAAATTTTATATCCTCATTCGTAAAACTATAAGTTTTAAGTACCATTTTGATTAAAAAGACTAAAATGTCCTCTCTTTTGTTGTAATGTTGACTTTTCCCTTTTTTATTTTATTTAATTTAAACTACTTTTCTTCTCTTTTTTCTTTTTTACTTTCATTATCGGCTCCGATCGATATTAATGTCCAACAACCAAAATTTAACTACAACATATACATCAAAACAACACAACCATTTTTGACAAAGAGTCTCTCAAAAATCTTATAAAAATCACAAGATTATTCGAAAAGAAAAATTGACGTTTAAATAGGACTTCATTTGTCGTGCTTTTGGGTTCATAAAGAATGTATGCATCAGTATTTGACCGCTGGAAAAAAAATTCCCGACCAGTTCTTACGGACACGATCGCTGCACACGATGGGAAGCCACCATGTGCAACGATCATGTGCAACGGTCGTGTCCAACGACCTTGACATCGTGCGCACAACTAACGTGTTCACGATCGTTTAACACGATCGTCTACAATCGTGTGCCACGATGGTGTTCATGGCCAGAAACATGCACACGATCGATGCACACGGTATCATACGATCGTGTGCATCGGTCATGTCCAAGGCAGACCGTTTATAATATTGTTCGCTCAGATTTCTGAATAGTTATTCATCTTTTTGTAATAAGATATTGTGGCAGCATATTTTGATACATCACGGTGGTCATTGGGAGCAATCGACATATGTAGACGGGGACTCCTTTTTTGTCTACATCGACACGAGCAAAGTTAGTCGTGCAAACCTCGTTGGGGTTATCAGATAGGGTTTGGGTGGTCCAAATTAGTCCGATTACAAATTTTGGTACTTGACACACATGCCAGGGGAAACAAAGTAAAAATCCTATTACGGGGCTATACCGAGATACTTCGATTACTAGTAGAATACAAGGAGGATCCTGCGGTCTATGTTGAGAACGGCAACTCCTCCACTCCCGAGGTTAATATGGGATGTAGCAGCTAGAGAGTAGAGCCCGGCAACATAAATTATGACATGCCTTCCAAAGACTATCAATACGAGGAAGACGAGGAAGATGAGGAGGTGCATACATCCGAAGGTGAAGATTTCTAATGATTTCTAATAAGTAGAGTGGCGGGGAGGGGGGGTTGCGGTCAGGTGGGGGTGGCGTTTATTTGCTGCAAGCCTGCAACCATACTACTACACGGTAAGGAAGAAGAATAGCAAAACAAGATGACTGTGAAATTGTTAAAATTCTTGAAAGTCGATGAGGATCGCGGTCAGTGGTATTTTGGTCATTTATTACTATTTCTTTTTCATTTTATTGGTATTTTTCTAGATTAAAATTCGATCATATATAATTTCATGAAGATAAAATTTAAAATTTATGAAAATTATAATGTTAGATTTGCAGTAAAGATTATTTTTATTACAAATTTTTATTTGGTTTTATATTATAAAAAATAATTTACTGTCAAAACTCAACCTATAAATATAGATTGATATACTTAATATGAAATAATAAAGTCTATTAAATATTCCGGTATGATATTCCAATAAATTAGATAGGATAATGGGTGTAAATTAATTTAAACAATCTGAACTTATGTCTCTATGAGTTTTAAATAATTTGTTTGGGCTTGATTTGATTCATAACGGAGCCGAGCTCCAACGAGCTTTCACCGATATGAATATGAATTCAGGTTAGGTAGTTTGAATTTTGTGGGAATCAATATTTTATTACCAACTCATAAAATTGATAAATTTTATATCCCCATTCATAAAACTATAAGTTTTAAGTACCATTTTGATTAAAAAGACTAAAATGTCATCTCTTTTGTTGTAATGTTGACTTTTCCCTTTTTATTTTATTTAATTTAAACTACTTTTCTTCTTTTTTTTCTTTTTTACTTTCATTATCTGCTCCGATCGATATTAATGTCCAACAACCAAAATTTAACTACAACATATACATCAAAACAACACAACCATTTTTGACAAAGAGTCTCTCCAAAATCTTATAAAAATCACAAGATTATTCGAAAAGAAAAGTTGACGTTTAAATAGGACTTCATTTGTCGTGCTTCTGGGTTCATAAAGAAGGTATGCACCAGTATTTGACCGCTGGAAAAAAAATTTCCCGACCAGTTCTTACGGACACGATCGCTGCACACGATGGGAAGCCACCATGTGCAACGATCATGTGCAACGGTCGTGTCCAACGACCTTGACATTGTGCGCACAACTAACGTGTTCACGATCGTTTAACACGATCGTCTACAATCGTGTGCCACGTGTAATACCCGAGATCTTTATTCCGGATTCGTTGGGTTTTCTGGGTTTTATCGGATTGTCATTGTCCTCATCGTAGGAATTTCGTGCCATGTTTGGTTGTGACTTGTTGGGACATGTTTTTGGAGGCATTTCAGATCACTTTGTGAGTTTTTGAGTTTTTGTGGTGTAGCGCACGCTAATGCTTGAAGCATAGCGCACGCTACTGCGTGGTGTTTAGCGCACGCTACTAAATGTGTAGCGCACGCTAATCGGCGATCGAGGCGATCCGGTAGCTACCGGATGGGATCGAGCTTTGTTAGCGCACGCTAAGGCCAATAGCTAGCGCACGCTATCGACTGCTTAGCGCACGCTCTCTCTTCTTTCTAGCGCACGCTACCCGGTAGGTGCAGTTCTGTCCAGGGGCTACTGGACTGGTTTTATGACCCGTTAGTGCGCGCTACGGCTGTTGGCTAGCGCATGCTAACTATGTTATAGGCGGTTTCTCTGGAGCGTTGACCCCGTTAGCGCACGCTAATGCAGGGTGATTAGCGCACGCTAATAACTGTCCAGTATAAATACTGGACATCAGCATTAAGTCGTCATTTCCCACTTTTCTTCATCCCTTCCGACGGGAGTGAGATCCAGAGGCGAGTAGGACCAATCTTTTTCTTCTAGCTTCATCTTTGAGCGGATTTGTAGATGTTTAACAACATCTAATCGTCTTCTTGGTCCAAATCAAGGTAATCTCTTGTTAGAACCCTATTTTCTTAAATTTGGGGTTTTTGCTTGGATTTGTGATTCTTAACCGATCTCATTCGATCGGTTATTTGTTCTTGTTTGTCTTGACCGTAATCTTCAGATTTTGTTAACCGTTCATCGATTTTTATCGCCCGGATCAACGATTCTTGATTTCTTTGAGAATACTTAGATCCTTATCGTTTTTAGGATCGTTTCGGATTTCGATTAGTGTTATTGATTTGTGGTGATGCTATTTTCGTAGTATTCGTGGGTTTGTCAAGTCTTGATCGTTTTGGAGGTTCGAAGGTTTCCGATCGTGCCGTTAAATCGTTTCGCCGCTCGTGATATCGAGGCAAGTATCTTGTCCATACGTTTCATGTTTCGTAGGCGTAATTAATGGTAAAGGAATTCGTGCGAAACCCAATGTTTAATGAACGTAAAAAGGGATCGGTATATTCTCGATAAATGTTGTCTTTCAACGATAATTTATGTACTTCGTGAATATATGTGTTCTCGGAATATGTGTGTTGGTTTTGTATGTTGAAAAGATGATATGATCACTTTGAATGAGTTTATTAGACCGTAATCCTTTGCCGGGATTACGTAATGTTATGTGTACTTGTTCGTTAAGAATGTATTACGTGGGATATTAGGTATTACTCCTTTGAAAGGAGGTTGTGATGTTTAAGTGTTGCTTGGATTGATGTTACGCTCATTGTTATGTGATTTGAAAGTGATGTGCCTCCGGGTAGGATTGTTGAATCTCAGGATCCATACTTGCTAGTATGGGTCGGGCGTGATCGTAGGTTATCCAATCCGGGTATGTCTTGCGGGGACTCGAGGTTCGGGGCTTGCTAGCCCGATGCCGAGATAACTTGTGGGGGTTATCATCGGGTATGTCTTTGCGGGGACTCCGAGGTTCGTGGCTTGTTAGCCCGATGCCGGATAACTTATGGTTGTGGTTTGGAATGGTTACGTGTTGTCACGAGGACATGTGATTTGGTATGGGTTCCTATTGGATTATTCACTCGGGTATGTTCTACGAGAGCATCCGAGGTTCGTGGCTTGTTAGCACGGACGCGAATAATCCTTAGGAACATGTGTTATGTTATTCGGGTCGTGGACCTGTGGCTTATGATTCGGGTCTTGGACCCCGTGTGTTGTGAATCGGGTTGTGAAACCGTTTTATTATTGGAATCGTATTTTGGAAAGATGATTTTGGGCCGTGTCCCCAAGTGTTTTCGAAAGACTTGAGAATTCCTTATTTCCAAATGTTTTCAAACTCCGAGGCCGTAAAGTATTTTGTGTGAGATACATGGTTCTATTCCTACCTTTTATAAATCAAACTGTTTTGATTAAGTGTTTTATCTCGGAAATATATTCAAGATATTATATTCTTGAAGCACGTTGTGTATGGCTTGTACTGCTTTATACTTGCACTAGCAAAACGGTGGAGTTTTGTTAACCCCGAGTATTCGGGGTGGATGTCTGTGTGCGTCCGGTACTTGCGGTGTAGTCGGGAGTGAATCACAGGATCGATACGAAGGATGATGGGAAACGAAGATACTAATCACGTGAAGACCAATTATAGAGTATTTGGTAGAGTCGTGTTGATTATTCCTCCGATGTGTTATTTTCTCGAATTATGGAAGTGATATTGTATTCTAGCCCCTGCGTGGGTATGTGTTCTGGGCAAGGATCTTGTATGTATTGTTCTGTGTGTTGTGATATAAGACCATATCGGTCTAATGGTCCTTTATGTAGCCATGTCGGCATGTGAAGTGATGCATTGTTTTGTATTTAGCCTGGTAGATCCTCGCGGAGAGGGTCTGCGGCGCTGTAATATTCCCGAGTGGTTTGGGGGTGTTACAGAATATGGTATCGGAGCTTAGGTTGAGGAAACCTAGGCTGTCGGGTTGAGTTGTGTGTTGTCGGGTCTTGTCTTGTCAGATTTGGTCTGACTGAGTGGTGTCGCGACGCGTCGTCTGAGTTGTCGGTCGTGATTAGTATCGAGGTGCAACCATCATCTTCGTGCGATCTGTGGATGTAAGTCTCCCTATTTTGTTGTGTCTCGTGTTATACGAGTTTATGTGATTCTGTGTTATTATGTGGAGTTTAATTATGCCTCGTGAATACTTACTCCATACTTGTTTGATTCTCGTATTGTGTTGGAACAAAGAGTAGTACCGGTATGCATGTATATATGTATACATCTTTGTGTGAAATCGTTGTTTTTACAGGGGTGATGTTTTGGATTGATTACTCAATAAAAGTTTATCAATGTGGTATTTTAAATTTCAAATGTTTTGGGGAAGTCACGTAAATTCTATTTAAAAACATCCTTCGAGGAGGAAAAATGATTTAATTTTCGTATGATGACCTCGAGACCAAAGATTTTGAGAATTCAAACTACATATATTATATTTTCATCTTGCATTGAAAATTTTCAAAATTTGATTTTTAAATGCTTAAACGAGGTCTATCAATAGATTACTTGAGTCGTGACTTTCGCCTTCAACTTTTCGACTAAACGATATGTAGTGAGAATATAAATTGTTGGTGTTGGGATTCGTATGTTGTTGTTTATTTGTAACCTTCGGCTTTTGGTATTATTTGGTATATGTTTATGAATGTGTTGCTGGATGAGAATAGCTAGCGCGCGCTAACGTGGCATGGCTAGCGCACGCTAAGTCTCTGTTAAATCATACCCTAAACGGTCTGAGCAGAAGCTCGGAATCTACATTCTGGCCGTAAGTCTAACTTTTGCGATTGTTAGGCTAACCATTTGTGACCGTACTCTATGTGTTGTTCAGGAATAACAATTGTTGTATGGTTATGTGTAACTTGAACTGTGTTCATGTCCGCTGCGTGTGTACAGTCCAAAATGACTTTTTGGGTACTTTTACCAAATAGTGTGTGTTTCAAAATGACCTTTCGGGTTTGTAAATTTGAATTATTTCATTGACCCTTTTTCCTAACTCTTTTGTCGGGTGACTTAACATATATTTTGAAACTATTGAGTTTCCGCATCTACGCCTTGTAATTTCAAATGGTATTTGGTATTTGGAAAAATGACTTTTAGGGAGTATTTGGAAAGTATTACCGTCATCGGCCTTTCTGGCATTTTGGAACGTTTTCGAAAATGGTTTTCAACTTGGTGAGTTCCGGCACGGAAACCGTACAGAAAGTGATTTTGATATAATGGATGATTTCAATTTCATTGCATTTATAAATCGCATAACAACGGCATTATAAATGAAGATTTTTGGTATAATAGTTTGTATATTGTGCTATAGCTGGAATTAAATGGTAATATGTATATGATTTAATGATGTTGGATTAAAGACAGAGACTTGAATATCTTGCTATGTGTTATGATCTTTCTTTACCCTAGGTTGTTGTTTGTTAGTATGCCGAGGGGCGAGGTCGTGGTAAATGGCAAGTGGCGCGATGGCCACGGGGATCGGATGCGGAATCGAGAGAATGCCGGGAATGATTTTAGTTTGGGTGTTGCTAATATATTGCAACAATTAGCGACTCGGATGACTCAGTTGACCTGTGGTTCAACGTAGCATTGACGCGAGTCGAGCGTTGGTGTAAATCAATGGCTTCGCGAGGTAGTTCGTATGAATCCCCTCGATTTGCCGGTCTTTGCGGATGTGTTGGGTGGGATGGTTGGATTTTCCGGTTGGGAAAGATTTTCGAGGTGTCGGATGTCTGAAGAGCGGAAGGTACCTATCGCTCAGTACCTTCTCGACAAAGATGCCGCTAATTGGTGGGAAGGCTGTTAAACCTCGTGATCGTGATGCCACGTGGGCGGAGTTCAAGCACTTATGGAAGCCGAGTTACATCGAAACCGATTAGAGAGCAGAGGATTCGCGAATTCTACTTGGCAGAACCGCAAGATATATCGGTGTCGCAGGCTATCATCGATTATAGCAAACAACTCAGTTATGTGCGAGATCGGGTGAGAACCGAGGAAGAGAGGATCCTTCACTTTGACAGACGGATGAAGCCGGATATTCGCGTGTATATGTCGGGATTCAATTGCACCTCGTTGAGGGACTATCAAGATCGAGCATTAGCTCGTGAACTAGCTTCATTATCGTCGGAGCGTGTGCCCGAGTCGAAGAAGCAGAGGGAGTTCGATGATCGCGTGGACAGTGCAGGAGTCGGTGTTTCCAATTTGCAACGTAGTAGTCTTTCCGCTGAAAAGCTCCATCGCTCGATGCGTGGAACTGGGAGTTCCAAGTCTTCTGTTCTGACTCCTGGTAAAGCCAGGAGATGTTTTAACTGTAATGTGGCGGGACATGTTCGTGCACATTGTCCTTCCCCACCAGTAACGTGTTACAGGTGCGGACTCGAGGGACACCGGGTTCAGTTTTGCGAGATGGTTACCGAGCATTCCGAGGCAGGGACTTGAACTTTGATATCAGGATCGACTCCGAGTAGTCCCGGAGGGGCGTGGTCTATCAGTTGCATGTTGAATTATTTCCCTTGCTTTGTTGTTTTGAAATTCAGAGATTGACTTCTTTTATTTGAAGTGGATCGGATTTTGAACTCTGTACTCTCGACTCTGTCGAATCGTTTATATTCGTTGATATTTTCTGATCTTGTCCTGTCTTGTGCTTTTATTGATCGAACGAGTTGTGGTATTGTTTCAGAATAACCCGTTTGTCGTTATGACTCTCCAAATTGCTATTCCCTTTCCTGTGGATCTTATGTGAATGCACATCTTTTTGTCTTCACCGGATCGTATATTATCTCTAGTCGAGATGTGAACTTTGGGATTGTTGTTTGAGTATTATTGTTCGTCGTGATTCGAACATGATTGATCGACTGTTGTTGTCTCGATCGTTGTAACTCAATCGTTTGATGGTTCAGTTTTTGTTGATCTCGTTTCGTAATTGTTGAGCGTTAGGACTCCTTCGTAATTTTCTTAAGTTCAGGAAATCTGTTTTGTGTTCGATCTTCCAACCCTTGGGCTGTGGAATTTCGTATTGGTTCAGCGTATAGCTCGTGTTTTGGTTAATGTACCGTTGAATTGTTCAACCGTATTGATTTTGTTCGTCGTGTTTTGTTATTTCGGTAACGGATATCGTGTGTTATCTGAGTTTATTTTGCGTCGTTCGTTCCATGTTTCAAGTTTCGAGGACGAAACTTCTTTTAAGAGGGGTAGAATGTAATACCCGAGATCTTTATTAGGATTCGTTGGGTTTTCTGGTTTTATCGGATTGTCATTGTCCTCATCGTAGGAATTTCGTGCCATGTTTGGTTGTGACTTGTTGGGACATGTTTTTGGAGGCATTTCGAATCACTTTGTGAGTTTTTGAGTTTTGTGGTGTAGCGCACGCTAATGCTTGAAGCATAGCGCACGCTGCTGCGTGGTGTTTAGCGCACGCTATCGAATGTGTAGCGCACGCTAACGGCGATCGAGGCGATCCGGTAGCTCTTGGATCGGGCCAGAGCTTTGTTAGCGCACGCTAAGGCCGATAGCTAGCGCACGCTATCGGCCGCTTAGCGCACGCTCTCTCTTCTTTCTAGCGCACGCTACCGTGAGGTGCGATTACATCCAGGCTACTGGATGGTTTTGTGACCCATTAGTGCGCTACGGCTGGCTAGCGCATGCTAACTATGTTATAGGCGGTTTCTGGAGCGTTGACCCGTTAGCGCCGCACGCTAATGCAGGTGATTAGCGCACGCTAATAATCGCATCGAGATAAATACTGGACAGCAGCATTAAGTCGTCATTTCCCACTTTTCTTCATCCCTTCCGACGGGAGTGAGATCCAGAGGCGAGTAGGACCAATCTTTTTCTTCTAGCTTCATCTTTGAGCGGATTTGTAGATGTTTAACAACATCTAATCGTCTTCTTGGTCCAAATCAAGGTAATCTCTTGTTAGAACCCTATTTTATTAAATTTGGGGTTTTTGCTTGGATTTGTGATTCTTAACCGATCTCATTCGATCGGTTATTTGTTCTTGTTTGTCTTGACCGTAATCTTCAGATTTTGTTAACCGTTCATCGATTTTTATCGCTCGGATCAACGATTCTTGATTTCTTTGAGAATACTTAGATTCTTATCGTTTTTAGGATCGTTTCGGATTTCGATTAGTGTTATTGATTTGTGGTGATGCTATTTTCGTAGTATTCGTGGGCTGTCGAAGTCTTGATCGTTTTTGGAGGTTCGAAGGTTTCCCGATCGTGCCCGTTCGTCGTTTCGTCGCTCGTGATATCGAGGCAAGTATCTTGTCCATACATTTCATGTTTCGTAGGCGTAATTAATGGTAAAGGAATTCGTGCGAAACCCAATGTTTAATGAACGTAAAAAGGGATCGGTATATTCTCGATAAATGTTGTCTTTCAACGATAATTTATGTACTTCGTGAATATATGTGTTCTCGGAATATGTGTGTTGGTTTTGTATGTTGAAAAGATGATATGATCACTTTGAATGAGTTTATTAGACCGTAATCCTTTGCCGGGGATTACATAATGTTATGTGTACTTGTTCGTTAAGAATGTATTACGTGGGATATTAGTTGTTACTCATTTGAAAGGAGGTTGTGATGTTTAAGTGTTGCTTGGCTTGATGTTCTGCTCATTGTTATGTGATTTCTGAAAGTGATGTGCCTCCGGGTAGGATTGTTGAATCTCCGGGATCCATACTTGCTAGTATGGGTCGGGCGTGATCGTAGGGTTATCCAATCCGGGTATGTCTTGCGGGGACTCCGAGGTTCGGGGCTTGCTAGCCCGATGCCGAGATAACTTGTGGGGGTTATCATCGGGTATGTCTTGCGGGGACTCCGAGGTTCGTGGCTTGTTATCCCGATGCCGGGATAACTTATGGTTGTGGTTTGGAATGGTTCTGTGACTGTTGTCACGAGGACATGTGATTTGGTATGGGTTCCTATTGGATTATTCACTCGGGTATGTTCTACGAGAGCATCTGAGGTTCGTGGCTTGTTAGCACGGGACGCGAATAATCCTTAGGAACATGTGTTATGTTATTCGGGTCGTGGACCTGTGGCTTATGATTCGGGTCTTGGACCCCGTGTGTTGTGAATCGGGTTGTGAAACCGCGTTTTATTATTGGAATCGTATTTTGGAAATATGATTTTGGGCCGTCTCCCCAAGTGTTTTCGAAAGACTTGAGAATTCCTTATTTCCAAATGTTTTCAAACTCCCGAGGCCGTAAAGTATTTTGTGTGAGATACATGGTTCTATTCCTAACTTTTATAAATCAAACTGTTTTGATTAAGTGTTTTATCTCGGGAAATATATTCAAGATATTATATTCTTGAAGCACGTTGTGTATGGCTTGTACTTTTGTTTTATACTTGCACTAGCAAAACAGTGGAGTTTTGCTAACCCCCGAGTATTCGGGGGGTGGATGTCTGTATTGCGTCCAGGTACTTGCAGGTAGCTGGGGAGTGAATCACAGGATCGATACGAATGATGATGGGAAATGAAGATACTAATCACGTGAAGACCAATTATAGAGTATTTGGTAGAGTCGTGTTGATTATTCCTCCGATGTATTATTTTCTCGAATTATAGAAGTGATATTGT
Organism: Orobanche coerulescens; assembly: GCA_033398695.1. NCBI lineage: Eukaryota > Viridiplantae > Streptophyta > Magnoliopsida > Lamiales > Orobanchaceae > Orobanche > Orobanche coerulescens. Next base: position 179,349,742 of record CM065808.1, read on the forward strand.
ATTCTAGCCCCTGCGTGGGTATGTGTTCTGGGCAAGGATCTTGTATGTATTGTTCTGTGTGTTGTGATATAAGACCATATCGGTCTAATGGTCCTTTATGTAGCCATGTCGGCATGTGAAGTGATGCATTGTTTTGTATTTAGCTTGGTAGATCCTCGCGGAGAGGGTCTGCGGCGCTGTAATATTCCCGAGTGGTTTGGGGGTGTTACACCACGATGGTGTTCATGGCCAGAAACATGCACACGATCGATGCACACGGTATCATACGATTGTGTACATCGGTCATGTCCAAGGCAGACCGTTTATAATATTGTTCGCTCAGATTTCTGAATAGTTATTCATCTTTTTGTAATAAGATATCGTGGCAGCATATTTTGATACATCACGGTGGTCATTGGGAGCAATCGACATATGTAGACGGGGACTACTTTTTTGTCTACATCGACACGAGCAAAGTTAGTCGTGCAAACCTCGTGGGGGTTATCAGAGAGGGTTTGGGTAGTCCAAATTAGTCCGATTACAAATTATGGTACTTGACACACATGACCAAGGGAAACAAATTAAAAGTCCTATTACGGGGCTATACCGAGATACTTCGATTACTAGTAGAATACAAGGAGGATCCTGCGGTCTATGTTGAGAACGGCAATGGGATGTAGCAGCTAGAGAGTAGAGCCCGGCAACATAAATTATGACATGCCTTCCAAAGACTATCAATACGAGTAAGACGAGGAAGATGAGGAGGTGCATACATCCGAAGGTGAAGATTTCTAATGATTTCTAATAAGTAGAGTGGCGGGGAGGGGGGTTGCGGTCAGGTGGGGGTGGCGTTTATTTGCTGCAAGCCTCCAACCCTACTACTACACGGTAAGGAAGAAGAAGAGCAAAACAAGATGACTGTGAAATTGTTAAAATTCTTGAAAGTCGATGAGGATCGCGGTCAGTGGTATTTTGGTCATTTATTACTATTTCTTTTTCATTTTATTGGTATTTTTCTAGATTAAAATTCGATCATATATAATTTCATGAAGATAAAATTTAAAATTTATGAAAATTATAATGTTAGATTTGCAGTAAAGAATATTTTTATTACAAATTTTTATTTGGTTTTATATTATAAAAAATAATTTACTGTCAAAACTCAACCTATAAATATAGATTGATATACTTAATATGAAATAATAAAGTCTATTAAATATTCCGGTATGATATTCCAATAAATTAGATAGGATAATGGGTGTAAATTAATTTAGACAATCGGAACGTATGTCTCTATGAGTTTTAAATAATTTGTTTGGGCCTGATTTGATTCATAACAGAGCCGAGCTCCAACGAGCTTTCATCAATATGAATATGAATTCAGCTTAGGTAGTTTGAATTTTGTGGGAATCAATATTTTAATATCAACTCATAAAATTGATAAATTTTATATCCCCATTCATAAAACTATAAGTTTTAAGTACCATTTTGATTAAAAAGACTAAAATGTCCTCTCTTTTGTTGTAATGTTGACTTTTCCCTTTTTTTATTTTATTTAATTTAAACTACTTTTTTTCTCTTTTTTCTTTTTTACTTTCCTTATCTGCTCCGATCGATATTAATGTCCAACAACCAAAATTTAACTACAACATATACATCAAAACAACAAAACCATTTTTGACAAAGGGTCTCTCAAAAATCTTATAAAAATCACAAGATTATTCGAAAAGAAAAGTTGACGTTTAAATAGGACTTCATTTGTCGTACTTTTGGGTTCATAAAGAAGGTATGCATCAGTATTTGACCACTGGAAAAAAAATTTCCCGACCAGTTCTTACGGACACGATCGCTGCACACGATGGGAAGTCACCATGTGCAACGATCGTGTGCAACGGTCGTGTCCAACGACCTTGACATCATGCGCACAACTAACGTATTCACGATCGTTTAACACGATCGTCTACAATCGTGTGCAGCGATCACGTTCATGGCCAGAAACGTGCACACGATCGATGCACACGGTATCATACGGCCGTGTGCATCGGTCATGTCCAAGGCAGACCGTTTATAATATTGTTCACTCAGTTTTTGGAATAGTTATTCATCTTTTTGTAATAAGATATCGTGGCAGCGTCTTTTGATACATCACGGTGGTCATTAGGAGCGATCGACATATGTAGACGGGGACTCCTTTTTTGTCTACATCGACACGAGCAAAGTTAGTCGTGCAAACCTCGTGGGGGTTATCAGAGAGGGTTTGAGTGGTCCAAATGAGTCCGATTATAAATTATGGTACTTGACACACATGGCCAAGGGAAACAAAGTAAAAGTCCTATTACGGGGCGATACCGAGATACTTCGATTACTAGTAGAATACAAGAAGGATCCTGAGGTCTATGTTGAGAACGGCAGCTCCTCCACTCCCGAGGTTAATATGGGATGTAGCAGCTAGAGAGTAGAGCCCGGCAACATAAATTATGACATGCCTTCCAAAGACTATCAATACGAGGAAGACGAGGAAGATGAGGAGGTGCATACATCCGAAGGTGAAAATTTCTAATGATTTCTAATAAGTAGAGTGGCGGGGAGGGGGGGTTGCGGTCAGGTGGGGGTGGCGTTTATCTGCTGCAAGCCTGCAACCCTACTACTACATGGTAAGGAAGAAGAAGAGCAAAACAAGATGACTGTGAAATTGTTAAAATTCTTGAAAGTCGATGAGGATCGCGGTCAGTGGTATTTTGGTCATTTATTACTATTTCCTTTTCATTTATTGGTATTTTTCTAGATCAAAATTCGATCATATATAATTTCATGAAGATAAAATTTAAAATTTATGAAAATTATAATGTTAGATTTGCAGTAAAGAATATTTTTATTACAAATTTTTTATTTGATTTTATATTATAAAAAATAATTTAATGTCAAAACTCAACCTATAGATATAGATTGATATACTTAATATGAAATAATAAAGTCTATTAAATATTCCGGTATGATATTCCAATAAATTAGATGGGATAATGGGTGTAAATTAATTTAGACAATCTGAACGTATGTCTGTTCAAACTTGTTTGAAATTCTATGAATTTTAAATAATTTGTTTGGGCCTGATTTGATTCATAACGGAGCCGAGCTCCAACGAGCTTTCATCGATATGAATATGAATTCAGCTTAGGTAGTTTGAACTTTGTGGGAATCAATATTTTAATACCAACTCATAAAATTGATAAATTTTATATCCCCATTCATAAAACTATAAGTTTTAAGTACCATTTTGATTAAAAAGACTAAAATATCCTCTCTTTTGTTGTAATGTTGACTTTTCCCTTTTTTATTTTATTTAGTTTAAACTACTTTTCTTCTCTTTTTTCTTTTTTACTTTCCTTATCTGCTCCGATCGATATTAATGTCGAACAACCAAAATTTAACTACAACATATACATCAAAACAACACAACCATTTTTTGACAAAGGGTCTCTCAAAAATCTTATAAAAATCACAAGATTATTCGAAAAGAAAAGTTGACGTTCAAATAGGACTTCATTTGTCGTGCTTCTGGGTTCATAAAGAAGGTATGCATCATTATTTGACCGTTGGAAAAAAAAATTCCCGACCAGTTCTTACGGACACGGTCGCTGCACACGATGGGAAGTCAACGTGTGCAACGATCGTGTCCAACGACCTTGACATCGTGCGCACAACTCACGATCGTTTACAATCGTGTGCAGCGATCGTGTTCATGGCCAGAAACGTGCACACGATCGATGCACACGGTATCATACGACCGTGTGCATCGGTCATGTCCAAGGCAGACCGTTTATAATATTGTTCGCTCAGTTTTCTGAATAGTTATTCATCTTTTTGTAATAAGATATCGTGGCAGCGTATTTTGATACATCACAATGGTCATTGGGAGCGATCGGCATATGTAGACGGGGACTCTTTTTTTGTCTACATCGACACGAGCAAAGTTAGTCGTGCAAACCTCGTGGGGGTTATCAGAGAGGGTTTGGGTGGTCCAAATGAGTCCGATTACAAATTATGGTACTTGACACACATGGCCAAGGGAAACAAAGTAAAAGTCCTATTACGGGGCGATACCGAGATACTTCTGTTGCTACCCAAAATATTATCCGGAGATAGATATTGTTGGAATGGATGGATAGCAAACAAATGCAAGAACACTTCTGTGGGAAAAGTAAACAACACAAGATTTGCCGGGGTTGTTAGTCCGGGGCTTGAATGCTCTCGCGAGATGTTATTAATACAAATATTCGGGGATACAAGTATTAATGTAAGAGTATAATTACAATGAGTGTAAAGACCCTTGTTATCTTAGCTAGTGAGCGTGTATATTGCCGGAAGAACCAGATATGATGCTCCGTGAGTTCTTGTAACAACGTTGAGGAGCTATGACAATCGTGAGAAATCGACAGTCTCTCACGGTGTGTATCTTCTGTATACTTGAGCTCCTGGGTTTGAGAGATTCTTCGGATCTGTGCTGTGGATACTCCTTGCCTCTACCGACCGTCTTCTGGATGAGAGGTACTGAGAGAGAAATCCTGAGGTATATTCCGAAGATGAAGCCAAGAGCTTGAATGTAAGTATGTTTTTATGTATTTCTGTGAATGAAGTTGGAACACATAGTTTTTCTCTGAACTGAATGGAGAATTCGTGAACCCCTTTCCTGTAGATGGAGGTTCTCTATTTATAGCACTTGGACATGCTGGGCGATCGCCTTTGCCGTATTATAATAAGCGGGTGATCGTCTTTTAGCACATGGGCTTGTCTCCTTACAGTCTGCAGGAGTTGCTGGTAGTCAGTTGTGCGGTCCAATAAGAAGTCTGCATGCGTCTGAGTTGCTGTCACGGGCGATCCCACCTTGTACCTTTCGGTGGGCTTGTCGGTAGGTGAAGCCGTCCTTGTCGGAGACAGCTGTTGGTGGTCAATGATCCATGAAATGCGGCGCCTGTCGCGGATCCGCACATGGGTGATGCTTTGAGGTCCAGTCTTCGTGGACTTAGACGGACGATGGTCTCTGTTCGGGGCATATGACGGTCGTCCTTAGCCGGGCACCAAATTCGATCGCTAGGTGCCAAAGGGCGATCGCCTTGAGACTCGATCGCTAGATACCCGAAGGTGGTCTGGTATCTTTGCTTAGGCGAGTTCGCCATAGCTTGATTGGTTGTGGACTCGGTCGCTCGGCCTTGCAGTCGATCGCCTGTCGAGGTGAATAAATCTCGACACAACAATTGCCCCTCAGCTTGCTCCTATGTTGGAAACGTGGGGTGAGGTGGTTCTGCTGGAGATCGCTGAGTTATGACGAGTGACTCTGTATTTTACTGAATTGGCGATCGTCTTTGAGCTGATTGATTCTGCATTTGGACGACCTGATAGGTCGCTGAAAAGAGCGGGAAATGGCAGCGGATGCGGAAAAGTCTCTGGAGCACCTGTCGGGTTCCTGTTGGGGGAGGCCGACGGTCATTTATGACTCCTCGTCTGATGCGTCCTTGAAAAGATGCGTACGCGGGTTTCAAGGGGGTCAATAAATGCGACGGTTGCACTTCAACCCCTGAGACTTTCCTTAATTGCATTGAAGTCCCTGCCATCTCCTATAAAAGGGCGCAGGGCTGTAGCGTTAAAACCCTTATGCGTTTTATCGGAGAAGAAGACTTTTGCTGAAGATTTTTCTGGAGATCTCGCTGCCGATCATCGATCGATCCAATCTTCGGTAAGACGAACACTCCTTTTCTCCTTTTTTCTTCAAAAATGGCTGGAACATCTTCTTCACACGGAGTGGGCACTTCCTCCGCCGCTGGGACTTCTAATGTCCGGGGAGGATCCTCCACAGATTTCCATCTGGAGATGGCTGCTGAGGCTATTCGTGTAACACCCCAGATTTAACCGGAAATATTACAGCGCCGTGGGCCCCAAGATGGAACCCACAAGGCTAAAATAATTTTTCGCAAACATTTACAAATGCCCATGAGGCCAACAACGGTACTATCTTTAAAAATGCACAAAGGTTTATAAAATCCATTTAACAAAAACCGTCGTAAAAACTCATTTGAAATCGCAAGGCCAAACAGCCGACACAAAAGTTTAGAAAACGATTTCCAAAGTAATCTCAGTTATCAGATACCGAAAGAGCACTTCAAAATACTCACGTAGCGGAAAAAGACCAACCATAAAGATACTCTAGCAGCGGAATACAAGAACCAATCAAGAAACTCAAAGCACAAAACACGTCCTAGCCAGTATCCTCCGGGAAGCTCATCTCTTCACGACCGCTACAAGCTCGATACTCCAAGAACCTAAAAAGAAATCCCACGACGGGGTCAGCCATAATATCCAATAATGATAACCGTCACAATACATTAATAATTACATACGAGTGAGAATACAACATAAGAATACGACCAACGTAATCTTACCGTCATAACTTTACTTACTCGAGTAATTCTCATCAGAATAATCATTATCACAGTTCGCATCTCGGACTCGATTAACCAATAAACTCGAACATAATATCTGTATTGTACCTCAAACAATACTCAAGATTCTCAAACTATCATCATCAACTCACGATACGGAAATATACCATTTCTGACCAATACGATCCATCGAATAACATCATCAAATCCCAAGACGATAACCGATTGTCCATCAAAGACAAATACCAAGGAAATACGGAACATACCTCGAGATATGATGTGCCACGACAATCATATCAGTCTAATCCGAGATCAGATCAATGCAATACGGACATGGTCCTAACACAAGACCTACAAATGCATACTCATATGACCACGTCAATATGCTCACAACAATAACAATGATGTATACTCAATGGAAATCCGACGATCCAGCGCCCTCAGCATAGATCCCCTTGATGATCCTATCAGATCATCATAAGATGGATAACCAACAATACACATGTGAATAACAACACATGATAAAGTCAATGATGCAAATTCACAAGATTTCATCAACACAATACTGGTAATCCAACGATCCAGCGCCCTCAGCATAGATCCCCATGATGATCCCGTCGAACCAACGCATGGTGGAAAACCTATCCAACGATCCAGTGCCCTCAGCATAGATCCCCATGATGATCCCGTCGAACCAACGCATGGTGGACATTCGATCTAGCGCCCTCAGCATAGATCCTCATAATCCCATCGGATTATTTACACAATATAAACAACACAATATGCATACACATATGCAAATCAACACGTTCATCAACATGAACAACATAACATGCACGACAACATGACAATTTACTAGGACGACTCCATGTTCAACAACATGAAAGAAAATGTAAGAGACCAAAATAAATAACACTAAACCATAATCAATATGGAATACTTGCCCCGAGTCCTTGGGGAGAAACCTCGATGTCCAATCATCATCGACGATTATCCACAACGCTCGACGATCCAAACATGTCATGAACCACAAATACTCGAATCCTCATCTTTATCATGATGTATCCTCGATACCCAAATATACCAATAACCGAAATAAATCATGTACATTATGATTTAACTCCCAGAATCGGAAGAACGATATCCAATCCAAATACCCAGAGTTCACAATAATAATCATCGTTATATGCATTATAAATGAAATCAAACTGAAATCATTCATTAAACATTATAACTGAGCAAGTAATAACTTGCCTCGATACCGATACCACGAAGCTGCTACCGAACACATTGCCTTTGTCTACGAGCTCCTCATCCCCGATCAAAAGCAATACAATGGACATATTCGAACACGACCGCAACATCCGGTTATAATCACCGATCAATAATCTCAACCTATCGAAGTAATCAAATAACACATATCCGATAACAATCAACAACCGACAAAACTAACCAATCGAACTCAACGGTTCAACAAAAACCTCGAATAAACGCAGTCAGAACAAACCAAATCAAACCATCACGAATTCATAATCAAAACACGAAAATACTGCACTGACTGCCTATTTAGCGCACGTTAAACGCATAACGTAGCATGCGCTAAATTGCTCCCATTAGCGTGGGCTAGCTAGTAAGCTTAGCGTGCGCTAATGCTGTGCAGTGGCATGCATTCCAGGCATCGTCTTAACACTTCCATCATATCAATGATCAACTCATCTCGATATTAAGGATTTCATAACATATTCGATTCCAACTTTTATCTTTAAACACGAATCAACAAGATTCCTTCTTGTTCATATTTGGTAACTTCATAGAACAATTTACCGGTTATTATCATGAATAATCATATTCCAAAGTCATCCGTAACCTTTCCAATTTCCAGTTTTTATTCATAACAATCATGACATATATAATTCAATAGTTCTTCAAGAACACGAATTATCCGAATTCACGTTCACGATCCATAAAATGACAAAATCCGATGTGTTCTAACATCTAAGAATCCTTATTCATCATGTTCTTCGACATACAATTCATATAACTTCAAGAATCACAATCGCACCACCATAATCGTCACCATACGAAGTAACCAACGACAAAACATCAAAAATCCGAATTGAAGAAGGGAATTACATCAACATATCTCTTGAATTCCTTCCAAAACCATACGAAACATATCAATACTCATATATTGATAACACACTAACTTAGTACGGTAATCCAACTCATTATCATGCTCATCAACTCGACTATATGATTATCATCAACTCAGTAACATCAATAATTAATCCAAACGAAATCCAAAAGTGAAGAACTATTACCTTGTATAGACGAACCATGAAGGAGAACAATCAACTTCATTCCAAGAATCATCAATAATTTCAAGAACAAGACTTTAATCCATGTTCCTCAGATTAATCTTTGTTAAAGATTATCATCTCTCAGTGTTTGGGACCTCAAACTTCTCTCTAAAAAATCTCTCTCTCGGTTGCAAGGAAGGAATGGACGAAATGCTTCATAACACCCTTCTGTCCTTTTTTATAAAGTATATTACTAGCGTGCGCTAAACCTTATGTTTAGCGTGCGCAACAGCCTTAGCGTGCACTAACTGACTTTGTTAGCGTGCGCTATCGCAGTCCAGAGGCTACTGTCTGGCTTCGTACATGTGCTTACGTACGTAATGCCCATGCATTAGCGTATGTAACTTACACTGTCTAGCGTACGCAAGTCCTTACATTTAGCGTGCGCTAATACCAGTTGACTTGGTACAGTCTACACCTACAACGAAGATGCTCGTGACCCCACATGCCGAAAGCAACCAATAAAGCCAAGATTTCCTGTTGACCGATATACAGTTAGCGTGCGCTATTCAACATGTATTAGCGTGCGCTAACACTACATTACAACATCCGTTGACTTATCAGAACGTGCGCCGAAAGTGGCCTGGTCCACGCGTAGATTCCTTCCGATCGGACTGCATTAGCGTGCGTTATCTTATATCCGTAGCGTGCGCTAAACCTGCACGATAGCGTGCGCTACTCATGATTATTAGCGTGCGCTAATAATGTTACACTTAGCCAATTTCAGCTATTCTTGTCCAACGTCTCGACATACCAAAAACGAACATAAGACACACTGAACACAAACACTGAATCCAATAATATTCTTAAATACAATTGTCGACCAAATACAACAATTATACCAATACTGACATCTCAGTCCTTCATTATTTTATCCATACTGTACAGATTCCACGCTGTACAACATAACTCGGATAAAATAATATTAAACATCAGTAGTAGAAATTCCGGATATTACAATTTGGGCCGGTATCGACCCTGCGGAAGTTGAGGCGCTGTTCAATGAGGCCGACCTGGCTAAGGAGGCGGCCGTTGAACACAGATGCTCACAGACGGAGAGAGATCTGGCAGTGAGGGCCTATTGGGAGCGGCATAGTGCCTTTGGCCAGGCCTATGTGGCTTTTGCTGAGATTATGGAGAGGCTGGCCGGTCCGTGTCCAAGATTCGATTTCCGGGAGTATTCGATCGCTCACCCTTACCAGTTTGCTAAACGGTCGCAGTTTCGGGTTGCGCAGCGATCTCTGTGGTCTCTTGGCCAAATCAGGAGTTCGGCGACCAGGAAAGACCTGGCCGTCTGGAGGACGAGGTACCATGTTCCTTCAGATGTGGATCTATTTGCGCCGGCGGAGAATGAGCGAGTCGACCAACCCCCGATGGGTATGGTCACCGTGAATGAGGCGATTATGGAGGCCGGGCTGCATTTCCCTCTATCTTTTGCTGTCTCCCATCTGGTGTCTGCTTGGAACGTGGCGCCACTCCAGTTGACGCCGAATGCTTGGCTCCAGATAATTTGCATTCTCACCTTGTTTGGCGGTCACCGACTGTACCGCCTTCCTTCGCCGTCGGAGATGAACCACCTGTTCAAGCTGACGGCTCAGAAAGGGTCGGTCGGAGGCTATCATATTCAAGGCTGATCCGGTCGGGTGATCCTTGGAGTCCCGAGTAAGGTGCGGGGCGACCCGGCGAAGTGGTTCTGGGTCGCCGGTGCGTGGAGGGCTTCTGCGAGCGACAATTCCACGGGCGAGCTGGAGATCCCCACTAGCTTTTGGGAGAGGAATCCCGGTAAGGGTTCAGACTCTCCCTTTATTCGGATATGTTTTGAACTGATCTAATTTGATTTCGTTTTTGCAGGTTTCCATATTCCGGCGATCGAGGAGCTGCCTTTTGATTTTTTGGTCGTCTGGGAGTGGATACGGAGTTTGCCGGACGACGACTTAGACGCTCAACGGATCAACAAGGAGAGTTGTTGGCTGTCAGCTCGGCTATTCCATTTTCCGAGACATCTTTCGGTCTCAGGTACGAATTTCTACGATCTTCATTTGTTGGGCGATCGTCCTATTGGAGGAATAGGTCTAACTGTTGTTTGATTGTTCTTTATTGCAGAAGTCCGCTTTCCTCGCTTTTTGGAGCCCCCACTGGAGATAGCTATGTCGAACCCTGGAGTATTGGGCCGTCTTCGCCAGAAGAAGTCCTCTCGAGCTCCTCCTGTGGCGTTACCTATCATTCCGGAGGTGGAGCCTCGCGTGGAACCGATCGTGGCTGAGGAGGAAGTTCCTGAGGAGGGGCTTCGAATGAACCGCAAACGGCAGAGGTCGGGAGAAACTCCAGTTTCTACCCCTGCCAGTGAGGTGCCGATCACCGCGTCTCCAATCACCGTTGTTCCTCCAGAGAACGAGCCTACTCCCTCCGCGGCTTTCTTACGGGAGATGGCGATCGCCGAAGCTGAGACCCCTCGCAGGAAGCCATACTTCGGTCGCGATCCTGAGAGAGCCGAGAGGTAAACTTTGCTTGCTAAGTTGAAACTTGTCATTTGCGTGGGAGATGTGCTAATTTCTGTTGCTTGATGCAGGATCCGTAGCACTGATCCATCTTGTCCGCCGATGGTGCGGGATTTCCTAGCGAGCCGATCTCCTCGCCAGGCCTGCGATGTCCCGCTATACGTCAACCGAGCAGTTTCCGCTTTACAGAAGGCCTGGACGACCGATCTAGATGCGATCGCTCGTCAGCAATCTGGGAGTACAATGCAGGATGCTTTCACCCTTTCTCTCCAGGCGGCGACCATGGTTGCCCAGGCTGTGCAGGAGTTTGAGGGGCGTCCTTCCACTACTCGCCTGCAGGCGGATCTCGAGGCGGTTCGGAAAGAGAATGCCGAGTTCGCCGACAGGATTGTGGCAATGGAGAAGGACTCCCTAGATGCAGCTAAGCGGGCGAGTCATGAACTTGAGTTGGCGAGGAAGGATGCCGAGGAAGCCCGGGCGACGGTCGATCGATTTCGGGACCGGATGACAGATGCCCGACGGTTGAAATTGGCCGATGAGAAAGAGGCCGATCAACTGAAGGTGACCGTCGCTCGTCTAAATAGCGAGTTGGTGGCGTCGAGGGGAGAGACGGCTGCAAGGGAAGCCGAGCTCCAGGGCGCGCAACAAGCGATGGCGGAGCTGAAAGGGGAGGTAGAGGCGACCAAGGCCAATCCCTTTCTTAACTTGGAGTTTGTCAGCGAGTTTGCCTATTATATGGCGTTCGCTGACTCGATCCGAGCTGCCAAGAAGGGAGGGTTGGAGGTCGGCCCTCTTTCTGAGAACTTCAAGGCGTATGCGTTGGAGCATCCTCTCCATCCTGCTTTCTCCTTGCCGATCTTGGATCTCGTGGATATCGGTCTGGACTTGAGCTGGTATCCGACTCCGGCGAACCTTGTTCATCCCGACGCTCCGGAGGACGGGGAGGCCGCTCCGGAGGCTGAAGGCGAAGGCCAGGCAGGGGCCTTAGGCACCTCGTTTTTGTTTGTTTTAGCTTTTCTTGCCTTGTAATTCTGTAGCTTTTCCTTGTAGTACTTAGGCCTTCGGGCGACCGTGTATGTACCTTTGAGACTTCAAGTAATGTAATGAACGTTTGCTTCTTCGATTTATCACTTGAATGATTGCTATTTTTGAGTCTTTTGCTTGACTTTGTACAAATGTGTGAGGAGAGATTGTTGCGTGTGTAGGTCTAATTGAATTGATAAACTCAAATAGATAACTTTTACAACAAATTCGATTGCTGCACAACATCTGAAAAATGCCGATCTCCGTATGTGATTGGATAGGGACGATCGTCGTACAGGTAGTCCGCACTCTTCCCCCTTGTTTTTGTTCATTTAGTGAAAGTAAGGGGACGAAAATAAATCGTTGAGTGAGCCGTCTCTAATTTTGTCGAATCCTCGAGGAAGGCCGTCCATCTCGGTCTTTTGAGGAACCGTGCACGATCGTGGAGTTCGATGGACCGATCTCCACGACCATGTCTTGTGCGCGAGCGACATTGTCTGTCTCGTGACTCATTTTATTGTGAGGGTCCTCCGTTAGGCTGCGCCTCGCCTCGTATCAAAACGAAAGGCGTGCGGTCTTGGTCTGGAGGAGTCCTTGCGCGGGGCGTTGTCGGATTAATCGACTCCACGTTCGCAGCTTGTTAGCTCTTTTCTACCTCGGATCGTCATGTTAGATGGCAATCCTCGATGGTATAAGTTGAGACAGGGGTAGGGGCGCATCGCATTGTCCGTGAAGGATCCACCATGCTAAGTGACAGACCTTCGAGGGCGGGCGATCGTGTCCACTGATTTGTTTGGAGGGTCCTTCGACTACGCCCGCCTCGTATTTAAACAAAGGGCGAGTGATCTCAGCCCAAAGGAACCTTGCATGGCCTAAGCAGTCGGTTCCATTGACCACCAGGACCATGGCTACACTCTTCCACCTCGGATCATCATGTTAAATGCCGACCTTCGATGGTGTACGTTGTGCGGGGGAGGTGATATCGTGCCTTAGTCCAACATGTTAGATGATGAACTGTAGATGGCGAGCAAGTCCTCCAGTTTTTTGAAGCGTTACCTCAGGCAGTAGCCTTGTGTTCAATGAGGTGGGAAATCGGGGAGAGACTTCCGAAGTTCCCTTCTCTTGATTGAAGCATGTAGATACGGACGCCGAGGTTGAGCAAGGAGTCGGCTCGTATGAGCTTTTTAGGGCTGTTCGCATTCGACTCAGGCGACCGTGTTGGGAGATTTGTGGTGTAACACCCCCAAGTTATTCAGGAAATATTACAGCGCCGTAAGCCCCACCGTGGGACCCACAAGGCTAAACATACGCGGAACTATAATTTTTGACCGATAAGGTCTACATACAATGGAAGGAAGAATAATACAAAGGGTATTCAAAACATAACCATTGTATCCAAAGATATCACAACACCAATCAATACCTCGGCAAACACAGGCCGGAACATCAAGAAAAAAATGGAAAACAATACTCGAGTATTCAATGACTATTCCAGTACAACAATACTGAATAGAAAACTCAAAACATAACCGGAGGAAAACACAGTATCACTCTTGCCCACCATCTTCATGCCGACCCGATACCTGCCTGTCCACTCTCCTGGAACCTGAAATACATAAAAAGTATTTCCCCCATAAAGGGGTTAGCCTTCGAATAGCTAGTGCAAGTATATCAAGTATGAAACACAATACTTCTCGACAATAAAGTAAATGTAACTGTCAATTTATCAATTCAAGACTAGTATTCCGGAATAATTAAATCTCATAGCGTCACATCAAGACGTATATGAATGCCGTAGAAACGGTTCGTTCATATCATCCGTCAATACATGTATGAATGCCGTAAAAACGGTTCGTTCATATCATGCCATCAATACATATATGAATGCCGTAGAAACGGTTCGTTCATATCATCCGTGGAATCGCACCAGAGGCTACGAAACCCTCAGGGGACCCGTCGGCTCGCCCCAGAGTGGATAGAAATAATCATGCCATTAATATGTCATACTTTCAAAGTCGAGAACGCACATTCATAAATATATACTTGCCTTTGAGACATCGAGAAATCGAACGGAAAAAGGGTATGAGTTCGGTAGGTCCAAGAACGCGCTTCCGGCACCTAGACGATTTGCAAGGAATATGATAATCAATTATACATATTCGAATTACACGAAGAAACCCCCGAAACCCGTCTACGATTCATAAAAATATACGGATAATCAACTAGAGGTTGGAAAATCGTCCAAAATCTCACAAGTCCGAAAGCGGCACAAACCAAACCATGAAATCGTAGGAAAAGCATGCATACGGTATAGATACATCATAATCTCAAGGTTCTCAAACTTCAAAACGGATAAATCGGATGAATCTACGAAAAACTCCAAAATTCCCAAAAAGTAGGGTTCTAAGGATTTTTACCTTGATTCGGATGATAGGATGAATTAGATGTTATGAAATCCTTGTTCTCCAACCAAATATGTTATTGTTAGAAGGAAGATCGCTTCCAATCGCCCAAGATCGTCTCTCCCGAGCGATTCCCATCGAAAAGGAGTGAGGAAGGTGAGAAATGACGAAAATGAAGTCAACTGCCATATATATATATCTGTCCAGTCTAGCGCACGCTACGCCTCCTTCATTAGCGTGCGCTAACGAAGTCACCGGATAGTCCAGTGGCTTCTGCCGGCTCCATTAGCGTGCGCTAATCGTCTGTCTCTAGCGTGCGCTAGTAAAAAATGTGGCATCCAGTACTGGAGTCCAGAACTTACTGTCTCTGCCCTGCTCAAAACTTAGCGTGCGCTACCGCTATGCCTTAGCGTGCGTTAGCCGACACCTGGCGTACGCTACCTGATAGTCCAGAAACCCTGACAACCTCACTGCCTCTGCCGACCAGCCCGTTAGCGTGCGCTACGGACGGATGTTAGCGTGCGCTACTAACCACGAATAGCGCGCGCTAACAAACTCCTAGCGCACGTTAATCCGCCAGTCCAGAGAGCAGTCCGAAAAACTGTTTCTGACCTGACTGATTCCCTTAGCGCACGCTACGGCTCAAAGCTAGCGTGCGCTAATCAAACAGAATTAGCGTGCGTTAGCCTAGGCCTAGCGTGCGCTATATCTCTGGCCCAAAACATTTCCGCAAGGTCTAAACGACACGATCAAGACCCAAACGAGATACGAAACTCAATAACAATATCAACAACATCTCCAAGTGTTTACAGAGCGACAACATAAGAGAAACGGCAAGGTCAAATACGATAATAAAAAGTACGGTTATTACATTCTCCCCCTCTAAAAAGAAGTTTCGTCCCGAAACTTAAGGAATAAATAGTTCGGGGTATTCCACTCGCATCTTCTCTTCCGTCTCCCAAGTTGCCTCCTCGACTCCATGTCTCGACCATTGCACTTTAACCAGTGGAATGGTCTTATGCCAAAGTTGTTTCTCGCGACGTTCAAGGATCTTCACGGGTTTCTCCGGAAAGGTAGTATCCTCAGCTACGTCAATCTCACTGTAGTCGATAATGTGGCTCGGATCCGGTACGTACTTTCTAAACTGAGACACATGAAAAACACTATGGACGTGACTCAAGGCTGGAGGCAACGCCAAGCGATAAGCTAAATCTCCAACTCTGTCCAAAATCTCAAAAGGTCCGACATACCTCGGACTAAGTTTCCCCTTTTTCCCGAAGCGGAAAACTCCTCTGGTCGGCGACACCTTGAGCAAGACATGATCCCCCACTTCAAACTCCAAGGGTCGACGACGAGTATCAGCATAAGATTTCTGACGACTCTGGGCAGTCAGCAATCGGTCCCGGATAATAGAAATCTTTTCCTTAGTCTCTATCAACATATCTGGTTCCGTTCCAATTAGCTCAGAAGCCTCGTCCCAACACAATGGCGACTTACATCGCCTACCATAAAGTGCCTCGAAGGGTGCCATTTTGATCGACGCATGCCAACTATTATTGTAAGCAACCTCGATCAACGGCAAGTGAAGCTCCCAATCATTACTCCAGTCTAAGGCACAAGCCCGCAACATATCTTCCAATGTTTGAATCGTCCTCTCTGTCTGACCGTCTGAGTGAGGATGAAAGGAAGTGCTCAGTCTCAACTCAGTACCCAAAGCCTGATGAACGGCCTGCCAAAAATGCGATACGAAACGGCCGTCTCGGTCAGAAACAATGGTCTTGGGGGCACCGTGTAGCCTCACGATCTCAGCAATAAAGGTTCGAGCCAGTCTATCCGGTCCCCAAGTATCTTAATACCCAAGAAGTGTGCCGACTTGGTCAACCGATCGACAATTACCCAAATCATATTCGTTCCGGCCCGAGTTCTCGGCATGCCAGTGATGAAATCCATAGAGATGTCTTCCCACTTCCACTCGGGAATGGAAAGCGGTTTCAACAATCCCGCTGGTCGTTGATGTTCGATCTTGACCTGTTGACATGTCAAGCACCGTAATACAAACTCCGTAACATCCTTTTTCATGTTATTTCACCAAAAATTGCGCTTCAAATCTTTGTACATCTTACTCGTCCCGGGGTGGATTGAGTAAGGCGTAGCATGAGCTTCACGGAGAATTCTCTGCCTCAATTCTAAATCGTTCGGAACACAAAGCCTGCCCTGAAATCTCATAATGCTATCCTCGTGAACCATAAAACCAGGAGCTTTTCCTTTAATTACGTCTTCCTTCAGTTGAGAAATCATCGGGTCGCTCCACTGCTTCCCTTTGATGTCATCAACCAAGGATGAAGTAATTTCAAGAATACGCAACTGTCCCTGTACTCGTTGAAGCCAAACTTCTATCCCTTGCTCAATTAAATCCTGACGAATTCTCGTCTGCGATGTAAGAACCTCGAGCATTTGAAGAGATGCCGATTTGCGGCTCAAAGCATCCGCAAAGACATTGGCTTTTCCGGGGTGGTAAAGAATTTCCAAATCATAATCCTTTATCAATTCTAACCAACGTCTCTGTCTCATATTCAGCTCCTTCTGACTGAAAATATACTTCAGGCTCTTGTGATCGGTATAAATCCAACATGGTGAACCATATAAATAATGCCGCCAAATCTTGAGTGCGAATGTAATACCCAGTAATTATCATTCAGTAATTATCACTCAGTAATTATCATTAAGTATTTATCATTCAGTAATTGGTACTCAGTAATTTCATTATTGATCATTTATCACTCAGATTCAGTCATGGTATTCATCATTCAGAGTAATTGTATCGTGTATCAATCGTCATTCATCACTAATCTGATTGGAGTTTCGTGCCGTGTTTATCATCATTGTCATTTTCGTTGCAAGCTGTGCTTGAGGGTAGCGCACGCTACATACTCCTTTTAGCGTACGCTAATTGGGTATAGGTAGCGCACGCTACCGCTCAGCTTTAGCGCACGCTAAGGCTACCTTGGCGATCCGTAAGGTACCTGGGTGCAGTGAGAATAATTGTAGCGCACGCTACGAGTGGTGAGTAGCGCGCGCTAACGGGTTGTAGTAGCGCACGCTATATGTGTGGAGTAGCGCGCTAGGGACGGATCGTGTTGAGTCCGGTGGCTACCGGATCGCACCGATTAATTCATAGCGCACGCTATGAGTTATATTTAGCGTCTGCAATCAATATTATAGCGCACGCTAATCGGTTGTAGCGCACGCTATCGAGGTTAGATCGAGGGCGACGCTTTACGGACTCCGATCGGGCGTCGAATATTTCGCTAGCGCACGCTAACAATGGATATTAGCGCACGCTAGTAATATGGCCGTAGCGCACGCTACAAATAGGTACGAGCGCGCTACCGTGTTCGGACAGTTCTTGGACTACCCAAATTACACGTTAGCGCACGCTATGCACAAGGCTAGCGCACGCTAACATGGGTAGTATAAATTGGACAGTTTAGTCAGAGTTCGTCATTTTCCATCTCATTTCATTCCTTCGGTAGTTTTGGGCGATTTCAAGCGATTCGGAGAGGATTCTTCGAGGTGTAATCATCAATCATCATCTTCAAGCTCATCTTTCGGATTGATCATCATTTCATCATCTTCATCACATCGAATCAAAGGTATTAAACTCTTGGATCTAGAATTTCGGATTTTTGGGTTTTCCTTCCGATTTCTTCGTGTGAACTTGGATTATCATTGGAATATGTTAGTTATGGATTATCTAACTTGGATAAACATATTCCTACGGATTTAAACGGTTATTTTCGGAATTATCCCAAGAACCCTTGGGGTTGACTTCGGTTAATTGGGGATTTTCCGATTGATGTTGTTGTAATCATGAGTTATGGATTCCTAATGGATTATTGATATCCTTGAAAGTGTTTTGATGGTTTGAAATACTCATCTTGGAGTTGGTTTCGATTCATTCGAACTCGGATATCATTGTGTCGATGTTTGAGTCGTTTATGATCGTTTTTGATTTGCGTAATGATCGGATTATTGGTAATTGTGTTATTCAAGGTTGTTCGAGCGACCGATATTTCATTTAGGACGTTGTTCGTGGACGGACATTCATCATCGGTATTGAGTAAGTTAATTCTTACTCGGTTAAAAGGATATTCATTCCTTTTGTCGTTGTTCATTCATAATCATAACTCATTCATCATTGTATTAATCGTATCAAAACTCGTCATTGTCAATTAATCACCTCAGTCATAAGGAACGAGCGGTTCCGATCATTTCATTGAGCTATCATTCATTTCACCATCATTCAATCTTGGTGAGTCATTATTCATTTTCATTGTCACTTTTGTCATATTGTGGCATTCCGGTCATCTTGGCGTGCAGTTGGTATGTGTAGGATTTTCATGTCGGGCACATTATAGTTGTATGTTGGTTGGCGGCCTCACATTGGACTGTGCACACGAGTCGATTGCTCGTGAGACTGATTAGGTACAAGACCACGCGTGTTTGATCGTTGGTGGCTTGTGCACGGACACATTTCCATCCCGGGCGTAGTGTGGCGCCATTCCTTTGAGCCGTCTTGATTAGTCGATTCATATAGCATGTTTGATTGCGTATGTTTGTGAGAATAATTCATAATTTGGATATATCATGATTGTGTATTTTCAACCCTTGAGGATTGTTGTTACGTATGGCGGCCGTTGGGGATCTTTGTTTTGTCATGGCAAGGCTAAGGCACGGGAGAGCATGGTGACGGCGAGTCAGTAATACTAGTAGGGGCCCGATGCATTCGATCATTTATTCGATCATTTGTGTTTCCTTTATTTATTCCAGCCGAGACATTCCGTTTGAATGCTCATTTCATTCGATGTTGTGTATTTTATCGTCACATAAAATACACATGTATTCCATTTTATCACAGGTGTGTTGTATAAAACTCCTCGTCGGAGTAATTGATGTTGTAATGTGGTTCGGTACTACATTTACTGTGTAATTCATTCATTTTCATTACTTTGGTGGGTCCCAGTCGGGGGTCCACTTGACCGTAATATCCGCCTAGTTTGGGGTGTTACGAGTTGGTATCAGAGCGTGGTTTTGAATACTACCCTCCAAGTCATGTCTCATTTGAAATCATCGTCATCGGACTAGTATCATTGGACTCTCGCGCCACGTGTGACCTGTGCAAAAGCCGAGCCAATCAGACCAAGAACTGTAAGATTTCTAATGCCACGGTATAATTTCTGGCATAAATCATTCATTCATAATTCATCAGTTAACAATCCTCAATCATCATTGTCATTTTGGCCGGACGGTCGAGTTAACTCATTAATCACCAATTCATTTCATTGTTCAGTTGTTGATCAGGAAGATCGGATCATTAATCTTGTTAACTCATCCAAGATAATCATTTCAGTAACTTCATCAGATAATCATGTCACGTCAATCAATCATTCATGTAATCGCTGTATTTGAGCGTGTATGCTCATTTTCATCATTTCATAATATAATCATAATGTGATACTCATGCGAGATATATAATCATCATATGACTTTCCACTTCGATATGGAAAGGGTGGCGAGAGGGCGTGGAGGACGAGGCCGTGGAGCGGGCCGAATCCCGAGAACTCGTGCGAATACCGTCTGCAAATGCCGGGAATAATGCTAACTCATCGAGCGGCCAGCTGCCACTCACTCACACAGGCGCGATCATTCAGCATCGGGAGTCATACCGGGACACGGCTCGGTCGAGAGGGTGTTGGGTCGACCCACTCGCATTTATGCAGGGCATGATGGCCCAAATGACCCCGGATGGCTCGATTGATGGAGACGATGCATAACTCCGTCAATCAAAATCAGCGAGCTCCTCCGCCGCCACCTCGAGAGGCAAGAGAGGGGTGTAAGCAATATCATCGTGATATCTCTCGCCGACCACCTACTTTTGAGGGCTCATCCGAGCGGCGGATATTGTTCAGCTTGAGCATTTTGAGAAGTTATTTGCTATGGTGGATTGCCCCGAAGGGCATAAAGTTTCAGTTGCGGCTTACTATCTCGGTAAGAGCGCTCATTCATGGTGGTTATCGTTGAGGCCCACAGACGGAACATGTACTTGGGATCAGTTCAAGACTCCCATGATGGAGAGGTACTATCCGGCCCCACTCAGGGAGGCCAAGTTGTCGGAATTACTCACTCCCGACCTTTCGGCGGATGATGACGTTCTCGCCATCGCCGAAAAATTTCAGGAACTTCTTCCGTTCGCCTCATCTATCATTCACTCAGAAGCGGACAAGATCAAGTATTTCAGCAAGAGGCTGAAACCCCGTATGAGACTTCACTTGCTTAATCATAACTGTACCACTCTGGCCGAGTTCATCGAGAAAGCTCTCACCTACGAGCTTACTGCTAAGGAAATTGCTAAGCAGCAACCTTCGTCTGCTAGCAAGAAGTCCAAGAATCGTAATCAGTCGGCGAGTCGTGCCACTTTCAAGAAACCACGTGCGGGCTCTACTTTTACGGCGACCTCCCCCGTCTAAACGCGGAATCTCGATCGCGAGCGGCAGTTCGTCCATCACTTGTTTCAAGCGTGAGAGCAGGTCATTTCAGCACCAAGTGTCAAGCTTGATGCATCACGTGCCACAATCTGTGGGATTGCTGGGCATAGGGCCCGTTTTGCCGTAGGGACTCTAAACCCACTCCGGCGTCATCTCAAGCCCCTGTGTCATTCGGGGGTGCGAGAATCGAGCCACTCACTCGGCGTCGTTCAAAAGCAGCGGGAGCTAAAGGCGGAGCAGAGCTATCGAGGCAGGAGCATCCGGTTCGGGGCGGCAAGCCCCGAATTTATGAGATGAAGAAGACCGATGATCCGAGGCCGGATGATCTCGGTACACTCGATATTCTATCTCAACTTTGTGTGTACCCTTTTTGATCTTGGTGCATCTCATTCATTCATTTCCGAGTCATGTTTGAGTAGACTACGTGCAGGTAGTGCTACTAGTTGTGAGCCATATGTCATTGGCCTACACGATGGTAGACGCATTATCGGTAACCGTGAGATTGAAATTGTCGATTCGATTTCATGGTCGTGTATGGCGGCGGACCTAATCGTAGTAGATTTACCGAGGGCGACATCATCTTGGGTATTGATTGGATGGATCGTCATGATGCCATCATTAGTGCCCAAAGCGTTTGGTCACTATCATTTCATTGATGGAGTTGAATATGTGTTTCGGGAGGTAATCCCATTGCTCGCAAAGTCATTAATTTGATGAAAGCAGAAGATTACTCAATCGGGGATGTGTCGGTTATTGGTGCTTTATGGCCAAAACCGAAATCATCGATAATGTTAACGGATATTCCGGTGGTGAGGGAATATGCCGATGTTTTCCAGACGAGTTACTGGTTTGCCTCCCACGAGGGATGTGGAATTCACGATTGAGTTGGAGCACAGTACGTCCCGATATCGAAGGCACCGTGCGGATGGCCCCCGGCCAAAATGCAGAATTAAAGAACCAACTTGAGGAGTTGTTCGAGAAAGGTTATATCCGACCGAGTGCGTCCCGTGGGGAGCACCGGTGTTGTTTGTCAAGAAGAAGGATGGTTCATTCCGCTTATGTATTGATTATCGGGAGTTGAGCAGGTGACGATCAAGAATAAGTATCCCTTACCCCGTATTGATGATCTATTAGATCAACTTGAGGAGCTTGATATTTTCCAAGATCGACTTAAGATCTGGATATCATCGATTCGGATTCGAGAGTCGGACATCGCGAGGACGGCGTTTCGAACACGCTATGGTCATTATGAGTTTGTGGTTATGCCGTTTGGATTGACTAATGCACTGCGGTATTCATGGAATTAATGAATCGGGTCTTCATCGACTTTTTGGATCGATTTGTTGTTGTCTTCATCGATGACATTTTGATTTATTCTCGTGACCGGGAGGAACACGAGTCTCACCTTCATCTAGTTCTCGACGTGTTGAGGCGAGAACAACTTTATGGGAAGTTTTCCAAATGTGAGTTTTGGATGTCCAGTGACGTTTCTCGGACACGTAATTTCATCGACGGAGTTCGCGTCGATCCTCGAAGACGGAGGCTATTCGAGATTGGCTACCTCAGAAGAATGTTAAGGAAATCCAAGTTTCCTCGGATTAGCGGGTTATTATTGGCGATTTGTAGAGGATTTTCTCGAATCGCTCAACCCTTAACGAACCTTTTGCGGAAGGATAAGAAATACACGTGGTCCGACGCGTGTCAACGGAGTTTTGAGGAACTCAAGAGCCGGTTGATGTCGGCACTGTACTTTCCTTGCCGCAGGGACGGAAGGATTTGTGGTCTATAGTGATGCGTCCGGACGGGGTCTCGGATGTGTGCTCATGCGAACGGAAGGTTATTGCCTATGCTTCACGGCAATTGAGACCTTACGAGATTAATTATCCGACCCACGACCTGGAGCTAGCAGCCGTGGTGTTCGCTTTGAAAATTTGGCGTCATTATCTTTATGGCGTTACATCGGATATTCACCGATCATAAGAGCTTAAAGTATATATTTACTCGAAGGAGTTAAATATGCGCGAGGCGGTGGTTGGAATTAATCAAAGATTATGATATCGAGATCCTTTATCACCCGGCAAGGCGAATGTTGTCGCCGACGCCTTGAGTCGTAAGTCCGTTCAGAACAGATGCTTGCCCGTTTAACAGATTCGAAGGAGCTTGGCGAGAATTCCTTAGACCGAGATCGAGGTCAGCTTCACGAGTTCGGGCGACTTTGTATGTTAGAGATTTCATCGTCACTCGAGGAAATCCGAGAGAATCGAGTTCGGACCCATCATTGTTGCGCATACGAGAGGATGTGGCTCGGAAAGCCCTGGATTTGTGGTCCACGAGGATGGACTTTTGAGGTTTAAGAATCGGTTGTGCGTCACCGCGATCGGCGAGTTGAAAAACTCTATTTTGAGAGAAGCTCATGCTACCCCTTATTCTGTTCATCCGGTCTAGCAAGATGTACAAGGACTTGAAACAAAATTCTTGGTGGAGTAATATGAGCGAGAAGTCGCAGAATTTGTTTCGAGATGCTTAACTGTCAACAAGTTAAGATTGAACATCGGCGGCCGTGGGTATCTTTGAAACCTCTTCCTATTCCCAGTGGAAATGGGAAGACATTTCTATGGATTTCATCACGAGTTTGCCGGCGAGTCGTGGCATGAACACGATCTGGGTGATCGTGGACCGCTTAACCAAATCAGCTCATTTCCTTGAGATCAAGGATACGTGGGGTCCCGAGAGACTTGCCCGATTGTTCATTAAAGAGATAGTCGACCGCACGGTACTCCTAAAAGTATCGCTTCCGATCGTGACGGACGGTTTGTGTCGCACTTTTGGAAATCAGTTCATCGCGCTATGGGAACTCGGCTTAATCTCGGTACCGCTTTTCATCCTCGGTCAGACGGCAATCGAGAGAGGACCATTCGGACATTAGAGGACATGTTGAGGGCATGCGTCCTCGATTGGAAAGACGATTGGGAAGCCCAACTACCATTGATCGAGTTCACGTATAATAATAGTTGGCATGCTTCGATCAAGATGGCACCTTACGAGGCCTTGTCTGGTCGTCGTTGTCGATCTCCGTTGTGTTGGGACGACTTATCGAATCAATCGGCACCGAGCCCGATATGCTTATAGCGCCGTGAGAAGGTAGCTTTGATCGAGTCGTTTGTTGACCGCTCGAGTCGGCGAAATCATATGTGGATAACCGCTCGACCATTAGAGTTCGAGACAGTGACCACGTGTTGGTCAAGGTATCCCAGTCGTGGTATCTTCCGTTTTGGGAAGAGGGGGAAATTGAGTCCGAGATTCATTGGACCGTTTGAGATTTTGGATCGGGTAGGCGAGTTAGCTTATCGATTGGCTTTACCTCCGGCGTTGAGCCGAATTCATAATGTGTTTCATGTCTCTCAGTTGCGGAAGTATGTTGCCGACCCGAGTCACATACTTGATTCGACGAAATCGAGATCGCCGACGATCATTCATATGAGGAACGTCCTATACGAGTTTTAGAGCGGCGAATCAAACAGTTGAGGAATAAGACGATTCCTTTGGTTAAAATTCAGTGGTCTAGACACGGAATCGAAGAGGCTACTTGGGAAACCGAGGATAGTATGCGGGAGAGTTATCCCGAGTTGTTTGACCCTTAGTTTCGGGGACGAAACTCTTTTAAGGGGGGTGTATGTAATACCCAGTAATTATCATTCAGTAATTATCACTCATTAATTATCATTCGGTATTTATCATTCAAGATGGTGGTACTCATTAATTTCATTATTGATCATTTATCACTCAGATTCAGTCATGGTATTCATCATTCGAGTAATTGTATCGTGTATCAATCGTCATTCATCACTAATCGATTGGAGTTTCGTGCCGTGTTTATCATCATTGTCATTTTCGTTGCAAGTGTGCTTGAGGGTAGCGCACGCTACATACTCCTTTTAGCGTCGCTAATTGGGTATAGGTAGCGCACGCTACCGCTCGGCTTTAGCGCACGCTAAGGCTACCTTGGCTGCGATCCAGAAGGTCTTGGTGCGGTGAGAATAATTGTAGCGCACGCTACGAGTGGTGAGTAGCGCGCTAACGGGTTGTAGTAGCGCACGCTATATGTGTGGAGTAGCGCGCGCTAGGGCGGATCGAGGTTGAGTCCGGTGGCTCTTGGTGCACGGATTAATTCATAGCGCACGCTATGAGTTATATTTAGCGTATGCAATCAATATTATAGCGCACGCTAATCGGTTGTTGTAGCGCACGCTATCGAGGTTAGATCGAGGGCGACGTTTTTCGACTCCGATCTTGGCGTCGAATATTTCGCTAGCGCACGCTAACAATGGATAATAGCGCACGCTAGTAATATGGCCGTAGCGCACGCTACAAATAGGTACGTAGCGCGCTACCGTGTTCGGACGGGGGTTCTTGGACTACCCAAATTACACGTTAGCGCACGCTATGCACAAGCTAGCGCACGCTAACATGGGTAGTATAAATTGGACAGTTTAGTCAGAGTTCGTCATTTTCCATCTCATTTCATTCCTTCGGTAGTTTTGGGCGATTTCAAGCGATTCGGAGAGGATTCTTCGAGGTGTAATCATCAATCATCATCTTCAAGCTCATCTTTCGGATTGATCATCATTTCATCATCTTCATCACATCGAATCAAAGGTATTAAACTCTTGGATCTAGAATTTCGGATTTTTGGGTTTTCCTTCCGATTTCTTCGTGTGAACTTGGATTATCATTGGAATATGTTAGTTATAGATTATCTAACTTGGATAAACATATTCCTACGGATTTAAACGGTTATTTTCGGAATTATCCCAAGAACCCTTGGGGTTGACTTCGGTTAATTGGGGATTTTCCGATTGATGTTGTTGTAATCATGAGTTATGGATTCCTAATGGATTATTGATATCCTTGAAAGTGTTTTGATGGTTTGAAATACTCATCTTGGAGTTGGTTTCGATTCATTCGAACTCGGATATCGTTGTGTCGATGTTTGAGTCGTTTATGATCGTTTTTGATTTGCGTAATGATCGGATTATTGGTAATTGTGTTATTCAAGGTTGTTCGAGCGACCGATATTTCATTTAGGACGTTGTTCGTGGACGGACATTCATCATCGGTATTGAGTAAGTTAATTCTTACTCGGTTAAAAGGATATTCATTCCTTTTGTCGTTGTTCATTCATAATCATAACTCATTCATCATTGTATTAATCGTATCAAAACTCGTCATTGTCAATTAATCACCTCAGTCATAAGGAAAGACGGTTCCGATCATTTCATTGAGCTATCATTCATATCACCATCATTCAATCTTGGTGAGTCATTATTCATTTTCATTGTCACTTTTGTCATATTGTGGCATTCCGGTCATACTGGCGTGCCGGTTGGTATGTGTAGGATTTTCATGTCGGGCACATTATAGTCGTGTGTTGGTTGGCGGCCTCACATTGGACTGTGCACACGAGTCGATTGCTCGTGAGACTGATTAGGTACAAGACCACGCGTGTTTGATCGTTGGTGGCTTGTGCACGGACACATTTCCATCCCGGGCGTAGTGTGGCGCCATTCCTTTGAGCCGTACTGATTAGTCGATTCATATAGCATGTTTGATTGCGTATGTTTTGACAGAATAATTCATAATTTCAGATATATCATGATTGTGTATTTTCAACCCTTGAGGATTGTTGTTACAGTATGGCGGCCGTTGGGGATGTTGTTTTTCAGGTCATGGCAAGGCTAAGGCACGGGGAGAGCATGGTGACGGCGAGGAGTCCCAGTGATACTAGTAGGGGGCCCCAGTCTGTTCAGTCATTTATTCAGTCATTTGTGTTTCCTTTATTTATTCCGCTGCAGACATTCCGTTTGAATGCTCATTTCATTCAGTGTTGTGTATTTTATCGTCACATAAAATACACATGTATTCTATTTTATCCTGGGTGTGTTGTATAAAACTCCTCGTCGGAGTAATTGATGTTGTAATGTGGTTCGGTACTACATTTACCTGTGTAATTCATTCATTTTCATTCGCCTGGTGGGTCCCAGTCGGGGGTCCACGGCACTGTAATATCCGCCTAGTTTGGGGTGTTACAGCGAAGACTATTGCGGCCAACTCTAAATCGTGAGTAGGATAATTCATCTCATAAGGCTTTAATTGTCGTAACGCAAAAGCTATCGTCTTATCATGCTGCATAAGTACACAGCCCAGGCCTTGACCCGAAGCGTCACTATAAACTGCAAAGCCCTCACTACCCTGTGGTAAAGTTAAAATCGGCGCTGAAGTCAAACGTTTCTTCAGTTCATCGAAGCTCTGTTGTCTCTCATCCGTCCAAACAAACTTTTCGGTCTTCTGGAGTAGTTTCGTAAGCGGCCGAGCGAGTTTCGCGAACCCCTCGACAAACCGACGATAATACCCACCAAGGCCTAAAAAGCTACGAACTTCCTTAACATTTTTAGGCGGTGCCCAATCCAGCACTGCCTCAATCTTCTGCGGGTCTACACGAACCCCTTCGGCCGAAATCACATGGTCGAGAAACATAACTTCTTCCAACCAAAACTCACATTTCGAGAATTTCGCATAAAGGTGTTCGGTTCTCAAAATGTCTAATATCAAATGCAAATGTCGGGCATGTTCCTCCTTATCTCGAGAATAGATCAAGATGTCGTCAATAAAGATGACTACACACCTGTCGAGGTACTCGATGAATATCTTATTCATCAATTGCATGAATACTGCCGGTGCATTAGTTAATCCAAAAGGCATAACCACAAATTCATAATGCCCATATCTCGTCCGAAATGCCGTCTTCGGAACGTCGGACTCCCTCACTCTGAGTTGATAATACCCGGACCTCAAATCAATCTTCGAGAAAACTGCAGCCCCTTGCAATTGATCAAATAAATCGTCTATACGAGGCAAAGGATACTTGTTCTTGATGGTTACTTTGTTCAGCTCACGGTAGTCGATGCACAAACGTAGTGAACCATCCTTCTTCCTCACGAAAAGAACAGGCGCGCCCCAAGGCGAAGCGCTCGGTCTGATGTACCCTTTTCCCAGAAGTTCTCCCAATTGATTCTTCAATTCTTGCATCTCGGAAGGTGCCATCCGGTAAGGTGCTTTAGAAATCGGAGCCGCATCTGGCTCCAAGTCCACGGTGAATTCTATCTCTCGATCTGGCGGTAATCCCGGGAGGTCATCCGGAAAAACATCGGGGTACTCACTAACAACCGGAATTGAAGAGAAATCGGTTTCGTTTCCTTCCGTTTTCAAGGCATAACACCAATAGCCCGTACAACCTTTATTCAAAAGTTTTACGGCCTTCATGGCACTGATAAGTAACTCGGATAGTCCCGACTTACGCCCCAAAAATGAGTACTCAGATCTGTCTTTAGTCATCATGGTAATAACCTTGGTACGGTAGTTCATAATCGCTTGATGACTATCAAGCCAATCCTCGCCGAGGATCACGTCCTCGCCTTCCATATCAACTACAATCAAATTCGATAACCAATCCATACCGGATATAATCACCGGAAAATCTCTAATCTCCCGGTTCCCTACAATCCTATCCCCGCTAGGCAGTTTCACGATGAAGGGTTCGCAAACAATCAAACAAGTTATATTCAAACGGCGTATACACTCCAGAGAAATAAAAGAATGTGTGGCCCCCGAATCAAAAAGTACGCGGACTGGGTGAGATAAAATATGAATGGTACCTGAAGCTACCGCCGCGTCAGGTTCGTCTGCTCGACGCATCTCATACACCCGTGGTTGTACCGAACCGACGCTAGAGTTTCCCCATCCAGCGCTCTGACCCCGTCCCCGGCCCCTGCCGAAATTCTGCTGAGGTTGACCAGCTGGGGCAGAAGTCCGAGTGTCCAAAGTGTGATTCGGCTCGGAACAATAAGCCGCTCTATGACCCATATGCCCGCACGTGTGACACTTCAATGGTGGAAAGTTTCATTCCAAATTAACGTGGCCTGATCGGCCACAATTATAGCAAATCACCGTGCGGTTTGTGGTACCCGGAGTGGGACGGTAACCCCTCTTTCCTTTATTAGAGCGTGACGACTGTCCGGCAGAATGGTTAGTCGTCTGTGACCTCTGAAAGTTGCCACCCTTAGAGTTTGAAAAATTCCCCGCGACTTTCTGTTTCTTCGATTCTTCCACGGTATCGTTGTCGGGGCTCAACATATCGTGGGCTAAAGCTCTGTCCTGGTATTCCTTCAGTGTGGTGCAAGCAAATCCAGTCATGTACCGTCGTAAGTCCATATTCATACGCATATCAAAGTAGCGGATCTTGTCACGCTCGTTACGTACTTGATCCTTCACATGGATCAATTGTTGGTTGTACTCCACGATCGCCTGCGAAACGGGAATATCCTGTGGTTTAGCCTCGAAAAAGGCGCGGATTCGGCCTTCTCGTACCGGCCAAGGACAAAACTCGGCCTCCAAAAGTTCTCTAAATTCATCCCACGTGGCAACATGATCCCGCTTGACGACTTTCCACCACGTAGCGGTCTCCTTGGTAAGGAAATACTGAGCAATCGGTACTTTCCTCACTTCGGGGCAATCAACCGCTTCGAAAATCTTTTCCAATTCTGCTAGCCAATCTTCCCATCCTAACGGGTCTGTGGCACCGCCAAACTGTGGAGGGTGCATACAGATTACATTCTGAAGCAAAGCGTCCGTGTTCGGGTTCGGATTATTCAGCTGAACAGTCTGGGCTAAGATGGTCATCTGGGTAGCTAATTGTTGAAGTGAATTCGCCACTCCAACGTCCGCGCTGTTCCCCTGGCCCTTCGACTGGTCATGCTGACCCCGCAACAGAACTGATGGAAATAGCCGCGCGACGACCTCTTCCACGTCCACGGCCACGGCCACGACCACGTCCCCTACCAGCTGACGTACTGAAGAACACACAAGTCAAGTAAGTACAATTCAATTACGCGTCATCAAAGTGACCGATTCTCAAGAATACCGATCAAAGGAAGCAAAACGAATAAGGAAACACCAGAAGAGTAAGAGGTCTTACAAGTACCGGTCGCACTGTGATGATGGCAGAGTAGTGATACTGCGGACAATTAACGACTCGATCGACCCAAAAGACCGACAGCCTAGGTATCCATAGACCTAAGCTCTGATACCATATTCTGTAACACCCCCAAGTTATTCAGGGAATATTACAGCGCCGTAAGCCCCATCGTGGGACCCACAAGGCTAAACATACGCGGAACTATAATTTTTGACCGATAAGGTCTACATACAATGGAAGGAAGAATAATACAAAGGGTATTCAAAACATAACCATTGTATCCAAAGACATCACAACACCAATCAATACCTCGGCAAACACAGGCCGGAACATCAAGAAAAAAATGGAAAACAATACTCGAGTATTCAATGACTATTCCAGTACAACAATACTGGATAGAAAACTCAAAACATAACCGGAGGAAAACACAGTATCACTCTTGCCCACCATCTTCATGCCGACCCGATACTTGCCTGTCCACTCTCCTGGAACCTGAAATACATAAAAAGTATTTCCCCCATAAAGGGGTTAGCCGTCGAATAGCTAGTGCAAGTATATCAAGTATGAAACACAATACTTCTCGACAATAAAGTAAATGTAACCGTCAATTCATCAATTCAAGACTAGTATTCCGGAATAACTAAATCTCATAGCGTCACATCAAGACGTATATGAATGCCGTAGAAACGGTTCGTTCATATCATGCCATCAATACATATATGAATGCCGTAGAAACGGTTCGTTCATATCATCCGTGGAATCGCACCAGAGGCTACGAAACCCTCAGGGGACCCGTAGGACCGCCCCAGAGTGGATAGAAATAATCATGCCATTAATATGTCATACTTTCAAAGTCGAGAATGCACATTCATAAATATATACTTGCCTTTGAGACATCGAGAAATCGAACGGAAAAAGGGTATGAGTTCGGTAGGTCCAAGAACGCGCTTCCGGCACCTAGACGATTCGCAAGGAATATGATAATCAATTATCCATATTCGAATTACACGAAGAAACCCCCGAAACCCGTCTACGATTCATAAAAATATACGGATAATCAACTAGAGGTTGGAAAATCGTCCAAAATCTCACAAGTCCGAAAGAGGCACAAACCAAACCGTGAAATCGTAGGAAAAGCATGCATACGGTATAGATACATCATAATCTCAAGGTTCTCAAACTTCAAAACGGATAAATCGGATGAATCTACGAAAAACTCCAAAATTCCCAAAAAGTAGGGTTCTAAGGATTTTTACCTTGATTCGGATGATAGGATGAATTAGATGTTATGAAATCCTTGTTCTCCAACCAAATATGTTATTGTTAGAAGGAAGATCGCTTCCAATCGCCCAAGATCGTCTCTCCCGAGCGATTCCCATCGAAAAGGAGTGAGGAAGGTGAGAAATGACGAAAATGAAGTCAACTGCCATATATATATATATATATATATCTGTCCAGTCTAGCGCACGCTACGCCTCCTTCATTAGCGTGCGCTAGCGAAGTCACCGGATAGTCCAGTGGCTTCTGCCGGCTCCGTTAGCGTGCGCTAATCGTCTGTCTCTAGCGTGCGCTAGTAAAAAATGTGGCATCCAGTACTGGAGTCCAGAACTTACTGTCTCTGCCCTGCTCAAAACTTAGCGTGCGCTACCGCTATGCCTTAGCGTGCGTTAAGCAACAGTTTTAGCGTGCGTTAGCCGACACCTAGCGTACGCTACCTGATAGTCCAGAAACCCTGGCAACCTCACTGCCTCTGCCGACCAGCCCGTTAGCGTGCGCTACAGACGGATGTTAGCGTGCGCTACTAACCACGAATAGCGCGCGCTAACAAACTCCTAGCGCACGTTAATCCGCCAGTCCAGAGAGCAGTCCAAAAAACTGTTTCTGACCTGACTGATTCCCTTAGCGCGTGCTACGGCTCAAAGCTAGCGTGCGCTAATCAAACAGAATTAGCGTGCGTTAGCCTAGGCCTAGCGTGCGCTATATCTCTGGCCCAAAACATTTCCGCAAGGTCTAAACGACAAGATCAAGACCCAAACGAGATACGAAACTCAATAACAATATCAACAACATCTCCAAGTGTTTACAGAGCGACAACATAAGAGAAACGGCAAGGTCAAACAGTTAATAAAAAGTATGGTTATTACATGTGGGGCACCGGCTTAAGCCAATAAACTGTCCAACTTACCCTCCCCGAACAATCTCCAGAGCTGTTTGAGGAGGTCGCGGCATTGGTTGGTGCTGTGGCCGGGACTCTTATGGTAGGCACAATATTGATTGTGGTCCAGGTGACCGTGGTCCCTTATCGCCTTTGGCTTGTTTAGCGGTTCGCGCCCCTTGATGGCATAGACCGGAGTTCGGTTGAACTTGTAGAGGAGATGAGCTTCCACATCCTCGATGGCCCTGAGGCCGCCGGATGGCGTGGCGACCGTCTTCTTGGCTTTGGCGATCGCCTTTTTTCGTGCAGGAGGAGGCGTTTCCTCACCTAGGCGTAGGGTGAGTAGCTTTTGCCTGGCTAGAAAGTCGGCAGCCTTAGCGCGGAAGATCGCGTAGGTTGGGGGGATATCCTTGGTGAGATGTCTAAACATGGGTGAATGACCGTAGAATCCCCCCAGGACCGAATAGAGAGCGAGCTCGTCACTGACGGGTTCGCCAGTGAGGATGATTTCATCCACTCGGTTGATGTAATCTGCGTCGGTTTCGTCCTCCCCCTGTTTGATTTTCATCACGCGGTGGGGGCCTTCTGGTCTGGCGACCTTGGTGGCGAAGTATGACGTGAAGTCATTCGCCAATTTCTCAAAGGAGATGATCGATCATGGTGGTAGCGAGACGTACCACCTATGGGCCAGCTCGCCCAATGTTAATGGGAAGATTCGGCACTTGGTTGCATCTGTTGCCCCACACCCGGTCATATAAATTCGGAATTTACTTAGGTGGGTTTCGGGGTCCGATCTCCCTTCATACAGAGGTGTTTTGGGAGGAGCGATTCTTGGTTGCACGGGGGCGAGATAGATGTGGACCGCGAGCAGCTCGGTCGGCCCGATGATCTTTCTGCTGGTGCTTTCCCCAATGTCGAAGAGTGCTTTCATCTCGTCGAGTTGGCGTTGCATAGCGGCCATCGCCGTGGCTTGGCTGCTCGCGGCTAGGCGCTCGGAGCGGGAGCCGAGGCGATCAAGTACTGACCCCCTGGCGATCGGAGCGGGAGCCAAATGGTTGACTTGTGTTTGGCTGGGAGTCGGGTAGGCTGAACTCCTGGTGACGGACTCGGATACCGTCGTCTCGTGGATGGGGCCAGAATGCCCCGGTCACCATGATGGGTTGCGTCCCAGGCGACTGAATACGGACCCGTCCGGTCGTGCGAGAGCCTTTTCTCGCGAATCGGGGATTTCTGACGATCGCTCGCCCAGCAGCCCATTGAATTTCCATTTGCCCATGCGGCGGATGGTCGAGGGAGTTATTACGGGTGATGCGCATGCTCTCCGTCGCTCCTTTAGGATGGCCATAGCCTCCTCGATCTATTCCTCAGTTTGGAACTGGTCGAGTGAGAGGTTGGGACCACTCTTCAGGTGCGGGATCGAGAGTCTCGCGTAGCCGTGGCTTCCCCCGGTCGTCGGTTGGGGTTCGGATTGAGCCAGGATATGGTGTCCGGCGGTTCGGAGAGTGGCTCTCTTCGATGTAGTAGCGGACGTCATGATTCTGAAGGCTTTCTTTGAAGCGCAGTGAGTGTCACTTCAAGTGTATGCCCCGAGAACAGTGAGTGTTCTTCGGGACGGTAGGAATAAAAATGAAGGTAAAGACCCCTCCTTCTAGCGCCAATTGTTGCTACCCAAAATATTATCCGGAGATAGATATTGCTGGAATGGATGGATAGCAAACAAATGCGAGAACACTTCCGTGGGAAAAGTAAACAACACAATATTTGCCGGGGTTGTTAGTCCCGGGATTGAATGCTCTCGCGAGATGTTATTAATACAAATATTCGGGGATACAAGTATTAATGTAAGAGTATAATTACAATGAGTGTAAAGACCCTTGTTATCTTAGCTAGTGAGAGTGTAGATTGCCGGAAGAACCAGATATGATGCTCCATGAGTTCTTGTAACAACGTTGATGAGCTATGACAACCGTGAGAAATCGACAGTCTCTCACGGTGTGTATCTGCTGTATACTTGAGCTCCTGGGCTTGAGAGATTCTTCGAATCTGCGCTGTGGAGACTCCTTGCCTCTGCCGACCGTCTTCTGAGGTACTGAGAGAGAAATCCTGAGGTAGATTCCGAAGATGAAGCCAAGAGCTTGAATGTAAGTATGTTTTTATGTATTTCTGTGAATGAAGTTGGAGCACATAGTTTTTCTCTGAACTGAATGGAGAATTCGTGAACCCCTTTCCTGTAGATGGAGGTTCTCTATTTATAGCACTTGGACATGCTGGGCGATTGCCTTTGCCGTATTATAATAACCGGGCGATCGTCTTTTAGCACATGGGCTTGTCTCCTTACAGTCTGCAGGAGTTGCTGGCAGTCAGTTGTGCGGTCCAATGAGAAGTCTGCACGCGTCTGAGTTGCTGTCACGGGCGGTCCCACCTTGTACCTTTCGGCAGGCTCGTCGGTAGGTGAAGCCGTCCTTGTCGGAGACAGCTGTTCGTGGTCAATGATCCATGAAACGCGGCGCCTATCGCGGATCCGCACATGGGCGCTGCTTTGAGGTCCAGTCTTCGTGGACTTAGACGGACGATGGTCTCTATTCGGGGCATAGGACCGTCGTCCTTAGCCGGGCACCAGAGTCGATCGCTAGGTGCCAAAGGGCGATCGCCTTGAGACTCGATCGCTAGATACCCGAAGGTGGTCTGGTATCTTTGCTTAGACGAGTTCGCCATAGCTTGATTGGTTGTGGACTCGGTCGCCCGGCCTTGCAGTCGATCGCTTGTCGTGGTGAATAAATCTCGACACAACAACTTCTATTACTAGTAGAATACAAGGAGGATCCTGAGGTCTATGTTGAGAACGACAGCTTCTCCACTCCCGAGGTTAATATGGGATGTAGCAGCTCGAGAGTAGAGTCCGGCAACATAAATTATGACATGCCTTCCAAAGATTATCAATACGAGGAAGATGAGGAAGACGAGGAAGGTGAGGAGGTGCATACATCCGAAGATGAAGATTGTTGTAAAGACTTGCTTGAGTCACTATCTGCGGAATTTCTTGCTCGGGTTCGCCAACCGGCCCAAATGGATAGGATTATGAGTCGTCGGAACTTCTCATCCGACCATCAATATGCAAGCGAGCATGAGCATCTACAATCAATGCGTAACAGGACCATTCCATTTCCAGACCCCGGTAGTGGCGGGACTTTGGGTTGGGTCGAGCAGCCTCTACCGATTATCGGTCAGCTAGAGGTGGGGTCCACTTTTCGTTCCAAGACAAGGTTGAGGATAACTGTAGGAATGTATCATTTGGAAAACATGCTATAGTGTATCTGATCGTTCCGCCGATAAACGTATAGTGTTTGTCTGTAAGAGTGGGCGAAAAAATTGTCAGTTTAGGTTGTGTGCTATTGAGGGTGCAACTATTTGGAGAATTACTAAGTTGACCTTGGAGCACAGCTGTCATCCTGATTTGAACTGTGCTGCCACACGATCGGTCACTTCTGAGGTTGCCGCCCATTATTTTGCTAAAAGATTGACCGGTGAGGGGGTCACTTTGAGGCCAAAGGAGATGAATGCAGAGATATGTAGGAAGTACGGCATTGACATGCTATACAGTTTTGCTCTCCGGACGAGGAATATAGTGATAGAGAATACATATGGCAGCTTTGATGGGTCGTATCAGAGGCTCCCATCTTATCTGTATTTGTTAAAACAGCGTAATCCAGGGACAATTTATGATTTGCATACGACTCGTGAGGGAGTGTTTTGCCACATGTTCGTTGCACTCGGACAGACTATTAGGGCATTTGATACGTGCCTTCAACCGGTGATTATAGTTGATGGGACCCACCTGAAGGGAAGGAATAAAGGAACTCTATTTGCGGCCGTCACATTTGACGGGAACAAGCAAGTATTTCCTCTTGCAGTTAGTCTCGGTCCGATAGAGAACGACGAGTCATGGACTTATTTTCTGTATAACCTGCGCAGATGCTACAATCCGATGGAATATTTACTGATTATGAGTGACCAACATAAGAGCATTCAGAATGCTGTTCGAGCCGTCTATCCGAATGCATTCCACGGGTTGTGCTATCACCACCTTGAAAAAAATCTGACCTCCTATGGTGCGCATGCTATAGGACTCTTTAGCTGCTGCCTACACGCATCATGAAGAAGTTTTTGAAAACTACTTTTCAAAACTACATATTGAAAGCCCTAATGGGGCTCACAGACGTCTTTCTGAAATTGGGCCAGAGAGGTGGGCTAGGTCGAAGTGTCCGATACGATGCTATAACTTCTTGACATCAAATGCTGTTGAATGCTTTAATAATCGTATGTTGTGGGCGAGGCGTTTACCTGTTTGCTCGTTACTTGAGATATTTCGCCTAATTTTAGAGAATTGGTTTGATGAGAAGCGGGGAGAAGCTACATCAAGAGACCATGAGTTGACAATGCACACTTTTGAAAAGCTTTCTAACTCTTTGCAAGCTAGTCTGACTCTTACCGTTCGAGCTACCACCCCACTTGTTTATAAAGTCAAAGAAAACAAAGTTTCTTATGAGGTTGACCTTCGAACCTAGACATGTTGTTGCGTGAGTTTGATTTGGATTAGATTCCATGTCGTCATGCTGTTGTCGCTATAAGGTAATTGTTTTGCTCTAACGTGCACACCATTCAATGTTTTTGTCTATGCTGTCGTGTGCACACGGTCATGGCCGTGGGCATGCGGGTGCTGTCGGACGCTGTATCCTGCAACTTGCGGGTGCTGTATCCTATAGCTTGCGGGCGCTGTATCCTACAGCTTGCGGGCGCTGTATCCTATATCTGTTGAGTGCTGTCGGGGCACATGGTCGTGCCCACGATGGGACTAGCCATCATGTGCCCACGGTCATGGCAGGATGCACACGACAGTAGCAGCTCATGACCGTGGGCAAGATGCACACGATCGTAACCCACGATGGGCATGATCGTGTGCTGCCATCGTGTGCAAAACAGGACTGGTCTGGATTTATCCTACACATCATCAGTATCAAAAATACATTATCCTACACCACATCCTTGACATAATTGCTTATTTTAACAGGCGCGCCGGTAATGGTTTGTCCGTGTATGATTTTGTTAGTCGTTATTTCAAGCAACAAGGCCTTAGAGAGACTTATAAGGAGCATATTAATCCTATCCCATATTCTGATGAGTGGAATGTCCCACCGGAGATCTCATCCATTATTTGCATACCTCCAGAGGGGTACGACAAGCCAGCCGACCAAAGATGAGTCATGCACGGTCCGCTGTTGAAAATTTGCCCGCAGGTGGACGGCCTCAGGTGTG
The DNA here is from genome assembly GCA_033398695.1 of Orobanche coerulescens. Lineage (NCBI taxonomy): Eukaryota > Viridiplantae > Streptophyta > Magnoliopsida > Lamiales > Orobanchaceae > Orobanche > Orobanche coerulescens. The sequence continues at coordinate 179,387,482 of CM065808.1, forward strand.
CGGTAGGTGTAAAGGAACCGGCCACAATAGAAAATCTTGCAAAGCATTCATTCCCATAGGTGGTGTGGATTTGAATATCCCTGAAGAAACTCAAGGAATGGATGAACAAACGAGGCAAAGGCGCCGGCAGAAGAAGAGGTGTAGCATTTGTCGTAATGATGACCATGACATAAGGGGATATCCACACCATGAAACTTAAATTGCTTATGTATTTATATATTTTGTGATTTACTAGAAACAATCATGTGCTGATATTTTGATCCTCGATGGACCATGTATTGATTCAGTATTCTGATTATTAGTTGAAATGCATAATTTTGTGTCTATTTTCTTTATCTTTGAATTGAAATTTAAGTCAAACATCAGTGATGTAAAATAGCTCACTTTAAAGAGCAATAGTTTACACCAAAAGCATATAACTTTACAAAACAAAAGTTCATCACCATCATACCAAAATATCTAATAATATCTTAAAAACCACAATCACTTGGATCCCTTCTCCCTCATTTGCTGCTGTTTCTTTAGTCTTGTATCATCATCTCCATGAACTTCTTCTTCTAAAATATCTTCTTTATTTGTATTCTCAGAAATCTCTAAACCATCATCATCATCACCATCTAGTATGACTGGAGTGCTCGCAGTGCTTTTAAATATGCCCTGTTTCATAAAACACATTAATTCGCAGTACACACTACACATACAACAAAATCAAAAAACTTACTCTGAGCATTGAGTATCTTCCTCTCGGCCTAGTTCTGTGTGGTGGGTTGGGAGGAGGTATCCTCCTCCTTCTTTTTGGTGGAGGTGTTTCGATTCCTCCTAAATCACTTTTTCGTAATCGGCCGCTCATTTTGCGTATTTGATTTTAATGGATTTTAACTGATTGTAATTGATTAGGGTTTATAGTGAAAAGGGGGGACTACAGTTCAGGTATTTCACTCTCGGTCCAGAAAGATGGGCTTATATTGAAAAATGGGGGACCCACGATGGGATTTTATAATAAAATAATTTGATGCTGCCCTTTGTAGTACACACGATGGTACACACGATGGGCACGATCGTGTGCCACCTTGGCAACCAGGTGTCACGGTGTCTACGGTGTCAAATTGGCACTGTATCCACGTGTGCACATGATGGTGCACACGGCCGTGCCCACGATGGGGCACACGGTCGTGTGCACAAGAACATCAACAATTTTCACCAATTTCTCAAATTACTCATCAATTTAGGTGTTGTTACTTATATATTAACAAGTATTTGTTAACGATACACTTATTTAAAAAGTTATTGATTGAATTAACATAATATATTGCATATCATGTGTAGTATATATGTTCTCAATGTATTAATTCGTACGGATAAGTTCATCATCAGTATGAAATATCTCATATACTAATGAATTACACGAAATGACAAATATGAGTTTGTATAAGAAGTTATATAGTAATTAATGTTTGAACAAGCAATTTTAGAATCACAAAACATCCTTATAGATAACACAATAAATCAAATTGGCAAAAATACCAAAAGTTAATGTGCACACGATGGTGCACACGGCCGTGCCCACGATGGGGCACACGGTCGTGTGCATAAGAACATCAACAATTTTCACCAATTTCTCAAATTACTGGTCAATTTAGGTGTTGTTACTCGTCCATGTTATGATGTCAATCTTGATAGTCACTCAGTGGCTCTGGTCGAGGCAACAAATGACAATGATCTGTTGAGACAAACTATGTAATCATATAAGATCATCACATCAAACATAGCGAATCATTTGTAAATATAAATTTCAAACTTACCTCGTTGCAATTTGACCATGGAACCACATGTGGTGTATCAAGACCTGTCATGTAGTCCTTGATGCATTTAAGAATTTTCCAATCCTTGTAAACTGGCTTACCTGTCACCTTGATACCAAGTGGATCATCCGGATGGAGTCTTGCAAACTCGTTGGCCATAACTAACTACAAAAAGCCAAACCACAAAATAAAAAAAATCCACATCACACCAATGATATACAAGCGAGTAAGTTATAGAACTTAGGTAAAATTGGGAGCCGGCAAGTATAGTGCCAACTCTACCGACACCAACACTACGGACTCCCGTCCGAAGCCTCGCTCGAGTCGCAAGCACATAACAATCTATCACCTCGGCATCAAAGTCTTCATGGCTAGACTCTATCCGGTCAAATAACGCCTGGATTAGAGCATGCCCAGTCTCCAAACACTGGACAATAGCATCACGTAGCTGCTCCCTCCTAAAGTGTAGGTACAACTTCTTCAGAGCCTCGCTATCTCTTGGAGGCGCCACCACAAAAGGCTCCCGAAGAGCAGTAGATGGTCGACTCACTCGCGGTGGAAGACTATGCTCACCCAACTGCTGCGTCCCGGCAGTCTCACCGTCTTCATCACCCTCAACATCCCTCTCACAACTATAACAATCAGAGAGCTGTACAACCGGCTGCTCGATCTCAAAAACTGGCTGCTCGATCTGAAATGGAGGCTGCTGCTGAGGAACACCACCTTCATATTGAAACATCGCACTATAATGATGCTCGTCCTGAAACTAGTCGAACATCGTTCCATACTGCTGAAACAACGCGTCAAATGGCTGATATTGATGCTCATAATCAAGAGGCTGCTCAGTCCGCTCAAAAGAATGATGACTCTGAGAATGATGACTGTGCTGGATCTCAGAATGGTGAATGTGTTGGACCTCAGAATGGTGACTAGGCTGACGGTGAGAATGGTGACTAGGCTGACGCTGAGAATGATGACTAGGCTGATGCTGAGAATGGTGACTGTGGGCTGCACCAGAGACTGAGTGACGTGGAGGGTCAGGAATCCTCCGCTTGGCGCTACTAACAGATGCCGAAAGACGAGGCCTATCGGGAAACCTATCATGGCTCCTAGCTGAGTAGTGCGCCGGGCTCCTAGAACGTCTATGCGTAGGTCAAAAGAAATCCACGATCCCAAAAAGCACCCGGCAAGAAACTCGAGCAATAAATCCTGTCTCCGACTTGTCGTACAAGATCGCCTTCAAACGGAGATCGAAGTACTCATCCCTGCTCGCGTCCTGGGTGTGGTCCGGACAAGGAAGTCCGTGGACACAACACACCCTCTCTGGCTGCCTCTCCCGGTCTGATGTCTCTGCACCATCTACTGGTGGGGTACTCTGCCGGCGTCGCTTCGACACTTTATGTGCCGACTCATATGTAATTAATTTCCCAACAGCCTTTTTCAACCTATCCATAACTTTCTCTCTCTGAATCGGCACAGGCTCATCCTCCTTGTTCTTCACAGCTATTTTTATAGGCTTAATGAACTTAACGTCATAAGGCGAGCCATTCTCAAAACTCAGGTAGTAGTACTCAGCCTCATCCTCCTCCAGATGCGGTAAAGAGGGAAGTACTTTGTGCTGCAAAAGTAGTCATTAAAGTACACCATTAGATGGGCAATCACATAAAGTTGAAGAGATGAGTGAAGTCAGGAGAAAATACGTTTACAAATTTATGTACCTTATCGTCGAAGAAATGAGTGAAATCACAGAACATCTTCCTCGTAGTCCATATCAAACACCGGGGGACATGGACAGATTTATCTCGAATACCACGCAATGCTCCCAATGAAGCAACCATCTCATACGATCATATCTGTAAAGCCCGAATAGGACCATAGAAGTGATAGTCCTTATGCTCTTGTCCCTCCTTCATGGCAACGTTGCCTATGTAGTAAGATAAAACCCCAAAGGCATAAGAACCCCAAGGAAACATATCCCACTGCTCGAAATCCTCAATTAATGCCCATGCCCATGTCTCGACCATCATGTCGTCACGGCATAGGATAAAGTAGTAGTATATAAGTAAATTGGCAACCTTCACATAATCTCTTATATCTCTACCAAAATCTCGAGCATTGAACCTCTTCCGCAGAACACTAACCTTAATATTTTTGCCATGGAGTATTCTGTGGAAAATACCGTCAGACCGAAGGAGATGGTCATCCTGTGGATGGAAGGTAGAGTTTCCAAAATGCAGTCCAGTGATCATGGCAAAATCATGGTCCGTAAAACGAATGGTCCTCCCGCAAACCTAGAACCACGACTCATCCGGTGGGATTTGATCACCCTCCAATTGACGGGCAATCAAGTGATGTAGGGCAGTATTTGAACTCCCATTTCTCCTAACTTTAATCAAACGCCCCAGGACCCCCTCGGTCAAGCTCTCGATAGCTCGATCACCAACTGCGGAATTGTGGCCCATACTTCTTAGTGTCTCAATGATCTCTTTAAATACCGCCTCCCATATATAAAGATTCACTTGACGTGTAACAAAACGCAATGTAGATCTCTTCCATACGCAACCAGTCTGCAATATAGACATACAAATCATAAGAATATGATAGAATGCTTAAGAGAACGAAAAAAAATCTGCATTGCACACGATGGCATGCACACGATCGATGCCCGTCGTGTGAAGATCATCGTCTGCAACACGACAGCTCACACGACGGGCATCGATCGTGTGCATGCCATCGTGTTCAAGGCAGAAGCCTTTGATCTTCTTACCCACGACGGCACACACGATCGACGACCGTCGTGTGCAAACCATCGTGCCCACGAAAGACCATCGTGCACACGATGGTGTCATCTTCTTCAGCACCATCGTGAGACGATGAACAACCGTCGTGGCACGATCGTGTGTGAATGAAAATACACTAACCGGCGGCTCATTGACGAATTCCTCTTCAGATGGAGTGTCACTAGCGTGTGAGGAACTTCTGGCGTCTTCAGATTCTCTGTGGTAGTCGGAGTTCGACATTTTCTGGCTGGCGAAAGGGTTTCATGACGGAAGAGTTTTTTTGCAGAGAGATACAGCGAAGAGTTTTTTTGCAGAGAGAAATATTGAGTCGTGGGACCGTTTAGATTATTGTTCTTTGCTTTTAATAATTTTCTATTTTTTTATGTTTTTTATCTTTTAGTGGTAGACTTTAAGGGTAATAAAGTCTTTTAACACATTTTGGTATAAAAAACTTATAGTTTCATGAATGGGGATATATAACTTATTACTTTTATGATTTGGTACTAAAAAAGAGAGACCCCTTGAATTTTTTATATGTATTTTTATTTTTTTATTCGAATCGAGCCGAGCCATGTCGACCTTCATATTCTATCAATAAAAAATTATGTTCAAATTCGATTTGTTATATAAAAAAATCGAGCTCAACAACTTTTTACCAATCAAATTTGAACTAAATATTGAGTAGTTTAGTTAGATGGTCAATTCTAGATAAAATTGTACGATTTATTTCTTGCACATCAAGTAAACTGTATTCTTCTTATATTCACTTCCAGACATGATATATTTTTTCTATATATAGGAGTATTTGATGGCAAAGAGCCTGCAAATTGATCATATTAAACATATCAAACTCAAGATTGGTCAGAATTCAGAACTCAAATGTTGCATAAGTATCACACTAAAACATATAGTTGCTATCATATTTATTACTATTGTTATTATTATTAGGTTCTATCTTTTATAATAGCAAACCATAAATATAACAAGTTATATTCTCATTCATAAGAGTATAAGTTTTTAATACCAAAAGACATTAATACCCTTAAATCTATCACTAAAAGGTAAAAAAGGAAAGTCAACATCAACACCATTTTGGAGGACATTTTAGTCTTTTTAAGCAAAATGGTATCAATAACTTACACTCTTATGAATGAGGATATATAACTTATCAATTTTATGGTTTGGTATTAAAAAATTATTTGGATGCATATGGTGTGTTTTTTGAGCATTTTTCATCACTTTTCATTAACTTTTTATAATAGTATTGTCAACCTCAATTTATGTTTTGTTCTTTTGAACTGAGTTTTGTTGAATTGAATTGAACTCAACTGAACTGAAATGAATTAAATTTTGTTGAACTGAACTGAACGGTGTGCTGAACTGAAATGAATTAAAGTCACTGAATAATAACAATATTAATAATAATAACATTAACATGGATTACTATATAATATTATTAATTATGTTAATATACAAATTTAATATCATATACAAAAAATACAACAACCAAAAAGTTATTTATATCACTTACGGGTTCTATCTTTTATAATATCAAACCATAAAAGTAACAAGTTATATATCCTCATTTATAAGAATATAAGTTTTTGATACCAAAAGACATTAATACCCTTAAATCTATCACTGAAAGATAAAAAAGAAAGTCAACATCAACACATTTTTGGAGGACATTTTAGTCTCTTTAAGCAAAATGGTATCAATAACTTACACTCTTATGAGTGAGGATATATAACCTATCAATTTTATGGTTTGGTATTAAAAAATTGATTCTCACTTACAACAACAACAACAATAATAAAAATAATAACAAATATTCATAATGCTACAAATTATATGTAATATTATATTATTGATATCAATGATAATAATAATAATGACAATAGTAAAACTATTAATAATACTAAAAATTATATATAATACTATATATAATAATCATAATATTAATAATAATTAATAATAAAATTAGATAACAATATATATACAATGACAATAATTATTATTCATACTACGACGACAACAACAACAATAATAATAATGATAATAAGATTCATATTAGTAATAATAATTATATATAATATTATTAATAATATTAATTAATATTAGTAATTCAGCAAGTAGTTAATCGTACTAAAAATAATATATATAACAATAAATATTTTTATTTATATTACAATAATAAAATAGTAATAGCAATAATATTAAATTAATAATTATAATAATTATTATACAAATTAGTATTGACAATAATAATAATAGTAATAATAATAATAATAATAATAATAATAAACCATATTGATTCTAAAGATGAAATGAACTGTGTTGAATTGCCTGAACTGAACTGAACTGAAATTTTCTGAACTGAACTGAGTTGAACTGAATTAAAATATGTTGAAATTAAATGTAAAAGAAGAGAGCCTTAATATTTTTATTTTATGATTATGATTAGTGGGAATCAATTTTTTAATACCAAAGCATAAAATTGATAAGTTCTATATCCTCATTCATAAAACTATAAGTTTTTGGTACCATTTTGATTGAAAAGACTAAAATGTCCTCTCTTTTTGTGTTAAAAGTTGACTTCTCTCTTTTTTTTATTTATTTAATTTAAACTACTTTTCTTCTCTTTTTTCTTTTTTACTTTCCTCCTCCGATCGATATTAATGTCCAGGAACCAAAATTTAACTACAAACATATACATCAAAACAACACAGCCATTTTATTTTTGACAAAGGGTCTCTCAAAAAATCTTATAGAAATCACAAGATTGTTCGAAAATAAAAGTTGACGTTGAAATAGGACTTCATTTGTCGTGCTTCTGAGTTCATAAAGAAGGTATGTATCATTATTTGAACGATGAAAAAAAATTCCAGATCTGTTCTTACGGACACGATCGCTGCACACGATGGGAAGCCACCGTGTGCAACGATCGTGTGCAACGATCGTCGCAATGACCTTAACATCGCGGCGCAACACTAACGTGTACACGATCGCTTAACACGGTCGTATAAAATCGTGTGCAGCGATCGTGTTCATGGACGTAAACTTGCACACGATCACCGCACACGGTAGTATACGACCGTGTGCATCGGCCGTGTCCAAGGCGCACTGTAATATTGTTCGCTCATTTTTCGAATAGTTATTCATCTTTTTGTAATCGATGTCGTGGCGGCGTATTTTGATACATCACGGTGGTCATTGGGAGCGATCGACATATGTAGACGAGGACTCCTGTTTTGTCTATATCGACACGAGCAAAGTTAGTCGTGCAAACCTCGTGGGGGTTATCAGAGAGGGTTTGGGTGGTCCAAATGAGTCCGATTACAAATTATGGTACTTGACACACATGGCCAAAGGAAACAAAGTAAAAGTCCTATTAAGGGGCGATACCGAGATACTTCGATTACTAGTAGAATACAAGGAGGATCATGAGGTCTATGTTGAGAACAGCAGCTCCTCCACTCCCGAGGTTAATATGGGATGTAGCAGCTCGAGAGTAGAGCCCGACAACATAAATTATGACATGCCTTCCAAAGAGTATCAATACGAGGAAGATGAGGAAGACGAGGAAGATGAGGAAGATGAAGAGGTGCATACATCCGAAGATGAAGATTGTTGTAAAGACTTGCTTGAGTCACTATCTGCGGAATTTCTTGCTTGGGTTCGCCAACCGGCCCAAATGGATAGGATTATGAGTCGTCGGAACTTCTCATCCGACCATCAATCTGCGAGCGAGCATGAGCATCTACAATCAATGCGTAACTGGATCATTCCATTTCCGGACCCCGGTAGTGCCGGGACTTTGGGTTGGGTCGAGCAGCCTCCACCGGTTACCGGTCAGCTAGAGGTGGGGTCCACCTTTCGTTCGAAGACAGAGTTGAGGATAACTGTAGGAATGTATCATTTGGAAAACATGCTACAGTGTATCACTGATCGTTCCGCCGATAAACGTATAGTGTTTGTCTGTAAGAGTGGGCGAAGAAATTGTCAGTTTAGGTTGTGTGCTATTGAGGGTGCAACTATTTGGAGAATTACTAAGTTGACATTGGAGCACAGCTGTTACCCTGATTTGAACCGTGCTGCCGCACGATCGGTCACTTCTGAGGTTGCCGCCCATTATTTTGCTAAAAGATTGACCGGTGAGGGGGTCACTTTGAGGCCAAAGGAGATGATTGCAGAGATGTGTAGGGAGTATGGCATTGACATGCTATACAGTTTTGCTCTCCGGACGAGGAATATAGCGATAGAGAATACATATGGCGGCTTCGATGAGTCGTATCAGAGGCTCCCATCTTATCTGTATTTGTTAAAACAGCGTAATCCAGGGACAATTTATGATTTGCAGACGACTCGTGAGGGAGTGTTTCGCCACATGTTCGTTGCACTCGGACAGAGTATTAGGGCATTTGATACGTGCCTTCGATCGGTGATTATAGTTGATGGGACCCACCTAAAGGGAAGGAATAAAGGAACTCTATTTGCGGCCGTCACATTTGATGGGAACGAGCAAGTTTTTCCTCTTGCTGTTGGTCTCGGTCCGATAGAGAACGACGAGTCATGGACTTATTTTCTGTATAACCTGCGCAGATGCTACAATCCGACTGAAGATTTCGATTGTGAGTGACCAACATAAGAGCATTCAATCTTTGTTCGAGCGGTCTATCGGAATGCATTCAACGGGTTTTGCTATCACCATCTTGCAAAAATCGACCTCCTATGGTGCGCATGCTATAGGACTCTTTAGAACCGCCGCCTACACGCATCGAGGAGAAGTTTTTGAAAACTACTTTTCGAAACTACATATCGAAAGCCTAATGGGCGCACAGCGCCTTTCTCAAATTGGGCCGAGAGGTGGGCTAGGTCGAAGTGTCCGATGCGACGCTATAACTTCTTGACATCCAATCTTTGTTGAATGCTTTAATAATCGTATGTTGAGGGCTAGACGTTTACCTGTTTGCTCGTTACTTGAGATATTTCGCCTAATTTTAGAGAATTGGTTTGATGAGAAGCGGGGAGAAGCTACGTCAAGAGACCATGAGTTGACAATGCACACTTTTGAAAAGCTTTCTAACTCTGTGCAAGCCAGTCTGACTCTTACCGTTCGAGCTACCACCCCACTTGTTTATAAAGTCGAAGAAAACAAAGTTTCTTATGAGGTCGACCTTCGAACATGGACATGTTGTTGTCGTGAGTTTGATTTGGATCAGATTCCATGTCGTCATGCCGCTGCCGCTATAAGGTACATGTCTTTGCTGTTGTGTGCACGATCGTTACCCACGATGGGCCCGATCGTTACCCACGATGGGCACGATCGTTACCCACGATGGGCACGATCGTTACCCACGATGGGCACGATCGTAACCCACGATGGGCACGATCGTAACCCACGATCGCCCTTATCGTAACCACGATCGCCCTTATCGTAACAACGATCGCCCTTATCGTAACCACGATCGCCCTTATCATAACCCATGATGGGACACACGATGTGCACGATCGTAACACAATGGGCACGATCGTAACACACGATCCCCGTGATCGTAACACACGATCGTAACCCCACAATCCCCGTGATCATAAAACACGATCGTGACGTTACGATCCCCGTGATCGTAACACACGATCGACGCGATCGTGTTTTCCCATCATTTGCAAAACAGGGATGGTCTGGATTTATCACCTCATCAATATAAAAAATACATTATCCTATACAACATCCTTGACATAATTGCTTATTGTAACAGGCGTGCCGGCAATGGTTTGTCCGTGTATGATTTTGTTAGTCGTTATTTCAAGCAACAAGGCCTTAGAGAGACTTATAAGGAGCATATTAGTCCCATCCCACATCCTGATGAGTGGAATGTCCCACCGGAGATCTCATCCATCGTTTGCGTACCTCCAGAGGAGGTACGACAAGCCGGCCGACCAAGGATGAGTCGTGCACGGTCCATTGTTGAAAATTTGCACGCAGTGGACGGCCTCAGTGTGCGGTAGGTGTAAAGGAACCGGCCACAATAGAAAATCTTGCAAAGCATTCATTCCCATTGGGGGTGTGGATTTGAATATCCCTGAAGAAACTCAAGAAATCGATGCACAACCGAGGCAAAGGCGCCGGCAGAAGAAGAGGTGTAGCATTTGTCGTAATGATGACCATGACATAAGGGGATGTCCATACCGTGAAACTTAAATTGCTTATGTATTTTTATATTTTGTGACTTACTAGCAACAATAATGTGTTGATATTTTGATCGACCATGTATTGATTCGGATTCGATTATTAGTTGAAATGCATAATTTTGTGTATATTTTCTTTACCTTTGAATTGAAATTTAAGTGTTCAGTAATGTAAAGCAAATAAAGGTGACTATGAAGCCAAACATTAACCATAACAAAGTAGCTCACTTCAAAGAGCAATAGTTTACAGTTCCAAAGCATATAACTTTACAAAACAAAATTTAATCACCATCACACAAAATATCTAATAATAACATAACAAAAACAATCAATTGGATCCCTTTTCCCCAATCTGCTGCTGTATCTTTAGTCTTGTATCACCGTCTTCATGAACTTCCTCTTCCAAAATAAATTTTTTGCTTTTATTCTCGGAAATCTCCAAATCATTATCATCATCACCATCTAGTATGACTGGAGTGCTCGCAGTGTTTTTAAATAGGCCCTGTTTCATGGAACACATTAATTTGCAATGATAGTCACATACAACAAAATCAAAAAATCAAAAAACTTACTCCTAAATCAAAAATCAAAAAACTTACTCTGAGCATTGAGTATCTTCCTCTCGGCCTAGTTCTGTATGGTGGGTTGGGAGTAGGTATCCTCCTTCTTCTTTTTGGTGGTGGTGCTTCGCTTCCTCCTAAATCGGTTTCTCGTAATCGGCCGCTCATTTCGCGTATTTGATTTTAATGAATTTTAACTGATGTTAATTGATTAGGGTTTGAAGTGAAAAAGGGGTGGAGACCGACCGACGATGGGATTTTAAAGTAAAGGGGGGGACCTGGGATTTTATAATAAAGGGGGACCGACTTATAATAAAGGGGGGCGGACCGACGGGATTTTATAATAAAATAATTTGACCTACGATGGGAACACGATCGTGTACACGATCGCCGCGATCGCGTGTTCCAATCGTGTGACACGTTGGCAACCAGGTGTCAAATTGGCGCTGTATCCACGTATGCGGACGACCGTGTACACGATCGCCGCGATCGTGTGTTCCAATCGTGTGACACGTTGGCAACCAGGTGTCAAATTGGCGCTGTATCCACGTATGCACACGACCGTGTACACGATCGCCGCGATCGTGTGTTCCAATCGTGTGACACGTTGGCAACCAAGTGTCAAATTGGCCAGATCCACGTATGCACACGATCGTGTACACGGTCGTGGCCACGATTGAACACGCGATCGTGTGCACAAGAACGTCAAGAATTTTCACCAATTTCTCAAATTACTCGTCAATTTAGGTGTTGTTACTTATATATTAACAATTATTTGTTAATGATACACTTATATAAAAAGTTATTGATTGAATTACCATAATATATTGCATATCATGTGTCGTCCAATTGTTCTAGTAGTACGTACGGATAAGTTCAATCATCTAGATGAATGACCTCATATACTAATGAATTACAACGAAATGACAAATAGGAGTTCGTATAAGAAGCCATATTGTAATTAATGTTTGAACAAGCGATGTTTGAATCAAAAAACATCATTCTAGATAACACAATACTTCAAATTTGCAAAAATACCAAAAGTTCATATGCACACGATCGTGTACACGGTCGTGGCCACGATTGAACACGCGATCGTGTGCACAAGAACGTCAAGAATTTTCACCAATTTCTCAAATTACTCGTCAATTTAGGTGTTGTTACTTATATATTAACAATTATTTGTTAATGATACACTTATATAAAAGGTTATTGATTGAATTACCATAATATATTGCATGTCATGTGTCGTCCAATTGTTCTATTAGTACGTACGGATAAGTTCAATCATCTGGATGAATGACCTCATATACTAATGAATTACAACGAAATGACAAATAGGAGTTCGTATAAGAAGCCATATTGTAATTAATGTTTGAACAAGCGATGTTTGAATCACAAAACATCATTCTAGATAACACAATACTTCAAATTTGCAAAAATACCAAAAGTTCATATGCACACGATCGTGTACACGGTCGTGGCCACGATTGAACACGCGATCGTGTGCACAAGAACGTCAAGAATTTTCACCAATTTCTCAAATTACTCGTCAATTTAGGTGTTGTTACTTATATATTAACAATTATTTGTCAATGATACACTTATATAAAAAGTTATTGATTGAATTACCATAATATATTGCATGTCATGTGTCGTCCAATTGTTCTATTAGTACGTACGGATAAGTTCAATCATCTGGATGAATGACCTCATATACTAATGAATTACAACGAAATGACAAATAGGAGTTCGTATAAGAAGCCATATTGTAATTAATGTTTGAACAAGCGATGTTTGAATCACAAAACATCATTCTAGATAACACAATACTTCAAATTTGCAAAAATACCAAAAGTTCATATGCACACGATCGTGTACACGGTCGTGGCCACGATTGAACACGCGATCGTGTGTTCAATCGTGGCCACGATTGAACACACGATCGTGTGCACGGCCGTTCCCACGATGGTACTCACGGTCGTGTGCACACGGTCATGCCCGCCAACGGGCGCACACGACAGCATCAGACGCATGACCGTGGGTAGGTTGCACACGATCGCAACACACGATGGCCACGATCGTGTGCATCCATCGTGTGTAACACAGAGCCAACACATTCAGATTTAACAACACTCACACATTCATAAATACAACATAAATATTGTACAACACAACATAAACCATTCTACATGTCTAAAGACAACATAAAGAGTTTAGCAGCTAGGCCATATCGATATTTCTTAATATATTTTTCATTAAGTTCCTTGATTTGGTGCCTTGCTCCTGGGTTTGCAGAGACGAGTCGATCCAAGTACATGCACGCGAAGGGGCCACAACTGTGATTGTCGTTCGTATGAACCGTAGCTCTCGTGGCATAATTTTGAAACTCATCTCCGTGTCATACTTCGTTTTCGATTGGTTGTTCATCCAATACCCGGATTGAGCTAGCACACGAGGCATCGACGCATAATCGGTCGCAGCTTGGTTGAATCGGTAATGACCATCTTCGTGGTGGTGTGACAAGGAATCGCATAACTCCACGGTCCATGCTATGATGTCAATCTTGATAGTCACCCGGTGGCTTTGGTCGAGGCAACAAATGGCAATGATCTGCTCAAACACAATATGTAATCATATAAGATCATCACATCAAACATAGCGAATCATTTATAAATATAAATTTCAAATGGCAACAAATCGTCAATTATTTATAAATATAAATTTCAAACTTACTTCGTTGCAATTTAACCATGGAACCGCATGTGGTGTATCAAGACTGTCATGTAGTCCTCGATGCATTTAGGAATTTTCCACTCCTTGTAAACCGGCTTCCCCGTCACCTTGATGCCAAGTGGATCATCCGATGGAGTCTTGCAAACTCGTTGGCCAAAACTAACTACAAAAAGCCAAACCACAAAATTAAAAATATCGATATCAAACCAATGATATACAAGTGAGTAGGTTATAGAACTTACGTAAAATAGGGAGCCGGCAAGTACGTGCCAACTCTACCGACACCAACACTACGGACTCCTCCGAAGCCTCGCTCGAGTCGCAAGCACATAACAGCCTATCACCTCGGCATCAAAGTCTTCACGGCTAGACTCTATCCGGTCAAATAACGCCCGGGTGAGAGCATGCCCGGTCTCGACACCGGACGGTAGCATCACGTGGTGCTCCCTCCTAAATCAGTAGTTACAACTTCTTGAGCCTCGCTATCTCCGGGAGGCGCAACCACAAAAGGCTCTCGAAGAGCGGCGGATGGTCGACTCACTCGCGGTGGAAGACTACGCTCACCCAAATCTTGCGTTAAGCACTCTCACCATCTTCGTCACCCTCGGCATCCCTCTCACAACTATAACGATCGAGAGAGGCATGCAGTCCGCTCGATCTCAAAAATCGCTGCTCAGACCACCACCCTCACTGCGAAACATCGCACCGTAATGATGCTCGTCCCCGAAACCCGGTCGAACATCATCCCATACTTTGAAACGGCGCCTCAAATGGCTCATGCGATGCTCGTAATCAAGGGGTGTGAGTCCGCTCAACGTAATGATGAATCGAGAATGGTGACTGTCTGGACCTCGGGGGTAGGCGGATGCCGAGAATGGTGACTCGGCCGACGCCGAGAATGGTGACTCGAATGATGACTAGGCCGACGATGAGAATGGTGACCGTGTCCGCGCCAGAGACTGAGTGACGTGGAGGGTCAGGAATCCTCCGCCGGGCGCTGCTATCAGATGCAGAATGACGAGGCCTATCATGGCTCCCAGCTGAGTAGTGTACCGGGCTCCTAGAACGCCTATGCATAGGTCCGAAGAAATACACGATCCAAGAAAGCACCCGGCGAGAAACTCGAGCAATAAATCCGACTCGAATCGTTGCACAAGATCGCCTTCAAACGGCGATCAAGTACTCATCCTCGCCGTGTCCTGGGTGTGGTCCGGACAAGGAAGTCCGTGGACACAACACACCCTCTCTGGCTACCTCTCCCGGTCCGATGTCTCTGCACCATGTACTGGTGGGGTACTCTGCCGGCGTCGCTTCGACACTTTATGTGCCGACTCATATGTAATCAATTTTCCGGCAGCCTTCTTCAACCTATCCATAACTTTCTTCCTCGGGTCGGCGCAGGCTCATCCTCCTTATTCCTCACAGCTATTCTTACAGGCTTAATGAACTTAACGTCATAAGGCGAGCCATTCTCAAAGCTCAGGTAGTAGTACTCCGCCTCATCCTCCTCCAGATGCGGTAAAGAGGGAAGTACTTTGTGCTGCAACAATAGTCATTAAAGCATACCATTAGATGGGCAATCACATAATGTTGAAGAGATGAGTGAAGTTAGGAGAAAATACGTTTACAAATTTATGTACCTTATCATCGAAGAAATGAGTGAAATCACAAAACATCTTCCTCGTAGTCCACATCAAACACCGGGGGACTTGGACAGTTTTATCTCGACTACCATACAATGCTCCCAATGCAGGAATCATCTCATACGACCATATTTGTAAAGCCCAAACAGGACCATAGAAGTGATAGTCCTTGTGCTCTTGTCCCTCCTTCATGGCAACGTTGCCTATGTAGTAAGATAAAACCCCAAAGGCATAAGAACCCCAAGGAAACATATCCCACTGCTCGAAATCCTCCACTAATGCCCATGCCCATGTCTCGACCATCATGTCGTCACGGCATAGGATAAAGTAGTAGTATATAAGCAAATTGGCAACCTTGAGATAATCTCTTATGTCTCTGCCAAAATCTCGAGCATTGAACCTCTTCCGCAGAACACTAACCTTAATGTTTTTGCCATGGAGTATTCTGTGGAAAATACCGTCGGACGGAAGGAGATGGTCGTCCTGGGGATGGAAGGTAGAGTTTCCAAAATGGAGTCCCGTGATCAAGGCGAAATCACGGGCCGTAAAACGAATGGTCCTCCCGCAAACCTGGAACCACGACTCATCCGGGGGGATTTGATCACCCTCCAATTGACGAGCAATCAAGTGATGTAGGGCAGTATTTGAACTCCCATTCCTCCTAACTTTAATCAAGCGCCCCAGGACCCCCTCGGTCAAGCTCTCAATAGCTCGATCGGCAACGTAGAATTGCGGCCCATACTCCTTATTGTCTCTTTGATCTCTTTAAATACCGCCTCCCGTATGTAAAGATTCACTTGACGTGTAACAAAACGCAATGTAGGTCTCTTCCATACGCAACCACTGCAATATGGACATACAACTCATAAGAATATGATAAAATGCTTAAGAGCGAAAAAAAAATTACGCCTTGCACACGATCGCATGCACACGATCGATGCCCGTCGTGTGAAGACCATCGTGTGCCACCACGGTTCACACGACGGGAAACGATCGTGTGCCTGCGATCGTGTGCAAGGCAGGAGCTTTTGCACTTCTAGCACACGACGGCACACACGATCGACGACCGTCGTGTGTAGCCATCGTGCCCACGAAAGACCATCGTGTACACGATGGTTTCATCTTCTTCAGCACGATCGTGGGAAGATGAACAACCGTCGTGGCACGATCGTGTGTGAATGAAATACACTAACCGGCGGCTCATTGACGAAATGCTCTTCAGATGGAGTGTCGCTAGCGGAACTTCTGGCGTCTTCAGATTCATTGTGGTAGTCGGAGGTCGACATTTTCTGGCCGGCGAAGGGTTTCACGACGGGAGACTTTTTTTGCAGAGAGGAGGAGAGTTTTTTGGAATACTGAGTTGTGAGACCTTTTTTTATTGTTGTTTAGTTTTAATAATCTTCCTTTTTCTTTTTTAGTTTTTTTTTCTCTTATTGGTAGACTTTAAGGGTAATAAAGTCTTTTAACACATTTTGGTATCAAAAACTTATAGTTTTATGAATGGGGATATATAACTTGTTACTTTTATGGTTTGGTACTAAAAAAGAGAGATCCCTTATGATTAACTCTACTACTACTCTTAGAAAGAAAAGAAGAAAATAAATAGACATAAGTTGTGATGACAATAAGATCTTGATCATTTTAGCAATGCATCGACATATGTTTTACATGTCTTTGGGAACATTGTTGAGATAAAAAAAATTATATTTTTATATAGTTTTTATTGATTTAGAGAAGATATATAATTAAAATATTAAGGGAAAATATTTTGGTTGCCTTAGAAAAAAGGTGTATTCTGAAAATATATTGACTTCATGAGTGATATGTATGAGGGAGCTACAGTGGCGAAAGCAGAGCATTTACTCGGGAGGGTCCGGAGCTATAAAAATTACGGAGGTTGGACAACTATATATATATAGCTTCCCCTATTTTATAAGGGAATTTCCATCCGTCGGGGGGGTCCGTGGACCCCCTTGGACCCCCCTCCCTCCGCCCCTGAGGAGCTAGTATAAGTGTACGAACATATCTATGATATTACAGATATTGGGAGAACAAAATGTTCATCATTACTCGGGGTACATCAAGAGTTTGTTTTCAGACCATTTCCTCTTTGCCGTAGTAATGGACGAACTAGCACTATCAATTATAGACGATATTTCTTGGTGTATGATATTTGCAGATGGATGTGTCGATTCATGAGACGATGTTGGAGTTCAATGAATGTTGAAACTTTGGATGGATATTTTGGAAGCTCGAGACTTTAGGGTGAGAAAAAATAAGACTGAATATTTGGAGTGTTAGGTTGTGCGGAAAATGGATGGAGAAACGTGGGGATATCACTTTTGATGGGTTGTGCAAGCATTCGGTTTTTTCGTTATCATGGAACTGTTATCCAAAAGAATGGAAAGTTAGATGGTGATGTGGCTCAAGGAATTAAGGAAGTTGGTTCAAGTTAAATATACCATAAGGTTTCTATGTGATCCTGGCCTGCCCCATAGACTGGAGGGTAAAGTCTACCGCACCGCAGTTAGGCATGCACTTTTATATGGCACCGAATATTGGGTTCAAAACAGTGTCACGTTCACAAGACGAATGTGGCGAAAATGCGTATGCTACGATGTATGTGCGGCCATATGAAAAGGGGTTGATTCAGAAATGAGGTGATTTAGGAACAAGGTAGGAGTTATATAAGATAAGATGACCGAGAATATAAAGATAGTTTGACCATGTTAGACAAAGACATGTTGATATTCCAACGAGGAGGCTTGCAGTTTGGGGAAGCAGATGAGATTGTGAAGGGTAGAGAATGGCCCAAGAATACACAAATAAATGTGATTGAAAATGATATGAGTTATTGGGATTAGAGAAAATATGGTGATATAGATAACAGTGTAGAGAAAAAAATATACAAGTAGATTATGGAGCTTGACTGGTATTTATTTTGGTTATTTTCACTCTTATTTTTTTATTTTATTTTTGGGGTTATTTTCCACATTTTCACTTTTTTTTTAATATTTGAATGGTCTTTTCTTTTGAGTCGGTTTGATTTTTTGAAATCGCATCCTCATTTAATTATTTTGTAATTTTAATTTTTGCTTTTCATTATTGTTGTTAACTGATTTTTTTTTTCTAAATCTCTTTAAAAATGATGTTTTTCCTTTTTTATGAATTTCCCAACTTTATTTGTAGATCAACTACTTTTAATATTTTACTTTTCTTTTCCCCTTTTATTTCATATATACCCGATCGTTAACGATTTCAAATAATGATTCATGTTAGGCGATCCTAAATTATTTGATATCTAAACTCAAAATGTTGTTGCACGGTGCAACCCATTAACTAATAAAATATATAAAAATTTGTATACATGATATTGGAAATACAAACACGTATTCCATTAAGTTACCAATACAACTGGTTTATTACAATTTAGAAGCCATGACTTTAAATAAAATTATATTAATGAGAAAATAATGATCAAAATCTTAGTAACGAATAGATAGATTTGAAAAGGAAAATTAAGAAATGTTGTTTTTATTGGCCATTTATTAATGTGCCTTATCGTGTCAGCCCAATAAAAACCCCAACCCAATAATCCTAGACGCAGAGGGTCGTACCCTATAATTTCATGGCGTGTTTGTAACAGTAGATTTGAGCCACCTCTATCTTCTTTTCGACATGGTAACAAGATGTTAGTCACATGGATTATCACTAAAAACATTCAAATGAACACCACAAAACATACTAAGCTAACAATAACCAAAGATCAAACATAAAAGATGAGATGGTTTTGATAAAGATTCATCAGCATTGGTCAAAACTCATATTAAAACAACTCATTTACTTTTTGTAGGAACATGTCTCGTCTCATTTAAGAACTAAAACATGTGATCTATAACGAACAAACAACGTTGTTATAAGCTTGATCTATTTCCTCCTCTGTCATCTCAATAGTTGCATCACTGTCGTAAGAAGCATCGTCCCCGGCGACATTCTCTCTCTTGTTCACTTTTTTGCTCCCATGACTTTGGGGCCTTTTCTTGTCGACAGCAATATCCTCGTGCTCCAAATTTAGAAATTCGAGCTCGTATATTTGTTTACAGGCCATTGCTTCTCGACAAAGATCTTTCATGTCTGTGCCTTTGCCGCGATCAAACTGGGCCAGCTCCTGAACTGCCCGAGGAAGGCAGGCCCATTGCTCGGCTATACTTTGGATACCCTAAATACAAAAAAGTACCATGTAAGATAATATTGGACCTAGTTATATAAAAGTGTGCATCAAAAGTTCTAGCTCAATTTTCATAAAGAACTGTAATGTCAACTAGGTGTCTGGTCAAGGCTATTATGTCAAGAATTTTTTTTTAAATCAAATAGAATATTTTAACAGGATTAATGGTTCGATAGCACTGACACGGTACTCGTACGGGTTCGCCAACGACTTTTTTGAAATATTAGGAGACACAAGTATGGCGGGGATACAACAACTTATATATAATTATATAATATCTATTACATATAAAAAAATATATGGATCATAAATAACCTTCATAAGTCATTATAAACCATAAACCACAATAAGTCATTAATTTATCAAAAAGACACATTTACACTTCAAACTATTTAACCAAATCTAAAGACTATTCTAAGAAATTTATTTAGACATTTTATATTAGGAATTGTTTTATATCAACCCCTCTTTTATGTAAAGTTGGTCAAAAAAACTCTTTAAACCTACAACAACTCAGAAGCCCTCCCCCCTAAGTGTCCGATGTGTCCCCTCGTGTACCCATATTAAAAAGAAAAAAAGAAAAAAGAAAAAGGGGACACTTATTTTAGCGTGTCTGATGCGTGTCCTGAAGTGTCCCCGGCGTGTCCGACACTCATACATTAACCTCATAGAAGCATCGGTGCTTCATAGATTAATGGGTGTGATTAAACTTAGAAGGGTGTATTCAATTGGGATTTTGTTCTGAATTTAGAAATACTAAGATATTCAATTTGGATTGTTTTGAATCCATTAAAATCTTGAGGTATTCAATTTGGATTTCAGAATGTCATTTAAAATCTTGGTGTATTCAATTAGAATTTCGAAATGTCATTTAAGAGGAGTGTATTCAATTCAGATTTTGGCGGATTAATTATAATCCATGGATTTTTAAGGATTTTGGCGGATTAGTAATAATGCATGAATTAATAATAATCATCGTAGAATCTTGTAAAGTTGATGGAGAGTCTTTCGGATTTAGAAATGGATTTTTAGAAATCCTTCAAAATCTCATTGATTTTGGTGAGATTTCAAAACTTACAAAAAACACTAACAAATCCATCAAAATCCACCATCTTAATGAATCCAAAAAAATCCATGGATTTTTGAATACCCTCAGATTTTAATGGATTGTTTTAAATCCAGATTGAATACACCAATATTTTAAATGACATTTTGAAATCCTAATTGAATACACCAAGATTTTAAATGACATTCTGAAATCCAAATTGAATACCTCAAGATTTTAATAGATTCAAAACAATCCAAATTGAATACCCTATGATTTCTAAAATTCAAAAAAATCCCACAAAATCCCAATTGAATACACCCCTCTAAAATCTTGGTGTATTCAATCTGGATTTAAAACAATCCATTAAAATCTGAGGGTATTCAAAAATCCATGGATTTTTTTGAATTCATTAAAATGGCGGATTTTGATGGATTTGTTAGTGTTTTTTGTAAGTTTTGAAATCTCACCAAAATCAATGAGATTTTGAAGAATTTCTAAAAATCAATTTTTAAATGCGAAAGACTCTCCATCAACTTTACAAGATTCTACGATGATTATTATTAATCCATGCATTACTACTAATCCGCCAAAATCTTTAAAAATCCATGGATTATTATTAATCCATCAAAATCTGAATTGAATACACTCCTCTTAATCTCAAAGGAACTTTGAGATGTTGTATCCTCAAGGCTCAAACTCAGCACCTTAACAGGAACTAAATGATCAAGCCACAAATTTTACAAGGCAAAAAACTCATTTGACACTAGGGAAAATTATAAAAACTATCCTAAATTTGACCTAATTACAAAAGCTACAGTTAACTTTCCATACTACAAATACCCCAGAAGGTTTGTTTTTACCTAAAAAATACCCTCATCTCGAGGGTGCAATTTGTAAAATAGAAACAAAAGTCAGAGGGTATTTTGTAAGATTGAAATACTACTGTTTCCCCGTTTTTACATCCTTTAGTCTAATTAAGCTAAACCTTAGGGGTAGTTTTTGTAATTAACCTTTAGCATTAAAAGAAGAAAGCTTGTAGAGTTACTATAAACAGATCTATTTAAGAATCAGATTACGCAGTGACATCAGCAAATATTACTTTCAACCATATTTGGGTAACTTTTGGGACTTGGATAAATAATCATCATCAACAGCACCTTAATCCCAACTATGTTGGGGTCGGTGGCATGAAGATTATAGTGTCGTTTAATTGTCTAAAATTAGTTAACACCATAACTCATGCAAATAACAAAGTGGCAAAGTTTTACGCCGGATGCCCTTCCTGTCGCAACCTTCATATGAAGGAGAAATAGAACGAAATTCCAAAACCATCAACATCATAGGTTTTTCCATTTATATGGAAAATATCATGAGACGGCGATGAGTTTGGATAAATAATATGGAAAAAAAGTGAAACATGAAAATTTGTTGAATTGAACTGTAAGTTTCAAAGAGTAAAAGAGGGTGAAAATTAAACAATAATCGACCACAAAGCCATACCCGCCCTTGCTTGAGAGCATCTATAGCATCCTGTAGACAGGTTAGGATCCCTTCAGCAGCTATCTTCTTTATGTCACTTGGCTCTGGCTACAAGAACCAATAATAAACTGGAAATTTAGAAGGAAAAAGAATCAAGAGTTGGATCTCTTACAAAAACACATGGACAGGGTTGACACGTCTTGTGTGATAAATTTAGAAATCATTCGAATCCATATTTCACATAAAGAATTATAATTCAAAAATGAAAGACGAACACTTTGAGCACTATTCTTCTACATCGCCCCAGTCTATTCAAAGGTCAAGTAGATTACTTGAACTCGAATTAACACAGTCCTCAATCACTTCTACTTCTGCAGCAGTAACAGCTAATTCTGAAAGTTCACCAGTCCTATTGCAAGCATATTTTTTTAATAATTATTCCACATTGATTTCAAAGGTTTCGTTCTTAGTCCGGTACCTGTAATCGTCTCAAAGAAGTGTAAACAAAAATAGATTTTAGAAGACATATTAGCTTACAAACATGATGATTTGGCAGTGGCATGTGATGTATATGATAGGGATTCCTTTGAAGATGATGATTAAGATATCACTTAGTCATTTATTGTTAAAACTTATTTTCTTTCATGTTGAACTTGTGGCTTTTATTGTTGAACTTATGTTTTCTTATGTTTTTCATATATGCTTTTTAAGTTGAATTATTACTTATTTAGAGCTTATTTGTTTAAGAGGGAATATTATTTAGGTGTTATTCTATATAAAAAAAATGCACGCAGTCTTACGCCCCGGTGCCTCGAGGCTTACGCCTCGCTTTTTGGCAGGCCAACACTTAGGCTTACGCCTTCGCCTTCTCAAACACTGGTCTTCACAAAAGCAGCATGAACAATCTTTTGTTTCTTTTTTCCTTTCCCCAATCCCCCCCTCCCCAACAATTGGCTAAGCTGCCACAGCAGAGATCCAATCCCCCCAAAACCTAAATATTTCATCACAAGCTTCACACACGGAGGGTGCATCAGTTGTGGACGCAATTTTTAATTAAATTTCATGTCGATATACCCCACAAGCTTATCTGCTAATGAAATTCAGAGAAGTTTGGAAATTGTATAGGCAGGTTGTGAGCTTATTCCTGGCACCGACTTTAGGACATGTTTACTCTAGGATTCTAAATCCAAACTAAATACTGGATTTGGATTTTGAATCCCAATACTCGTTTACTCTAGGATTCAAATTTCAAATACCCAACCAACAAAGTTCTTACAGATCACATATATACTTTATATTACATCATCTCCCTCTCCTCTTTTTTTTTATTTAAAATATACAAGTACTTATCTCTCTCCTCTTTTTTATAAAAAAAAATACAACTACTTCCCTCTTTCCTCTTTTAATATTTAAGAAAATACAACTACTTTCCTCTCTCCTCTTTTTATCTTTAAAAATATAACTAAATACTATAACATCATCCACTTTTCACATGATTGACATCTACAGTAAAAAATAAGGATTCTGAATCCTAGAGTAAACAAGTATTCTTACTTTTTACAGTACTCCCAATATTCCCAATACCTAAGATTATGAATACCAGAATTCTAAATTTTGGTGAATCCTAGAGTAAACATCCCCTTAGAGTTGGTTTGAACATTTTCTCATAAACTAGAAATTGAAATGGTTGTGCTCTTGTTTGTTGTATGAATTTTAAAAATGACATCCAGGGGTAAGCTTATTCAAGAAAATTAGTCATGTTCCATGATGTATGTTGATTTTACAATATCAATCCTGTAATTGGACATGACTACAACAATTATTTAAACTCATCTCCGTCTCATGATATTCTCCATGCAAGTGGAAAAACTTATGATGATGACGGTGAATGGAATTTCATCTCATTTCTCTTTTGTATGAAGGTTGCAACGGGAAGGTCATCTGGCGTAAAACTTTGCTACTTTGTATTTTGCGTGATTTCATAGTGTTAAGTAATTTTGGTCATTATTTGACACTGTATTTTTCATGTCACCGACCCAACTATGTGGATTAAGGTGCAGATGATGATTATGATATCAAGGACAAAAATTTGTCTTTAACAGAGTACTTCTCTGGGAGGATATAACTGTGATCTGTCATTAAAACTTTCACGAAGATTGAAGAAGTCGATGCATTAATCCTAAAACAAATAACAAAATCATTTATCACATCAAGAAGTCACAACTAGCAGCCTCAAGCAACTTTAGACCCAGGGAGGGATATAACTGCATATAACTTGTATTTAGCAGGAAATTACAGCTTACTTTTTCATCTCGACTTTCCAGCCATGATATGGTTCGACTAAGATCCTCAACAGCCCACTTCTTTGCTTTTGAAGGAGAAATGCAGCCTTTCATCTGGTGAGAAGGTAACGTGATTTGCAAATGACAACATTACTTAATCTATATGACAGAAAATGCAAACAAGTGGACCATTACGAGCTTATCTAGAAAAAAAATATTCGGCAAAGAATCTAATATATATGAGATGGAAAATCTTTCATATCAGTTAAACAACTATGAAATATTATTGCCCAACAACCCATGTTGCGGTTTGACTTCATAAGAATGAAGGGGAATGCTCGTACTGAGGCAAAAGCAATAAAAAACGTATTTGTTTCCAAGAGAACAGAATGCAGGTACGGGGTACCTTCGAGGAGCCAGCGGCCTTCTTTGAATACAAGCTCTTATCTTCCTGTTTCAAAGATTTACTTGACGTGAATGGCTTTATATCTGAAAGTAGAGTTCAATATTTAGTTAGATTATAATCTCATAGGGTAAGATTTTAACTCAACCAGAGTACATGAGAAGCAACAATTGCAGCAGTCAACTTTTTGTCTATATGTGATAATAGGACTTGTGTATAAAATGAAAGATACTGGTATTAAGATAAGGCAAATATACATGCGTCATGTTATACAAGAATTTAACAAGGCTATACATCGCCTTTTACCTTTTCTCACCCAGCCAACCTTCCCCAGACGTATAGGCTTTTTCCCATTAACGTTCTCTCAGAAGTTTCCAGAAGTAAATGGATTTTAGGACAGATACAAAGATGAAGATGAGCATTTTCAAGATCGAATACTTCCTTTTTATTAATTTACCTTCCCAGTTATACTAACAATAAGGCTTTCAAAAAATTGCAAATCTGCATTGTGTTTGAATCAGCATCACAAAGCACCAAAGTTGATCAGCAAAAGGGACTACATGAGTTTTAAATCCAATCAGAGACACAATGTTCGCTGAACCTAACAAATAACTGATCCAATGAAGTTATAAATCTGAAAACAGGTTAAATGCTGAAGGATCTGCTTCTCTTCATATCACCCTAACTAAAATAAAAAATAAAAAGTATAACCAACCTCAGTCTTTCACACACACACACACACACACACACACACACACACACACACACACACACACACAAGTACGAACGATTATGCAGGTACATAGATAGATAAGTGACAGACAAATAGAGAATGAAGGGGGAGAATAAGAGACCTTCTCTGGCTTCATGGGAAATGGATTGCCTCCTCCATGGTTTACCAGCATGCAATAGGAATGGTTCAATATCCACAAGTTTTCTTTGATTATAACATTCTGATATCCAGTCCTAAGGGGCATAAAAGGACGTCAGCAGCTGTAAAACAGTAAATGGGTGGATATGGTAAATAAAAGGAACAAAAAAGTAAGGAGAGAAAGGGGCGGAAAACACCAAAAAGATAAAAAAAGAGCACCACATTGTTTGAGATTTGAATCATAAGCATGTATTAAGCAATGAAACTAATAAAACATGTCGAAGATATTACATTACAAGATGGGAAACTCCTGAGGCATTGGGAAAATGCATGAAGTAATCACAGGGTCCTCATGATACGCACATTACAGCTACACTTCAAGTCCCAATAAAACACAGAGCATGTATAGAAATGAAATTTTTTTAACAGCTCGAACTATCCAGTACACATAGTCAACGAATCAGTTCCAGCAATGGTATGCAAGAAGTGCATAAAAAAAGACAACACCCATTGTAGCAATGAAAATTTCGAAATAACATATTACTGTCCATCTCAAACAATTACTTTTAGTGTAGACATATTACATTTCCCAAAAACAATCCTCAGAGCTTGAGCAAGCCTCTATATTCAGCAATTATTTAAACCATGGACAACTAACCAAATCATAATCAGAACCAAAAAAAAAAAAAAAATTAAAATAAAATCGTGATATCATATATACTAAACATAAAATAAATCGTAGCATATGAAGAATGTGTTGAACCTTGGATACAATAGTTCCACCCTCAGCTTTAACTTGCCTAAACTTTGGAGTGTTGGAAAATGCACATAGTAAAAGTGTGCAATTTGAGTTCCAATCAGGTTGATATTCAGCACCCATTTCGAGCATCTGCGACCGCAGAATTCCCCGATCTGGATTCACGAACCCAGACAGCACAAACACGATTCCTTCCTATACTCGAACAAAAATGACAATCAATTGCTTGAAAGGGGAAAAAAACTGAAAAGGCGCAAATCTGTATCACCGTGGGAAAAAAAATTGAGATCAATTTAGTATAATACCATGAGTTTTGAGAAATCTGAGGCAACTGCGCTGGTAACGGAGGCGGACTCTTCTTCGCCTTTGCCATCAAGATGAAATGTATTTTGGTCTTTCTTTGACTTTCCATGGTTTCTAGATTGCTTAGATTTTTCACTGTCATCGTTTTCCTCTTCTCTGGAACTCATCCATGAGGGCAGATTCCTCCTCCTTGTATTTGATTCAGACATTTTAGCAGGTCGAGCCACAATTCAGCTGCAGCCAAGTAAATTTTAGAATAATTATACCTGCATGCACAACAACCACAAAAGGACTAAGATCGGATGAAGCATCCCCTCGCTCTTGGAGATATATAGCGAGTGCACCAGAAAAGAACACCATAGATTCATAGCGATAAAAAGGTTTCAAGGTTAATTTGTAAACAAATTCACCTCAGACGTTGGACGAATGGTCTGATTGTAACCAATAAGCATGTACCTTGCAGAAAGGCTTCGTCACTGAAGAAGACTCATTCGAAGCTTCGCTCTAGTATACATTGAAGTCTGAAAACTGAGTCCAAAATCCAACCCCCCTCCCCCCCCCCCCCACGCGAAAAAAAAAATTCCTTCATTATTGGAAGCTTGTTGTAAAATCGGAATATTACCGAGAGAATCTAGAGAGTGAATAGAGAATGATTTTCAGGTATATTATTCATTAATAATTGAAGTCTTATTTATAGTAAAACTTCAGATGGCACAATCGTAATTACATAATTACATCAGGGGCATAATAGTCATTCATACTATATAAAAACAAATGGGTAATTGAAATGTCATTTTCAAGGTATATTATAACACTTCCCGTTGAATGACTATTTACATAAATATCTGCTGAACTAGTTTGAAGAAAAACCCAATGGGAGAAAAACTTTCAAACTGTTTGTATTGGAGCTTGTGGCAATCATATCATGTTGCATCATAATGTTGGTAGGAAATCTCCGTGGGATAAAACTTAAGCAATCGGTGATCTCGTAAATTTGCTCCCCCTTATCTCGATAGTTCTTGTATGAATATTCTTGTGCCGTCTCAGTAAAACCTCGTGGGATAAAAACTGAGTGAATCTGTCATGTATATCATTCGTTGGAGTATCCATGTGTTGTCTCATTAAAACCTTGTCAAGAAAACCCAGTGGGAAAAACTTGATCAAAGGAAAAAGAGTACAACAACTCCTTCTATTTTCAAGCTTTGAGGAATAATCTTGATCTTTATAGTGTTCCTCATTATGCCATGAATATGCATCGTTAAAACCTTATTAGGAAAAACCCAATGGGAAAAATCCTAATGAAGGAAAAAGAGTACATTATTCATATTAATACGCCATTCCAGTTGCCTCGTTAAAAACCTTGCTAGGAAAACCCAATGGGACAAAACCTCAGTCAAGGGAAAAAGATTGCAACGCGTATTTTATACAGATATGCCCCAGGCATTTCAATGATCATCCAGGGATGAGTATCAACTGTAGTGCAGTTTGTAATATCAAACTCATATTCTTTGCAATATATTCCAAATTTCTTTTGGAGATTCCATACTGGTTGTGATTAAGCTGCCTCGTTAAAAACCTTGCTAGAAAAACCCGGTGGGATAAAACCTCGATCGAGAAAAGTACAGCAGATAATTTTCGTTCACAACGCTTTATTTTGAGTGACTGCACGCACTGATAATATGTTCAAAATCTCCTTACGAGTCACTTTCAGTAAGCCCATATGTTTCATTTTATTATAAGGGTATATATTTCAATTTCGATGGATTTCAATATCCTCATTTTCACAAATCATGGATTTTAATATCCTCATTTCCAATATCCATATTTCACAGTCATGGATATCCTCATATCATTTATCGATATCCTCTTTCCAATTATTGATATCCTCATTTCATCCATAGCGCTATATTGTGTCGACACTTTTCAATATTTATTTCCCCATGGCAATATAATTTGCCGAGATATCTCATTATCAATCATCCATTGAGATTACACATTGTGGTTATGTCTATATACTTCTCAAAAGTATATGCCTCCTTTTATCATTTGCTTTGATTCATATTCGGGGAATTATTATGTATTTATCAAAGCAGTTGTAGTTGGTATCAAAGATTAATAATCTGTCGTGCATCTTTGAACTTCAAGTTCATATTTGAGTTGTGAGGATATATTGTGATGCATTTCACATATTTCCAACTACCAATTCTCCCCCTCATGCTAAGAGATTTCTTGAGCACCAAACACATATGTCAGTATCTCAGTATTCATCTTCAGTCATGGGAGTTTATATATTATGTTCTCGATATTGGCTGGAGGACTTCAAATAGTATGCCAATTGATATCCCACTTGTATGCGCATATCTTGATCCTTTCTGGAATCTATTCAAGTTTATTTGGAATATATTACTAGCTCAATCTGATATGGAATATATGCTCAAACCGTGAGCAAATTATCTCGTAAATTTCTGATTACGAGTCATATAAACATGTGACTATCTAGTGGATCCATAATATCTAGTAGTTCACATGTAGAGGAAGTGGGCCCATACTCCCTCTTAATATATTCCAAATTTATTAGGGATTCATTCCCAATATTGACTAGTAGTGATATTAATCGAGAACAAATATGTGAAGACGATGTGTCTATATCACCATATAGATATTTTATCGGCATATCACATCATCTTTCAGTGCCATTATTGCACATCATTATCAACATGGAGTCGCTGCTCCCACATGTCATATTATGTCCATTATTCAAATATAGAGTCGTAGTTCATACGCTTCAGGACGCGGAATCAAATCTCATACGCATAATTCCAATCTATAAATAGATTATCATTGTATTCACAAAATTCACCCATACCGAGGGTCTGAATATCATAATGGATTCAATGCTTTCGAATCTTCGTAAATATTACCCATCTCTTCCAGTGAATATCATAAAAAGAATTTATCGAGCTCGACTCGAAAGATTAAGGGTGCTAATGAGAAATGGCATCCCAGAAGATATTCGATGGTTGATCTAAGCACAAGTTCAATTATCTGGCGAATTTTCAAATTCATTAAAGTACATGCCAGGTACAGGTAAGAGTAGTTTTGCAAAGAAACGAAGAGCAAAAAGATTAGGTGGGTGCTATAAATGTGCTCGGTGGATATGTGACACACGATGTAAATCTTTGGAGTTTTTATCCAAAAATCGAGAAGATAAAATAGCATTTATCAAGGATGGATTGAGTAAGGAATCTATTGATCATGATATTCAACAGATTCTTGATGCACATCAGAGTGGATACGTTCATCGTGAACTAATGGCTTTGTGGATACAATTTAAGGATGAACGAGAACGTTATAGTCATGAAAAATTAGTCTCAAAAGATCCAGTTTGTAAGTCCGTTCTATCAAAGTTGGTATAAGGTAATAGAAAAATAATGCAAGTTGATGAATATTATTTTCCAATATTTAAATTTCTCAGCTGCCGATCGGTAACGTCATTTTCATTGAAAAATATAATATCATATCTTTCGTTTTCTTTTGCAATTTTGTCAAAAGTAATGTCTTATCTGCCGCTCCATTTTCAATGAAAATAGTGAAGTCATTTGTCGTTTAGAAAGAAGTTTGTTCTTTAAATTTGGGATCCACAAATCAGAAAATGTATCTCTCATAAAAGTATTTTGAAAGTCTAGTGTAGAAAGATGGAGTTCTCAGAATCCTCATATAGATCTCATCCAATTAAAACTATATGTATTTTAGGTGGATCCAAATTGATAGGTCATATCCAGCATATAGATATGGCATATCAATTCGTAAAAGAATTAGGAAAACACAAAATCGATATATTGTATGGTGGGAGTAATTATAGATTTTTGGGTTATCTTTTAGAGGCTGCACAAAATGGGAGAATAAGAGTAAGTGCCTTACACTATCCTACAGTTAGAACCAGTAGTATAGGGGGTTCAACTGGATTGATGCTTCAAGCACAATCTGTGCATGATAGTTTGATGTATGTAGTGAATAATAGTGATGCCTTTATTGTTCTTCCAGGTGGCTATGGCACACTCAATGAGATATTCAACATCACGTCATGGGCTGAGCGAGACTTCCATACCAAACCTATAGGTTTGTTGAATATTAATAATTTCTTCAGCGATTTGCTTGCCTTTCTGGATCAAGGAGTAGATCACAAGTTTATATCTCAGCCATCACGAGATATAATAATATGTGCTGACACTGTTGCTGATCTACTTATAAAGTTCCAGGCATATATTTCAATTAAGAATTTGGAAGTCAAAGCTCATCAGCCACAGGCTATTGCTGCCAAACGAAAAAGAAATTTAGATCCTTTACATCTTTCATTATAAACCCTTATGCCAGGGGGTGGCAGAGTTACGGAGTTTTATACTCTCGAGACGCATCCCTTTTCTTTTCATGGGTTTCATATGTATTTTCTTTTTCGCGTTTCATATTGTCGAGTGTTTACTTCCTTTCAACTAGTTTCGATATTTTCACTTCGACTACTGTGTGCTTCTTCTAGAGCAATAATAAGATCATCTTTTGCTTTTATGCAAATACAATATTTTCACAAATATTTGATATATGTTTCCCCATGAATATTTTCAATCAATATGGTTTCAATGATCCCACCATGTGATATAATCAACATGGGATTTATTGAGCAATTAATTGCCAGTGATAGTTTTCCATATCACTTGCCAAATGATCCCATCATGCAGTTTGCATGAGATTTTCTTTAATTAATCGGTGATAGCTTATGGTATCACTTGCTCAATTTTCTCCGTTCGTATTTAATAATTATGGAGATCGAATATTATTTCCATCAACTGCTTCTTCTTCGAGAGCAGGATTTGAATCATTGATCAACTACTTCTTTAGAGTATGATTTATTTCTTTCCACTGCTTCTTCAGAGCAGGATTTAGATAATCGATTAACTACTTCTCCAGAGTAGGATTTATTTTTTATCAACTGCTTCTTCTTCGAGAGCAGGATTTATGAACCATTCATGTGGTATAACCAACCACGATGGTGATATATAATATATAAATTACGTACATGTAAAACCATCCGTCTTGTGATAATTGAACTCATCACATGGGAGGTATTATAATTATATAAAATAAACGCAATAAATATGTGGTTTTAAACCACCACTTTGAGATAAGTAAGAGCGTAATTTAAATCGCAAAATAATTAATCGCTTCTATCGTAGCAGATCGTCCAATCAATTCTCAAAATAGTCATCGTCAAGGTATAGGTGAAATATCGATCATTAATAGAAGTGTAATGGTATGTATAACTTTGCGATTTTCGAGTTGGATATTAATTCGCACATTTTAATAAATTTAACAAGACATATATGAAAGAGTTAATACCCATATCAATATTAAATAAATCAAACTCTCGTGAAATGGGTCACGGTGGTATCGAAAAATCAATTTCGATAAAGATATGTATGTTATATGTAAGAAAAATCGAATTAATGATTTAATAAATTAAAAGGAATATAATATTTTATTTTATTTTAATTATTATGCTTCAACTTTTACGTAGAAGACTTTTCTCTTAGGTGTTATGCTGGCCGGGGCCAGCTGTTGTCTCTTCGGGATCCATTTCACCTGCTTTTCAATAGGTTGCATTTATAGTTTTATATTTTAAAAATATTTCTTACCTTTCCTGTTGGAGGAGCGCAATGTCCATACAGTGGAAGCTCTGGTCCGCCAAGCTTGGATTTTATCTTATCTTTGGATTCCCAGCCACGGTGAATGACCGTCTCCGGACCACTGACAACTGTAGCACCCGAACCCGCCGGAGTTGAAGAAATTCCTCCCGCTCCAGAACTCGTCGGAACACTAACAGCGACCACCGCCGGAGAAGCAGTAGAAATCGCCGCGAAAATCCGACTGACCTCCAAGATATTCCGTCACAGCCGGAGATGTGTCTACCAGGACCGCCAGAATGGGTTTTATATTATTTCCTTTGTTGGGCCTAATTGGAAGAAGAAGTTCTTTGACGGCAACAACATCCAATAAAGGGCCAGCCACAGGCAGGATCCTCCTGCACTCCAGGGTTGTGGAAGGTCACCTTCACAGAGTTAGAAACATCCATGAAACCCCCAAGCATAGGTGTCGCCACCGTTGCTGCTGTACAAGGTCTGCAGGAGGAGGTCCCCTCTTTGAAGTGGCACCGAAACTCGGAGCACCTCATCCTGCGCGCAGGTTCTCGATGCGCCGAAAGTGAGTGCGTACATCGAGCCGTTCCTTACGGAGATTGTTTGGGATATGGATGCCTCGTCGGAAATGGCTTCTTACGCAGATCAGCCGAAAAAGACTTGTATCCAACGATAATAGAAGTACTTGTCATTTTTTTTTAGCTTTTTTTTTTGTAATAATTGATTTCTGATACAGAGGATCATCTATACGATGCAACTATAGAAAGATACTCGCCATATTACTCATTCTATAGAAATACGCCGATAACGTGTTGTAAAATCTAATATTATAGAGAGAATTTAGAGAGAGAATAGAGAATGATTCTCGCGATATTTTTCATTAATAATCGTTCTATTTATAGGAAACTTGAGCAGACAATCATAATTACATAATTACATCAGGGGCATAATAGTCATTCACACTATATAAAAACAAAGGGGTAATTGAAATGTCATTTTCAAGGTATATTATAACAAAGCTTTTATTAGTAATTATAGTCTTATTTATACAAGATTCAATGATTATTATATAATTCTCATCTTCAATACTATTTGAATAAATATATAATATAGTAGTTTGAAAAAAAATGAGGTGAAAACTTATGTAGTATTTATAGTGGAACTTGTGATAATTATATGATGATGAATCTTAATGTTGCTAGAAAAAATCATATCAAATAAAATATGAAAAATATTCGTGATTTTGATCTTCTCATTTTAATCATTCTTGTATGAATATTCAGTTTGTCGTGTCAGTAAAACTTCATTGGATGTAAAATGAGTAAACAGACTCTTCTCATGTATTCTTATGAAGTATTTGCCCTAGTCAAATTTCTTGGAACAAACAAAAATTGAGTGAAGATATGAAATATGATAATCTTCCATATATATTATTTATTGTACGAGTATTCATGTGTTGACTCATTAAATCTTTGTTAAGAAAACTCTTTGGGAAAACTTGACTAAAGGAGAAGGGGTACAATTACTTCTCCTCACTTTGAATTTTGATAAATAATAATGATTTCTATAGTGGTGCTCATTATGCGATGCATATATAACACCTCAAATACGTCCCGGAATATACAGCATTGTGGGTCCCGCTTCGGATCCCACAGGCTAAAAATTATTTTAATAATCATTTCAAACCTACAAACAGGCTAATAACACTAATATCTTTTAAAAAATTAAAGTATTTTCCAAATTCATTCTCCAAATACTGTCATAAAATCCCCTTTGAAAATACAAAGCCAGAATGCCAAAACTCAAATATTTTTCAAAGTGTATATTAAGCCACCGCTTACACGTACCGATAAAATAGTTTAGGTAATAGGTTTTCGGAAACCGAAGTTCGTAAGATATCAAAAGATTACTTTAGAATATACAGAAAATGGATATAATCAACCGTTAAAAATACATTTGCACCAGAAAATAATAGTCATTTAAATACTCGATTTCCAATCACATGTTGTAGCTAGTATCTCCCGGGAAATTCATCTCTTCGGAACCACTACAAGCTCAATCTCTAAGTATGGAAATGTATCCGAGCACAAGCTATCGGTGTATATCGATCGAATACACGCATGGTCTTGTACCTAATTAGTCTCACGGAGTAATCGTTCGGTGGGCAAAGTCCAATGTGAGATCTGTAATATCCGCAATTTCGAATTTCGGTAATTTTCCTTTTTTTCGGCGGAAGTCCGTTTTGACGACTCTCTCATGACCGTTTCGTCATTTCGAGAATGATTAATTCTGAACTTTTTGTCATCCGAGTTTGTTTCGGTATCGTTTTGTTGAGTTCCGAGATTTTTAGCGACTTTTCCGCACTTGAGTTCGATTCTTGCGAATCTCGTCCGAAACTGTTGCTTCGAGTTTCTAGTAAGTTCATTTAATGTTATTATTCATGTTACGAGTTTTGGTTTGGTGTTTCGATCACGTATCGTGTATTTCAGACGTTTTGGGCTATTTTCGTAATTTCCCAAAGTTTGGGGTAATTACTTCCGTTGTCGAATTTCGAGCCTTCGGGTGGTCGTAATCGTATGTTCTCATAGCTCTTGGATTCGTCTTTGCGAGTACGTCTTAACCTTACCTTCGATTTATACTCAGGTTCGGGTTTCGGGGTTGTCCGGGCCGTCGGAGTGGCCACAGCCGAGTCACGGCCGGAGCAGGGCCTGGCCTGGCCGAGTCATGGCCATAAGAGCCGAGAGTTACGTCCGTATGGCGCCTGGCAGCTTCCGGACGAATGCTAGTTACGGTCGTAAGGCATGATCGGGTACGGCCGTACGAGCGCTAGGCATATTCCAGACGTAGGCCAGTTACGGCCGTAATGTGTGCCAGTTACGGCCGTAAGTGTCCGGCAGGTGCTGGGCAGATTTTTTGACGAATGCCGGTTACGGTCGTAAGACCTGCCGAGTATGGCCGTAAGGGCCGAGTTACGGCCGTAAGGCACTGCCGGTTACGGCCGTAACCCTGCCGGCCATATATAGCCTGGGCTCGGCCAGACTTCATTTTTACGCGTTTTTCTTCCTTTTTCGGCAGCTGGCGACGGGAGGCTCGGGAAATCGAGTTCTTGGCCGATTCTAATCAATTCCAAGGCGTTTTGGAAGATTCTTGTTGATTATATCAACATCTAATCCGTGTGTTTCGTCGAATCAAGGTATATTTATTGATTTTCCTTCAAGTTGACTTTTTGGAAAATTTGTTCTTGATTTCGATTCTAGTCCGATTTTGATACATCGGTTGGTGTAGTATGATGTTATTAATCGTGTTCTATGGATTTTATATCCATATATCGAGTTTGTTTAACTCGGTTGATGATTCGAGTGTTCTTGGGAATTATTGAACATTTAGTGTTCGATTAAATGTCCCAATGAGTTCCTTTCGATAGTTTGTTGGGATTTCCGTCGTTTTTGCCTTGATTCTCGTCGTAATCATCTTTTATTGTTCCTTCCGGAGGATTATAGGTGCTCGAGGATTTCCGATGTTGAATCCCGTTTGGTGATTGATGACTCGTGTGGTGTTATTCTCGTAGTACTCGTGGTGCTATTGCGTTCTTGATATTGTTCGGGGATTCGAGGCTATTCGACCGTATTTCATCCGTCGTCTTGTTGCGATCGTGATTTCGAGACAAGTATCTTGCCCATACATTACGTGTTTTGTGGATATAATGGTTGCTAAGTGTCGATATGTGCTAAATAAATATTTATAACCATTTTTCAAAAGAATCGGTATATTTACCATCATGCTTTTCGTAAAGGTGAACCGTGTGTGTCGGGAATTAATATGCTTAGTTGTATATGTGTGTTAGTGACGAGTATAGGATCACCTTACTTTCGTTTGATGTCATTATGTATGATTATGGCGTCGGTAAATGTACACTGTAATTCTCTTGTGAAATTATGTGCTTGGAGTCACGTGGTTATGGATGAATATGAGAGTTTGTGTGATATTGGTTGTGTCATTCGGTGCTGTTGAGATCTTGTACTCCCTTGTGAATTGTTATAGTTCTGGGTCGTGAGTACGTGTTGGATAATGTGGCCATTCTAGCAAGGTACCTCGACTATATATATTTTGTGTGTTTGACCTTTGAGAGTTGTGGTTTTGTAATCTGTGAGTTGTTACTCTTCCACTTGGGGATGGCATGTGGCCTCTGGGGGCCGATACTAATGGGTACGGCCACGGAAGTGGACTTGGGTGCGTGTGTTGATGTTCTTCCACCTGGGGACAGTTCGACGGGACCTCTGGGGGCCGATACTAATGGGTACGGCCGCGGAAGTGGTTTCCCACCTGGGGACGGTCCGACGGGGCCTCTGGGGGCCGATACTAATGGGTACGGCCACGGGTTACCAAGTGTGGTTTCTGTGATATTGATGTTGATGTTTTGTTGATTAGTTGTGATATGTCCGGAGTATCAAAATACTTTACGCTCGGGGTCGAGATACATTATATATTGAATCTTGGTATTTGGCTAGAATGGCATAAGAATAACGTGTTATGTGTAATGTGTCCTTGTAAGTGAATTGCAGTGGATGATCGGGTCGTAGGCCCTGTGTTTTGTGATCGAAATGGTTGGGCCGTGGACCCCGTGTTTTGTTAACGGATTTGTATTTTGGAAAATGAACTTTGGGGCTGTGACCCTAAATGGCTTTCGAGGAATTAAGAACTTTTCAATTTCTAATGTTTTCAAAACTCCCGAGATTTGGAAATGTTTTCAAAGTGCTTACTTGCTTCGTTTCTACTTTCAAGACTTGAACTATTTTTAACTAAATATATCTCGGGAAGTCTTTCGTTGTATTCTCGGAATATGTTGTGTATGGCTCGTTTTTGCACTTTATACTTGCACTAGCGAAACAGTGGAGTTTTGCTAACCCCCGAGTAATCGGGGGGTGGATATCTGTATTGTGTCCAGGTACATGCAGGTTTTCGGGAGCAAGACACAGGATCGGTACGAGGGATGGTGAAAGACGAATGATACTAATCACACGAAGGCCAGTTTTGGGTTAAGTTAGTCAAAGACCATTGTATTGTCTTTCCCGCTGTCTCATTGTTCG
Organism: Orobanche coerulescens; assembly: GCA_033398695.1. NCBI lineage: Eukaryota > Viridiplantae > Streptophyta > Magnoliopsida > Lamiales > Orobanchaceae > Orobanche > Orobanche coerulescens. Next base: position 179,425,337 of record CM065808.1, read on the forward strand.
TTGTTGCAAGTATTTTACCCATGCGTGGGTATGAGTATGGATGAGTTTATGCATTTTAATTTGTAAGTCAGGGACGAAAGACCAAATTGGTCTATTGGTTCGTTATTTTGATTCGTCGGTATGTAATGTAATGTGTTGTTTTGATGTCTATCCTGGTGGATCCTCACGGAGAGGTTCTGCGGCATGTAATATTCCCGGTTTGATCTGGGGGTGTTACATTTATGGTATCGGAGCTTAGGTTGAGGAAACCTAGGCTGTCGGGTCGAGTTATGTGTTGTTGAGTCTTGTATTGTCAGATTTTGTCTGACTGAGTCGTGTCGCGACGCGTCGTTTGGAATGTCGGTCGGGATTAGTATCAGGGTGCAACTATCATTTTCGTGCGACCTGTGGATGTAAGTCTCCCTTCTTTGTGTTGTGCCTCGTGTGACACGAGCTATTTTTATGATTATTTGTTAAGTGACGGAATCCTCTTATGGATTTTGATTTCGTGATATGTGGTTGTTTGACTCTCATATTTCGTTCATGTGAGGAGTAGTGTTGCTGGATTGTGCATGTTGAACTGTATTTCTTTTATCCGCTGCGTGAGTTCTTTTGTAATGACTTTCGGTATTTTACCGACTGAGTTTTATTTCGAAAACCGATTCCCTTAACCGAGTTTTTGGCATTATGGCCTTGATCATTTTGTCGAAATTCTTACGACGGTATTTAGTACTTTGTAAATGGCTTTTGTAAGTTTTTGAAATATGACCGTCATCGACCTTTTTGGCGTTTTTGTAAATGGTTTTTAGCCTGGTGGGTTCCGGCGCAGGACCCACAGCGCTACATTGTTCCGTGTATTTACCTGAAATTTTTGGGCATTCTAGCCCATTGAATTATCTGTGAAAACCTTGAGTATCTTAGAAAATAAATTCGAGACGTACTTTTAAAATGAATTATTTTCTCGTGGTACATCCAAGGTGCCACAATATGTTTCAAAATTCTTCTACCTCGAGGACCAAAATGTTTTGAGATATTTTCAATGTTTTAGAAACACTTTTACTTAGACCCAAGGGTCGAATATTCTGAAATTTTTCCACTAAGAGAAAGTGTCCTCATTTTTATCAAATGCGAAATGGTTTTCCAAAGTCTCGATAATGGTGTTTGTACTACTTTTTGTAAAATGATGCTCAAGATCAACTGGTGTTTTCAAACTGTTTTCAAAAGGTGGTTTTCGTTTTTAAAACCCATCATTTCCTGCTTGTGGTCGGAGAAGGTGTGTATGATGTTGATACTATTGTTAGGGTGTTAACCCTCCGAATTGTGATTGAATTGGTGGTGTGAACGTTGAGTCGTTCGCCACGTATATGTTTTGTTAGCCCTCTGTGGGAGGTGTGATGACGATCTTTAATATTGTCATTTCGTGGTGGCTTGCGTGTTATCTCACCTGTGTGAGCTATTAAAGCTGGGGTTTGTACGTTGGTGTACATGTGTGATTGTTTCATGAGGTTTGTAATTATGTGCTGGTTATTGTTCGGGCCGTTAAGGTCGCCGAACGATACCGTCGTCGCTGTAGTGTTTGTGTGTGTATTACTTTACAATGGTAATCGTTGTATATGATATGTGTTATGATTCCTTGTTGTGCTGAGTTGGCATCTCCGCTATGTTGTTTTGCGATGTTATGCCCCATTGTATCTAGCATTTGTATATTCGGTATACCGAGCCGAGGTGTTTCAACCGTGGTGTGCCGGGGGCATGCACGTACAAATGTCCTTCTCGTCAGTAACACATTTCAAGTGTGGACCCGAAATACACAAGATCCAGTTTCGTGAGTTGGGTTCCGAGTCTTTCGGGGCGTGAACTTCAGTACAGATATCAGGATCGGTTCTAAGAGGCCCTTGGGAAATGTTTTCGTCGGCTGCTTTTGTGTTGTTGCCTTGTTTCCGCTATTGTGAGTAGCGGGGACGACCTTCTTTTATAAGGGGTCGAATGTAATACCCGTATTATTTTTGGACTTCTGCATTTCCTCTTTCTCAGGTCTATCGACTCGCTCGTGTTCGTTGATACTTTCTGAACTTGTTCTGTATTTTAGTTTCATCGTTCAAACGAGCTGTAATCTTGTTTTGGGTCGATCTGGTATTGCTGTGACTTTTCCGAGTTTGGTTCAATTCTTGTGAACCTTGTTCGGAAGTAACATCTTTTGGTTCTACTAGTTCTTTTATTCGAATTGGATCGGATTTGGAACTTCTGTATTTTCGACTCTGTCGAATCGTTTATGTTCGTTAACATTTTCTGAGCTTGCCCTGTCCCTTACTTTTGTTAATCGAACGAGGGTGGTATTGTTTCGGAATTACTCGTTCGTCGTTGTGACTTTTCAATTGCTATTCCCTTCCTGTGGATCTTATGTGAGTGCGCATCTTGTTGTTTTCACCGGATCATGTTTTGTCTCGAGTCGAGATGTGAACCTCAGAGTTGTCGGTTGAACCTTATTGTTCTTCGTGATCCGAACATGATTATTCGATTTTTGTTGTCTCGATCGTTATGGTTCGATCGTTTGATTGTTTGATTTTTGTTGATCTCGTTTCGTGATCGTTGAACATTCAGACTCCTTCGTAATTCCCTTAAGTTCGGGAAATTAGTCTCGTTTTCGATCTTCCAACCCTTGGGCGGCGGAATTCCGTATTTGTTCAGCGTTTGGCTCATGTTTTGATTGATGTACCATTGGGTTGGTCAATCGTATTGATTTTCGTTGGTTGTGTTTTGTGATTGTTCGGATAATCGACTTGATTGTATTATCTGTTTGATGACACTTGTCACTTGTTGATTTTATTATGTCTCTACCGGTGGCATTGTGTTGGTCGTTCTGGAGCGTGTTTTCACGCCGTATATTCCTTTGCATTGCTTGTAACGTTTCGCCGATGGGCGTAAGTTACGCATTTCTTGTGTATCTCGTTGAGTTTTCCTGGCGGGGATATTGCTTCTCCCTACTTGTTTTAAGTTTCGGGACGAAATTTCTTTTAAGGAGGGTAGAATGTAATATCCGCAATTTCGAATTTCGGTAATTTTCTTTTTTTCGGCGGAAGTCCGTTTTGATGACTCTCTCATGACCGTTTCGTCATTTCGAGAATGATTAATTCTGCACTTTTTGTCATCCGAGTTCGTTTCGGTATCGTTTTGTTGAGTTCCGAGATTTTTAGCGACTTTTCCGCACTTGAGTTCGATTCTTGCGAATCTCGTCCGAAACTGTTGCTTCGAGTTTCTACTAAGTTCATTTAATGTTATTATTCATGTTACGAGTTTTGGTTTGGTGTTTAGATCACGTATCGTGTATTTCGGACGTTTTGGGCCATTTTCGTAATTTCTCAAAGTTTGGGGTAATTACTTCCGTTGTCGAATTTCGAGCCTTCGGGTGGTCGGAATCATATGTTCTCATAGCTCTTGGATTCGTCTTTGCGAGTACGTCTTAACCATACCTTCGATTTATACTCAGGTTCGGGTTTCGGGGTCGTCTGGCCGTGAGTGGCTACAACAGTCACGGCGGAGGTGGCTGGCTTTGGCGAGTTACGGCCGTAAGAGCCGAGAGTTAAGGCCGTATGGCGCCTGGCAGATTCCGGACGAATTTCAGTTACGGCCGTAAGGCGTGATCGGGTATGGCCGTACGAGCGCTGGGCATATTCCAGACGTAGCTGCATTCTGGCCGTAATGTGCCGATTACGGCGTAAGTGTCCTGGCAGTCTTTGGCGATTTTTGACGAATGCCGGTTACGGCCGTAAGACCTGCTGAGCACGGCCGTAAGGGCCGAGTTACGGCCGTAAGGCACTGCCGGTTACGGCCGTAACCCTGCCGGCTATATATAGCCTGGGCTCGGCCATACTTCATTTTTACGCGTTTTTCTTCCTTTTTGGCGGCTGGCGACGGGAGGCTCGGGAAATCGAGTTCTTGGCCGATTCTAATCAATTCCAAGGCGTTTTGGAAGATTCTTGTTGATTATATCAACATCTAATCCATGTGTTTCGTCGAATCAAGGTATATTTCTTGATTTTCCTTCAAGTTGACTTTTTGGAGAATTTGTTCTTGATTTCGATTCTAGTCCGATTTTGATACATCGGTTGGTGTAGTATGATGTTATTAATCGTGTTCTACGGATTGTATATCCATATATCGAGTTTGTTTAATTCGATTGACGATTCGAGTGTTCTTGGGAATTATTGAACATTTAGTGTTCGATTAAATGCCCCAATGAGTTCCTTTCGATAGTTTGTTGGGATTTCTGTCATTTTTGCCTTGATTCTCGTCGTAATCATCTTTTATTGTTCCTTCCGGAGGATTATAGGTTCTCGAGGATTTCCGATGTTGAATCCCATTTGGTGATTGATGACTCGTGTGGTGTTATTCTCGTAGTACTCGTGGTGCTATTGCGTTATTGATATTGTTTGGGGATTCGGGGCTATTCGACCATATTTCATCCGTCGTCTTGTTGCGATCGTGATTTCGAGGCAAGTATCTTGCCCATACATTACGTGTTTTGTGGATATAATGGTTGCTAAGTGTCGATATGTGCTAAATAAATATTTATAACCATTTTTCAAAAGAATCGGTATATTTACCATCATGCTTTTCGTAAAGGTGAACCGTGTGTGTCGGGAATTAATATGCTTAGTTGGATATGTGTGTTAGTGAAGAGTATAGGATCACCTTACTTTCGTGTGATGTCATTATGTATGATTATGGCATCGGTAAATGTACAATGTAATTCTCTTGTGAAATTATGTGCTTGGAGTCATGTGGTTATGGAAGAATATGAGAGTTTGTGTGATATTGGTTGTGTCGTTCGGTGCTGTTGAGATCTTGTACTCCCTTGTGAATTGTTATAGTTCTGGGTCGTGAGTACGTGTTGGATAATGTGGCCATTCTAGCAAGGTACCTCGACTATATATATTTTGTGTGTTTGACCTTTGAGAGTTGTGGTTTTGTAATCTATGAGTTGTTACTCTTCCACCTGGGGATGGCATGTGGCCTCTGGGGGCCGATACTAATGGGTACGGCCACGGAAGTGGACTTGGATGCGTGTGTTGATGTTCTTCCACCTGGGGATGGTTCGACGGAACCTCTGGGGGCCGATACTAATGGGTACGTCCGCGGAAGTGGTTTCCCACCTGGGGACGGTCCGACGGGGCCTCTGGGGGCCAATACTAATGGTACGGCCGCGGGTTACCAAGTGTGGTTTTCGTGATATTGATGTTGATGTTTTGTTGATTAGTTGTGATATGTCCGGAGTATCACAATACTTTACGCTCGGGGTCGAGATACATTATATATTGAGTCTTGGTGTTTGGCTAGAATGGCATAAGAATAACGTGTTATATGTAATGTGTCCTTGTAAGTGAATTGCAGTGGATGATCGGGTCGTAGGCCCTGTGTTTTGTAATCGAAATGGTTGGGCCGTGGACCCCGTGTTTTGTTAACGGATTTGTATTTTGGAAAATGAACTTTGGGGCTGTGACCCTAAATGGCTTTCGAGGAATTAAGAACTTTTCAATTTCTAATGTTTTCAAAACTCTCGAGATTTGGAAATGTTTTCAAAGTGCTTACTTGCTTCGTTTCTACTTTCAAGACTTGAACTATTTTTAACTAAATATATCTCGGGAAGTCTTTCGTTATATTCTCGGAATGTGTTGTGTATGGCTCGTTTTTGCACTTTATACTTGCACTAGCGAAACAGTGGAGTTTTGCTAACCCCCGAGTAATCGGGGGGGTGGATATCTGTATTGTGTCCAGGTACATGCAGGTTTTCGGGAGCAAGACACAAGATCGGTACGAGGGATGATGAAATACGAATGATACTAATCACACGAAGGCCAGTTTTGGGTTAAGTTAGTCAAAGACCATTGTATTGTCTTTCCCGCTGTCTCATTGTTCGTTGTTGCAAGTATTTTACCCATGCGTGGGTATGAGTATGGATGAGTTTATGCATTTTAATTTGTAAGTCAGGGACGAAAGACCAAATCGGTCTATTGGTTCGTTATTTTGATTCGTCGGTATGTAATGTAATGTGTTGTTTTGATGTCTAGCCTGGTGGATCCTCACAGAGAGGTTCTGCGGCGTGTAATATTCCCGGTTTGATCTGGGGGTGTTACAAGATCAACTATCGATACATGATTATATATGTCCGATTAAAATTCCTACACATATCAACCGGCACGCAAGTGTGACTCTAGAAATGTCACGATTTCAACATGACAACGAAACTCAAAGAATCAACTCTAATATCCGAGATTTTTCTATTTTTAGTAATTTTTGTTTTTGGCATTTTTCTATTTTGGATGACTCATTTGTGATTGTTTCAACATTTTGAAAATATTTTGTTTTGTATTGTTTGTCTTTTGATCAACTTTCGAGGTTGTTTTTAACAAATTTTGTGTAATGTTGTGACTTTATCGTGCTTTGGTTCGATTCTTGTAAATCTTATTAGAAACTATCATCTCGTTGTTCCTATAAGTTAATTTAACATATTTAGACGTGTTGTGAGCTTTAGTGTTGTTCGATCTTAAATCACGATTTTCGGACATTTGAGTCGTTTTGTAATTTTATAAGGATTGGCATTTATCTTCGTAGTTATTTTTGTATACATTCAGGTGATCGGAATGACATGATTGATTAGTGCTTAGACTCGTTGTTAGGAACTCTTCGTAATCGTTGTATTACATTTCTCGAATTGACATGTTTTGAGGTCGTTCGGGGCTGACCAGATCAGCAGGTCAATTACCATGCTGTCAGCAAGCGGGTTACGGCCGTAACCTGCTGGATGTTACGACCATAAGGAATGTGCTGTATGGTCGTAATGTGCATCCTCTTATGGATGTAACACTGGACAAATATAAGTCCAGCGGGCAGTCCAGAATGCATGTTTATGCTAGGGGTGTTAAAAAATATCCGATATCTGATCCGAAATATCCGAAAATCTGAAGTTTCGGATATCCGAAAATTCGGATATCCAAAGTTCGGGTATCCGGAACTTTGGATTCATATATCGGATAGTACTTTTCAGAAAAATCGGATATTCGGATATCCGAAATATCCGAAAATCCTAAAAATTTTATTTTTTTATATTTTAAATAATAGAAGGTATTCGGATATTCGGATATCTGATATCCATATCCGAACTTTTTTCGGATATTCGTATATCCGATATCCGAATCCGAATATTTTTTTCGAATATAAGGATATCTGAATATAATTCATATTTTTTTTCCGGATATTCGGATATCCGATATCCGTATTTGAAATTTCAGATATTCAAAAATCGGATATCTGAAATTTTGGATACGGGTATCAAATATCAAAATCTACTATCCGAATTCTCAGATATCCGAAATTTTGGATATCCGAAATTCCGGATATCCTGTTTTGAACACCCCTAGTTTCTGCATTCTTTTCAACTCCTCATGCAACAGGATTTGACGGCTGGGCAATTTGGCGGTTTCCTCACTTTGGAACTTCAATCAAACATCATCTGTCATCATATTCACGTAGTTGGTATGGGTTAACATCATCAAATCACCCCCTTCATTCTTGATTCGAGGTAAATGTCCAAAACCCTAAAATTTTGGGATTTTGGGGGTTTCGCTATATTCATCCGTTCCTTTATGAATTATTCTTGGAATCAAGATGTGTATGAATGATCTATCACGAATACATGTTTTCCCTACGAATTATGGTGTAGTTTCTGAATTTTATGAAACCCAGAGGATTTGCCATGGGATCCACCTTCTGTATGTTGAATTATTGAATTACATGAATCGTATGCGAGGTTTCGGGCGTATTTCATTTCTGATTTCATTTGTGTGGTTATTGATAGTTGCTTTACAGATAATTTATGTGTGAAGTATTTGATTCCTTCCAACCGCGGTCGATTATTGTCTTATAATTCTTCGTCATGTCTCAAAGACAAGTATTTTTTATGAACATACATACTTAGCGTGAAAAGTAATGCATGTGTATTTATGTTCACACCGGGAGGATCCGACGGGCGATCGGGGGAGAATAACATTTGGCATGACTCACAAACTGTTGGGTTAACCACTCCGAGAGAGTCTGACGGGCCCTCGGGGGATCAGTGACCTCTGGCCTGCTCCACGGTTAATCATGTGCTTGATTTTGTGACGATGATATTGCAGATAATTGCATTTTCGGATATTGTTATCTTGGATTTCAAAACTTTCAGGCATACACCTGAATGTGTAAGTTGTAGTCGTTTATGTGTATTTACTTGCATTATCAATTCAAAGCTAACCCCACTTGTGGGGAATTCATTTCATGAATTTCAGGTTATGAGCATGCAGACGAGCATGTACCCGGGCAGTACGACAATAAGGGACGAGCGTGATACTATGCTGGATAGTCTTTTAGTTTTATTATTATTTCAGTTGTCTTGTCGTATATCTCATTTTGTGTAGATAGTATTCGAGTACACTAGAGTCTTATCTTTGAAAGTTGACATTTTGAGATTTTATGACTTCTGAGTCGTGCTGTTTCTATTTGGATTATTTACTAGTTGAACTAGGTAAATGACTATGTTTAGTTGTTAATGATGTGTTGTTTTTCGTCAATTAAAAAGGGTCGGTATGTGTTATGTTGAGTAAATAGCCTAATGGGTTCCAATGTAGGGGTTCAAGGTGCCGTGACATTAGGGATGTCAATGGAGCGGGGGCGGATGAACATAATGGTACCTCTATCCCCATCCCCACCTCAGAAATGCATACCCATCCCTCGCCCCATCACCCATGGCAGGTATGGAATTTAAATCCATCCCCGCATTGATGCATATAAAATAAAACCATCTCCGCCCCACCACCTACGTGAATCTCCATCTCCACCTTATACCCACCTTACTCGTCCCATGATCTGCGTATATTTTAGATAAAAAAATTATAATTATACAAATCATATATGTTTGATAAAATAAAGGAACTTTTAACTTGAATGTAGGTTTAAATGAATTTACACGTGAAAATAATATTTTTTATATTTTTACTATATACAATTGCATTTTAAATGTTATAAATATGTGAAATGAGTGAATATAAAATGGGGATAACGAGGACGGGGTTAGGGCAGGGCGGGGATAAGGACAGTACAACCTAAAATCCGTCCCCGCCTCACCATCCATGGCGGGTACAACTTTTATCCCATACCCGCCCCACCATGCACCAAATCTACCCCATCCCCACCTAACTGGACCAAATAAGGGGCGGGTCTCCACCAAAACCCGCCCTACTTGTAATACCTGGTTGTAAATTCATTAATTATCATTCAGTAATTGCCACTCAGAAATTTTTTTACTCAGTAATAATCATTCATCATTCATGTTCATTCATTTCGTGTTCATGGTTCGGTGTATCATGGATTCGTGTATGAGTTGTTGTTCATCATTCATCACTGTTCGGGATCGAGACGAGAATATTTTCATCATTGTTACGTATTTTAGTGAACGCAAGTGCACGTTGTCGTAAGCAAGTAATAAAGTGATAAGTAAGATATCGTTCCCTCGAGGACTGACTTACTAATTACCAATTTATTTGTATTCTAATTTTATCTGAACGATCGAATTTGGTGGTGCAAGGAATATTAAAGAAAACTAATAAAGTGATAAACTAAAAACAATTAATAAAATCGATTATTCGAAGAAAGAAGATCAAATAGAAAATAATATAGGATTGAGAATCCGCCTCGATTTATCCAAATTACTCTTGATTTATATAAATTAAGCAATTTCCCAATTTATTGAAGGCGAAGATTTATAAGATACTCTAATGCCTCTCCCGAGGTCAGTAGAATTTTCTAAGATGAATAAATCACTCTATTCCTAGGTGAATTTATTTCAACAATAGGCAAAAAGTACAAAATCTTCAGACGGGCCACGTAATTCCTATGAGTATATTCCTATCTCACAAGATAAAATGTTTCTCACCAATTTTTCCTACTAAGTCTCCTCTCCCGATTCGAGTTGCGTAATCAAAACAATTCAATCATAGGCCACATAATTGAACGCATTAAGAACAATTGGGGAAAACTCAATAGAAAAGGGAAATATATTAATAATGCAAAATCAAAAGTTAATCCGTCAAAATCTTGGTTTCATCACAATCCTAGAAAAGGGTTCTAGCCCGACATGCTAGAAAATAATACACAAAGAATTAAAGAAAGCATAAGAAAAATCAAACACAGTTTAGGAACTTGAATTGCGTCGTTCTCTGGCTTCTGCTCTCTGCTCCTAGGTATTTTCTCCTTCTGTTTGATGATAATATCTTCTGATCTTCAATGCCTATTTATAATCTTTCATCTGCCTCAAAAACGCATCCAAAAATTAGGTCAGAAATGGACTTCCATACCGCCAAAATCGTAAACTGCGAATATGAACCCTGCGCGGCGGCCCGCGGCCCGACTTTAGTGTGCCGTGGCCCCTGTCCTTACCCGCCAGGCCTGGGCGCTCGCCTTCCTTATAGGCCGCGGTTCAGAGCTTGCGTGCCGCGGCCCCCGGTACAATTTGTACCGGGTCCTTCTGGGCGCCTCCTGCGCCGCGGCCCAGCGTCTGTGTGCCGCGGTCCCTGACCAAAAAATGTCGTTTTGGCCCGTTTTTCTTCGTTTAAGCTCACAGACTCGAATTTCCTTCAGAACATATAAAGATAATGCATTAAAAGCTCATTTACGCAGATTTAAACTAAAAATGGGTATAAACTAATGATGATTAAGCGCATAAAAATACATCTAACAATCATCATCATATTTTGGTAGTATGTGTGTGAGATAGCGCACACTATGTACTCCTGCTAGCGCGCGCTAATGGAGTATAGGTAGCGCACGCTATGCATCAGCATTAGCACACGCTAGCGCAATTGTGATAGACAGTCCAGTAGGTACTGGACTGAAATTGGAAATTTGTAGCGCACGCTATAAGTAGATAATAGCATACACTAATTGTACTGGTAGCGCACGCTGAGTTTTGGGTGTAGCGCAGGCTATCGCGAGCAGGTCAGAGGACAGGAGGTTCTGGACTCCAGTTGCTAGGTATCAACATCAGTTAGCGCATGCTAACATTTTGGGCTAATGCACGCTATCGGGAAGGCATTAGCGCACGCTACCAAGTTCGTAGCACATGGTACGAGGTAGTCAGATCTCACTGGACTGCCCGGTTAACCGCTAGCGCACGCTAAATATCAGGGCTTAGCGTGCGCTAATCTGGGATCAGTATATATAGGACAGTTCAGTCCAGTTTCGTTATTTCTTCATTTCTCCTCCTCCTCTCGATGGTTTTGGGCGATTTTGGATGATTTGGAGAGGCCTTTTCGAGCTGCAATCATCTAGCATCATCTTCAAGCTCCTAGTTCAGATTAATCATCATTTCATCCTCTCCAATTCATCAAATCAAGGTAACCTTTCATTTGAATCTTGAATTTCGGGATTTGACAGTTTTCTTCCCGATCTCTTCGAGTTAGCTTGCTATCATGATGGAATATGTTGATTATGGATTATCTACTTTGGATACTTGTATTCTTATGGATTCATTGATGTAATTTTTGGAATTTGTGAATATTTGGAATTGTTCAAGAACACCTTGGTTGTTGACTTTGGAATTTGGGGGTTTTCAACTAGATGTTGTCTTAATCTCGAATGAAGTATTCCTATTGGATTATTAATGGTATTATTGAGGTTTTTTTCGATTGAATCATTCATTGGAAGTTAGTTTTCGGCATAATTAAGTTTTAGTTGTAAACAATTAGAGATTGTTTACAATGTGTTTGTTAGATTGCCCCAATGAGTTTGGATAGTGTTGTATCGACCTTCTGAGTTGATTTTGATTATGCGTGGATATGTATATTAAGCGAACTATTGGTAATTGTGTTATTCAAGGTTGTTTGAGGACCGATAATCACTTCAAGGACAATGTTCGTGGAAGGACTTTCTCGCCTTTGGTTCGAGGCAAGTTTTATACTTGTACTAGTCAATGAGATTAATGTTATCGTATATGTGTATGAATATCTTGTATCATTCCGAGACTTGGCCTCTTCATGAATTCATTGATATTAAAGGGATCGTTCGATACGATACTCTTCGAAAATTATGCCAAATGTTTGTTATTGTTCATTAATGGCCGGTTCAAGGCATTGGGGTACTCGTTGTTAATGTTATTGTCGATAGCCGGTTCGCGGTATCGATGTATTGATTGTTGTTGTTAATATTGATGGCGATCTTGGACATTGTTGTAATCATTGGTATAAATGTTGGCGTCCTGTCATTCATGTTGTATTGGTAGATTGAAGGCCTTGTCGTATTCGTTCTCATCTTCGTCGTCGGTAGCCGATTAAAGGTGCCGAGGCATTCATTGTATCATTGTTATCGATTGGCCGTTCTAAGGTAATCGAGGTGCTCAAGCATTCATTGTATCATTGTTATCGATTGGCCGGTCTGAGGCAATCGAGGTACTCAATCATTCGTTGTATCATTGTTATCGATTGGCCATTCTAAGGCAATCGAGGTATTGAATCATCCGCTGCATCATTGTTATCGGTTGGCCATTCTAAGGCAATCGAGGTATTGAATTGGGGCTGTCGAGGATAGTTCCCATCCGTTGTGTCATGTTATCGATTGACCATTCTAAGGTAATCGAGGTATTGAATTGGGACCGCCGAGGACGGTGCCCATCTGTGAGTCATCATTATCGTGTTGGCCGACTCAAGGCAGCACACTATCATTCTCGTGAATTCGGTAATCTTGGGGTCATTTCCGTTTATGATTAATTGTGTTTTGGGGGCTAGTCTCGGCTAGTGCTCGATGGGGTAAGTTTGGTGGGGCCTGAACCTTCGCGGTTGTTTCCCCCAACACCTACAGCTCAGTAGGTCAACGACCATTGGATGGTTTCATTACGGGGTAAGTTTGGTGGGGCCTGAACCTTCGCGGTTGTTTCCCCCAACACCTACAGCTCAGTAGGTCAACGACCATTGGATTGTTTCATTATGGGGTAAGTTTGGTGGGGCCTGAACCTTCACGGTTGTTTCCCCCAACACCTACAGCTCAGTAGGTCAACGGCCATTAGATGGTTTCATTTTGATACGGTTTCGTGCCGTGGCTTCGGCCTTCATTATTCTGACTTGGCCGGTTTGGTTCATCTTCATGTAATTCATTGTGATTCATATTTAATTCAGTTCTGGTTTGATTCATCTTCATGTAATTCATTGTGATTCATATTTAATTCAGTTCTGGTTTGGTTCATGTCGTGTAATTCATTGTGGCACTCTATGATTATGATTCACCGTTGGGCACTTATGTTCTAACCTGTTGAATAGGTATTATACATGTACTTGATGTTCATTATCTGGATGACTGACCCCGTGGGGGCGGAACATGTTTTCATGTTTTAGGTGCTTGCAAGGAGAGAATTGAGACACAGGGGCATGATGATGGCGACGAGGCATTCGAGCGATACTAGTCCGAGTTGTTCATGTTGGTCAGTCATTTGGAGTGTACTCCAGATGTGTCAGTCGTTGTCCTGTTGTATTATCCGAGCAAGGCTCGTGGATGTCATTGTATTTCATTTTGGCCATGTAGGCCCACTTTTGTCGTTGAAATTCCTTATCGAAATATTGTGTTGGATATCATAGTAGGGACTGTGATCTCCCTTGTTGGTTAATTTGATGTATTTTAGTCATGTTCGCCTAGTGGATCTCCTGGCGTGGGGTCCACGGCACTGTAATAATCCAATAGGATTTGGGGGTGTTACACTACTGACATCCCTATGTGATATACCTAGAGTATCTCGGGGGCGTTACAGAATATTGGTATCAGAGATTACGTTTATGTATACCTAGGATGTCGGTCTTTTGGGTTTAGTTGTGTGGTTTTATGTGCACAATGTCATTGTGCTACCATCATTCTACTACTACCGATGCTCGTAAGTTCTCTCATCTTCCTTTATCTTTCAAACTGTCTTGTCTTTCGAATTCATGATGTGGGAACCAATCATCTCAACCGTTATATTCCCAACTGTACTCATGTATTTTTCCTATTTCTTTTCTTTAGAATGTCTGCTGGCAGAGTACGTGGTTGAGGATGTGCACAGCCGATCGGTAGCCATGTTCTTCAGTTCAGATGATTGTTCGACTACTCCTACTTTGTCAAATCCAGTTGAACCCAATACTTATGGTCATCAGGGCAGTCGGTTAGTCAGGGAAATTTCGCAGGGAACAACACGGACGTTGGTGTTGTAACCATATTGCAACAAGTGGAGAACCATATGGCTCTCTTAACCTAGGCGGTTCATCACAACAGCAAGCCTCATGCGGCTAATACCGAGGCGCACAATGGTTGCAAGATGTGATTCGAATGCACCATCCCCAATTCATTGGTGCTAGAGATCCAGCTGGCTGGTAGAGCTTGATTAATCAGATGAACAAAGTTTTCATGGCGAGGAACTGTTTCGAGGCACGAAAGGTGCCAATGGCCCAGTATTTCTTGACGAGAAAGGTTGACAGTTGGTGGAAGGCAATCGAACCCCAAGATCATACTGATATTTGGGACGAGTTTAAAGAATTGATGGAGACCGAGTATTACTCGTGGCTTGTTCAGAGGCCAAAATTCGAGCCTTCATCGAGGTTAAACCACAGGATATCCCTGTGTCTCACATAATAATTAAATACAATCAGCAGCTTAACCATGTGAAGGGCCATATGAGGGAGGAGAGAGACAAAATCTACCATTTATACATGGGGATGAAGCCGAGGATTCGACACTACATGCTAAGGTTCACATGCATTACATTGAAGGAGTATTAAGGCAAGGCATTAGCCTATGATATGTCCTTTGTTGCTACTGAGACAACAAGTGAGAGTAAGAAATAGAAGACCTCTGGTAACTTTTATGGCAGTAAGGGCGGCAATCAGCAGAGATCTCAGTTAGCTAACTATCCAACCGGGAAGTCATCCCGTTCGTTTGGAAGTAGTCAGAATTTTAGATTTGGTTCTACTGATTCTAAATGAGTCTTGAAAGCATTAAAATGTCATAGTTGTGGCCAGACGGGCCACACAGTCGTACTTTGTACCAAAGGAGAGAAGACATTTAGGGCACATACATCTGCTTCGGCGACTAGAGAACCAAGTGTTAATCAGAAATCAACAGTGGGTCAGCCGTCTCAGAATTTTGGCCGAGGCAAATGACGAGTTCAGCCCGTTAGAGGGGTAGTTTTCAGTGTTGGTTCAGTGCATCCATGGATATATAAAATGAGGAGGGCTGACAATCCGGAGTATACTGTAGCTACAGGAACCGTTCATGTCCTCTCTCATCCAGTTATAATGCCTTTCAATTTAGGTGCTACACATTCTTTCATCGCTTTGGATTGTGTGCGTCGATTGAATAGATTGTATGTCTATTTGTGGGCCTTTTGTTGTTAAATTGCCTATCAAGTATAGAATTATGGGGAATCGAGAGGTTAGAGATTGTCCGATGAGAATAGCAGATAGAGTTCGGCCTCCAAACTTAATTGGTGTGGATATTATCGACGATGATTTGATTCTAGGTGATGACCGGCTTGATAGGCGTGGGGCGATAATGAATTATCGCATGAGAGTTATTTTGATGTTGGTTGAGTACGGCACTGAACATTCATTTGTGGGACCTAAGAGGAGGGGTCAGAAACTCATAATCAGCGGCAACAAAACTCCTTAAAGAGAATTGTATGGGTTACCGGTGTTAGGCTATGAAAGCGGAGGATGAGGCGAACTTTCCCTACTTCTTGTGGTCAACGAATATCCATACATTTTTAAGATAATTTGCTGGGGCTACCACCAAAATGTGAGGTCGAGTTTGCGGTTGATTTAGAGCCGAATGCGGCCCCGATTTCTAAGGCATCGTATTGCATGGCACGTTCAGTACTGTAGGAATTGGAGAGTCAGTTGGAAGAGTTGTTAGAGAAAGGGTATATTAGACCTAGCGCCTCACATTGGGTGCACCGGTTTTATTTATAAGGAAGAAGGATGGTTCATTAGGTTCATGCATCGACTATCGCGAGCTAAACAAAGTAACCATTAAGAATAAATACCCCTTGCCTGGCAGTGCTGATTTATAAACAGTTACAGGGAGCTATGGTATTCTCAAAAATCAATTTGAGATTGGGATACTATAAGCTCCGGGTGAAGGAGTATGATGTTCTAAAGACTGCTTTTCGGATGAGGTATGAACATTATGAGTTTGTGGTTATGCCTTTTCGGCTGATGATGAACAAATTGAAAACTCGCAAGTATACGAATTGCTTTTATATGAAGCGACAAGTAACTCCGAGGTCGATCTCACAAGGAGTTGGAAATGGTTTGAAATTCAATTATGTTTGGCAAATAGTCAAATTAAAACAAAGATAGCAACATGAATGAAATCGCAATGAAAAATCCGACTGAGGTATAATAGAGAACACGAGTGTAGGAAATTAAATAAATACGAAATGAATGAATTAATGGTAAGGATTATCTAGAGGTTACTATTATGAGTATGATATGTGAGTTTAGAATCACCGACACACACGTTATCAATCATTAGCTTCGATACTCAAAGAATTTAAGGTTTGGAATTACCGATTGCTCACAACTAAAAGAAATCCATTTGATGGCGGCAAATTCTAAAAATCGCGATTGTTCTTTTCGAAAACAAGAGAAACTCCTTTGATGGGGATGAATCCCTACTAAAAATCGACTAGCTAAATACCTTTGATGGGGTCACTAAAAGATCGCAGAAAAAGGTTTAGAACATTCACAATCACTTCTATCGGGTCGTTTGATGGCGAACACCGACAAAATCCTCGATTTTGACAATAATGACAACTATGAAAAAGGTTTGATGATCTAAATCATAAGTTCTCTTGCGTCTAAATAATATTCATGCACAAATATCATCAAGAACGCCGAAAGATTACAAAGAACAAAGAAAGAGGAACAATCCCAAACTCTTACCTAGAAAATCAATCAAAAATAACAACTAACAACATGTGTGTGGTTCAATATAAACACCCATATGATAAGATTAGCTACTCATGATCATTTCAACAATAATAGCAAGAATCATATAATAAAACATGATAGAAATCTTCCCTTGCAAAAAACAAAATTGAATCCCCGAGGAAGGTTTGATGTTCTTCCTTCAATTCTTGTTAAATCTTCATACAAGGAACAAAAATCACTCACAATGATCTCTATAGATGTTTAGAACACTCAAAATTGATAAAAACTGCGATTGGGATCGAGTATTTCGGCTTAGCCCAAGTTGTGTATGTTAGGAGAATGTCCTCGAATGCCACTCAGAGGATGTTGAGTGAGGGCATTGTACTTGTTATTATGTAAATCATTATCAAAAGGCAATTGTATGTTTCTTTATTACTGGAAGTCACTGGTATTCCTGGCTCGTAAATATATATATAGAAACTAGTCCGTGTATTTAAGAGCAAAACATTCCACTCCTTATTGGATAAGGGGATCGGCACCGGAAAGGTTTATTGCTCAAATACTTAATCGTTCGCAAGTCGATGAAACTTGATTGGGCGTTAAGTTTATGTGAAAACTTGTATGACGTGTTCTTTGACTTGGAGAGTGCCCGTCGAACACTAATGGTTAGTGGGAGCACACGTTATAGGTATGCTAATTAGATTAGTATACTCGAACCGACTCACCCTCGATTCGTCACACAAATTTCACTCCGGGATAGCCAATGACGGAATCGAAAGGTTGTGATAGGTATTCGTGAACCCTTGACTTGAGGATTTAGTAGGGATGTGCTTGTGACGTTAAGATTTTCATTAGAGTAGTTCCACCCAGAAAACCGGAAGGTGGGGGTCAACCTCGACGTGCATCTTGACGGGCAAGTAGAAGGTCCTACTAAATGCCAAGATAGAATTCTTTTCCTGTTAGTGAACGGGTTATATGTCCTATGCGTTTATTGGCAAATGAGATCATAAGTCTTTGGCCAAAGCATTGGAGCTAGTTGTATTGGATACACGAGAGCTCGATGATCTCGATTTGCATTAACTCATGCATAGCGTCAAGTACAGATAGGGTTTGACTGACCGTGACCCTATAACTTGATCGGGACATTTGAAAGAAAGATTTATACGTATACTGATATTCACGACAGAATGGTTCTTGAATGATCCCAATCACTCATTCTCAGTTGGGTTATAGTGTAGCCGCCAGGCTGGCTAGGTGGTGCTACTACTCTTTGGTTCCTCCCATTGCTAACTGAGACGGACTTACCGAGTCGCGCAATAGGATTGACGACAGAATGAATCGAGCTTATTCTCTCTTTATAAATATTAGATGTTAGATATTTAATTTATTGGACATTGAATGTCTAATTAATTTAGGGACATTGGATGTCTAAATTAATTTATTGGATAAATTAATTTACGACCTAATGAATTAAATATAATACTGGGTGATTAATTTAATTCATAAATATAACTATTTCTTGGAGAAGTTAATTATATTATATTATATTTGATATGATTAATTAATTAGGTTAATTAGTTGATATAAATACATCGGAACAGAATTGGAGTTTATCTGTTTGGACTCATCAGAGTCCGAAATGAACCGAACTCGTCCGATTCCTTCTAGATGGCCGACCCATTACCTACCACCTCCCTTGGTTTTGTCTCCACCTTAATTGGTGGAAAACTTTAGTCTTAGAGGGGACAAGTATCAAGGTGAATATTTGGTTGGTGGATTTTGTCATGTGGGATGAAGAATATAATGAAGACTTGACTCCTCTCCCACTTCACTTTGTGCATTTCACGATTGATAGAGAAAGGGAAGAGAAAATAGTTTTCTCCAAAGTCTTCTTCTTCTTCTTCTTCATTTGTTCTTGAGTTTTCTTGGAGAAAAATCGAGAGATTATTTGAGAGATATATATTAAACACTTAGAGTGTAATAATCTTAATATACAAGCTCCTACAACCTTGCTCTAGCCGTGTCCTTGGAGGATATCAAGGCGTTGTTATTCCGATCGTTTCTCCGGCGTGTGGCAAGTAGAGATGCGGTGCTTTCGGCGTTGGATCATCCAAGAGTTTGGAGCGGATTGGATTCGTGGATAGCATTTAAAGCTTGAGGAATCATCTTCAAGGAGTACACCATTTAATCAACGGACTACGAGGGTATGATTCCTTATCTTCCTTGTTTTCGTTTTATATTCGTATATATGTAGCTTTATCGATCCTCGTAAGGATTCAGATCGAATTAATTTTCATTTTACCGCTTCTGCTGGGCCTTCGTTTTGTTGGAGTAATATCGGTATATGCGCCATGTTGCAGAAGCGTAAAATAAATTGCGGAAAATAAATGACACGCGGATTTATAGAGGTTCGGAAAAACGTGCCTACGTCCTCTCTTGATGTATCTTTTTCAATAGGCTAAAGATCAAAACCTCTGCACCTCTCTTCTATCGGTCGAGGGATTACCGTTACAAGCTCGTCTTCTATCGGTACGAGTAAAACCATTTTCCTTTTCTATTGGATAAGGAATCAACCACTTTATCTTTCTATTGGTACTAGATAAACCTCACTAAGATAGCGATTGTGATTCTAACAATGCCAGATCCTTGATCCTAATAACACCGAATCCAATCGTATCTTTTCTTTTTCTCACTCGTGTATGATTTTGTGTATAACACTCAATCACTCTAATTTAAGCTCAAGAACAACAACTATAATGTTTACAATGATATCTCAAGAGTATATGAATTGCTCAATGTTGTTGTGTAGAATGAGACCAACTCATTTGGTATTTATAGCCTTCTTCTACAAACTAGCCATTACTGCCAGTTATTATTTAGCGTGCGCTAGGCTGACTTCCTTAGCATCTGCTATCGCGTATATTTAGCCTTTAGTGTACGTTACGTACCGTTACGTACATTAACGTCTTCCATTTTCAGTCCAGTGGCTTCTGTCCTTCACAGTTAGCGTGCACTAACACTTTCTTGTAGCGTGCGCTAATCATGCATCATTGCATGCGTCATGTAATATCCGCATTTTTCTTTCCCTTGTATTTTTATTTTTGTGTATTTCTCGATCGTAGTGACCCTCGTGTACCTTTCAGTATATACTTCCTGTCAACTGTTGAACTGTATTCTCGTTATTGTTGTGCGGAACCGCCGTTTCGGGGTTGCCGTGGATCCATTTCGTGTTATTGGTTCCCAAATATTGATTCTTATCGTTTTTATTCTCTTTCCGGATCATTTTTATCATTTTGGGACCCCAAAGGGGTGTGGGGCGCGGCACAAGGTGTGTGCGCCGCGGCACACAAATTTCTCCAATTGTTGGTCGAACAAAGCATCTTGTGTCCGCGCACACCCATCCGATGCCGCGGCACGATGCAGCCGAGTCAAGCCGCGGCACACCGTCCGGTGCCGCGGCACACTCGTATGTCATCTGCGACCAAAACCCGATCAGACGGTGCCGCGCACACGCAGCCGTGGCGGCACACCGCCGAACTCCACGAGCGTAATTTTGGCACATGCCGCGGCACACTTTGCCAGGCCGCGGCACACAAAGCGGTCAACTGTGCAATCTCGTCCTTATTAGACGAGATCGGCCATTTTTTTTCTCCTTCATTTCACCTGCGCGAGAGAGAGAGGTCTAAGGGGGGGGGGGGGAACTTCTCAAGCATTCTTCATTCGGGGGTCGATTTTCATCATTTTCCTTCGGTTGTGAGGCCCGGATAATCAATCTAACGCGTGTTCTACGGATCTTAGTACTTGAATCTCCAAAGGTAATATTTCTAGAACCCTATTTTCGATTAATTTGGGGGTTTTGGGATTTTCTTCCGATTCGTTCCGTTTTGTTGGTGGATTCATGATGTATACGATTAATATTGTTAGTATCTTTAGTTTTCCTACGGATTCATGGATATCTTGTGGATTTTTACGGAATCGAGAGGGTTTGGTTGTGGTCCGCCCTCGTTGTTATTTTTGGTACGAATATACATGAATCGTAGGCGGGTTTCCGGGTGTATTCCATTTCCGTAATCATCTAGAGTTGGTTGTGATTGTGTTATTCGAATCGTTAGGTTCATTTCCGCCGGTTCCTCACGGTCGTGTTCGATTCTTCCTTTCCGTTCATATCACCATCTATTAACCGAGGCAAGTACCCTTATGAACTTACAATCTTAATGTATTAGTATTGCATGAGAATTGTGTGTGTGTGTATGCTCACTATGGGTTAGACCCGACGGGGTCTCGGTAGGGGTCCACGGAGGGGTGGATCCGCGAGCTTGCTTTTAACCACTATGGGTTAGATCCGACGGGGTCTCGGTAGGGGTCCACGGAGGGGTGGATCCACGGTTAATTGTGGTGCATTTTTACAAATGTGATTTGATTATGGCATTTCCGGAAATGAGTGATTTGGAACTATGTTTTCTTGAATTGCATGCATTACTATATGTGTAAGATGTAAGTCGTTCATTTGGTTACTTGTACTAGCGTAATTGCTAACCCCTCTGGGGACCCGTTTTGGGGAAATTCGTTTTATGAATTTCAGGTCAGGTTCTTCGAGACGAGCGGGTGCTGGACCAGTATGTGGATGATGGCCGTGCGTGATGATTGTGCACGAGTGGTGCCGTGTTGCTTTCTATTTTTTTTTACCTTTGTGGTCTTTAAACTAATAGAAGTACTCGAGTACTTAAGAACTTTTACTTGTCGGGATTATATTGTTGTTTATTATGTTGTGATGGATTATGGAGTCATGTTTGACCGGTTGAACCGGGTGAATTATTTTTGTTGGGCGTCTTTATGACGAGGTATTTTTTCTATTATTTCCGTGAGTCGATGAGTATGATGCTTGTTCATCCTGGTGGGTCCCATGTAGGGATTCACGGCGCTGTAATATACCTCGGATATCCTGGGGGTATTACAGAAAATGGTATCGGAGCCAGGTTTATGGATACCTAGGCTTGTCGGTTTATTGGGTCTTGTTGTATTTTATTTTGCACATCATCATCACGCTGCCATGATTCCGGTACTACCAGTGCCCATAAGTTTTCCTTTTCTCTGTTCCTTATACTCTTGTATCGTACCTCTAGTTCTCGATTGCGATCGTTCTTTTCTTGTACTTACCATCGTATGGCTTTTGCTACTTATTTAACTCCAGTATGGATGCTGGAAGAGGTCGTGGTCGTGGTCGCGGTCGTGGTCGTGGACGCGGCCGGGGACGTGGGGCGGCGGGGCGGCCACGTCACGATCTTCGGATCCGAAGACGGCGACCTTCACGGTCATGCTTCCTCTCGGGAGCGCGCCGACCTTGGTATTGCGCAGGCAAAGAAATGGTGAATCAAATGGCGCTATAGCTCGGGCGGTTCGTAACCCGGATCCGCCCATGCTAATCGGGCGAGCGGATCGTTGGCTTCAGGATGTCATCAAGATGCATCCTCCTCGTTCGGGAGCTTCGGACCCGATCGGCCGGGAAGGGTGGATCAAGGAGATATCTAAGGTCTTCGTTGCCACTAAGCGTCCCGAGGACCGTAAGGTCCCCATTGCCCAGTACTTCCTCACAGGGGACGCTACGGATTGGTGGGAGGCCGTTGGGCCCAAAGACCATGTGGCTTCATGGGCCGAATTTCAGGAATTGATGGAGACCGAATATTGCCCGTGGCCGGTCAGGCAGGCTCGAGTACATGCTTTCTATGATGCTCAACCACAGGATATCCCCGTATCTCAGGCTATTGCCGACTTTAATAAGGAGTTGGGTTATGTGAAGACCCAAGTTGTCGAGGAGAGCGACAAAATTTTCCATTTTTCCAGACGGATGAAATTGTCGATTCGGGACTATATGTCGGGGCTCGTCTGTACTACCTTGAAGGATTACCAGAGTAGGGACCTTGCTTATGATATGTCTGTGACGGCGAGTGAGGCGGCCCGCGAGAGCAAGAAGCAGAAGTCTGCCGGGAATTTTTCGGGCCACAAAGGTGGGGGTCAGCAGAAATTCCAGTCTGCTAACTTTTCCACCGGTGGAGGCCCAGCTCGATCTACTGGGTTTCCCCGCAGGGCAGCCAGTGCCCCTTCTCGAGAGGTGAAGTGTTTCAACTGTGGCCATCCAGGCCACATCAGTCGTAATTGTCCGAGTCCTTTGCTGACATGTAATTAGTGTGGCCAGCCGGGTCACAGGGCTGCTTTCTGTGCTGAGAGGGAGAAAATCTTTGGTGCCCGGGTTTCCATTCCAGCGCTTAGGGAACCAAGTGTGAATCAGGGATCGCTTGCTCCTCAATATCCGCCGAGTGCTAGTCGGGGGAGAGGTCGGGGTCAGCCCTCTAAGGGGGGAGCTTCCAGCGTCGGCTCAGCCCACCCGCGTGTCTATGAGATGCGGAGAGCCGATGATCCAGCGGCTACCGTAGCGACAGGTACCGTTCATATTCTTTCTCATCCTGTCAGTGTGCTTTTCGATTCTGGTGCTACGCATTCGTTCATATCTCTGGATTGTGTGCGCCGTTTGAGTCTCGACCGTTTGACGCCTTGTGAGCCCTTCATCGTTAAGCTTCCTAGCGGTGATAGGATCGTTGGTGATCAGGAGGTTCGAGACTGTTCTGTGTTTATTTGTGAGAGGGCTTGACCCTCTAATCTTATTGTTGTGGGTATTGAGGGTGAGGACTTAATTCTCGGGGATGATTGGCTCGAGCGGCATGGTGCAATCATGAACTACCGCACGAGAATCATCACCATGTTAGCCGATGATGGCACCGAGCACT
The DNA here is from genome assembly GCA_033398695.1 of Orobanche coerulescens. Classification (NCBI taxonomy): domain Eukaryota; kingdom Viridiplantae; phylum Streptophyta; class Magnoliopsida; order Lamiales; family Orobanchaceae; genus Orobanche; species Orobanche coerulescens. Next base: position 179,449,074 of record CM065808.1, read on the forward strand.
CTTTCGCCGGGCGAAAGAGGGGGAACCAGAAATTCGTTATTAACGCCTTGAAGGCGATGAGACTCCTGCGAAAGGGGTGTACCGGCTATTGGTGCTACGCCTTGAAGGCGGAGAGTGGTGGAGTCGAGCTTTCGTCGATTCCAATCGTTAATGAGTTTTCTGATGTTTTTCCTGACGAGTTACCGGGATTGCCACCGGATCGTGAGGTCGAGTTCGCTATAGAGTTAGAGCCGGGTGCGGCTCCTATTTCGAAGGCGCCCTATCGCATGGCACCTTCAGAGATGTCCGAGTTGAAGAAGCAGTTGAGTGAGCTTCTTGAGTCGGGGTATGTTCGACCGAGCGCCTCGCCTTGGGGCGCACCGGTCCTGTTTGTGCGGAAGAAGGATGGTTCACTACGTTTGTGTATCGACTATCGCGAACTAAACAAGGTAACCATCAAAAACAAGTATCCTTTGCCGAGAATTGACGACTTGTTCGACCAGTTGCAGGGAGCTGCGATATTCTCAATAATTGATTTGAAATCGGGGTACTATCAGCTCCGGGTGAGAGAGTCCGATGTGCCGAAGACAGCTTTTCGGACGAGATACGGACATTATGAGTTTGTAGTTATGCCTTTCGGGTTAACTAATGCGCCGGCGGTGTTCATGCAGTTAATGAACAAAGTCTTTATCGAGTATTTGGATAAGTGTGTCGTCGTCTTCATTGACGATATTCTTATTTATTCGAGGAACGAGGAAGAGCATGCCCATCATTTGCGGATAGTGTTAGACATTTTGAGGGCCGAGCAACTCTATGCGAAGTTCTCGAAATGTGAGTTCTGGCTGACGGAAGTGATGTTTTTGGGTCACGTGATTTCAGCCGAGGGGGTTCGAGTAGATCCGTAAGATCGAGGCGGTGTTGGATTGGGCACCGCCCAAAACGTGAGAGAGCTCCGTAGTTTCTTGGGTTTGGTGGCTACTACCGTAGGTTCGCCGAGGTTTCGAAATCGGCTCGACCACTTACACAGCTTGCTCCGTAAATCCGAGAAGTCCGTCTGGAATGACGAGAGGCGTCAGCTTTGAGGAATCAAGAAGCGTTTGACTTCACTCCGGTTTTGGCGTTGCCATGTGGCAACGAGGATTCGCTGCTTATAGCGATGCTTGGTCGTGGTCTTGGGTGCGTATTAATGCAGCACGGCAAGACCATTGCCTTTGCGTCGAGACAGTTGAGGCCGTATGAGCTTAACTACCCTACTCATGACTTGGAGTTAGCGGCAGTCGTTTTTGCGCTCAAGATTTGGCGTCACTATCTTTTCGGCTCTGCATGCCAGATTTTTACCGATCATAAAAGTCTGAAATACATATTTACTCAGCGGGAGTTGAATATGAGGCAGAGGAGGTGGTTAGAGCTGATTAAGGATTATGACCTCGAAATCCTTTATCATCCGGGCAAGGCAAACGTCGTGGCCGACGCCTTGAGTCGGAAACCGATTGCATTGCGATCGTTTGAGATCCTTACATCTCAGTCCGAGCTTCGACGAGCTTTGATCGAGTTAGATGTTGAGGTTCTGTTGCCGGGAACTGTCGGGCAATTTTGTGCTTTGGAAATTTCGTCGTCTTTGGTCGATGAGGTTAAGCTGAAACAGTTAGAGGACCCGATGATTACTCAAATCCGAGAGAACGTTCTTAAAAGAAAGTCTCCTGGATTTGTGATTCACGAAGATGGTGTTTTGAGGTTTCGGGGTCGGCTTTGTGTGCCGAACGACTCAGAGTTGAGACAGAGTATTTTGCGCGAGGCCCATGCTACACCTTATTCCGTTCATCCTGGTTCGAGTAAGATGTACAAGGACCTGAGAAGGAATTTTTGGTGGAATGATATGAAGGAGGAGGTCGCGCAGTTTGTAGCAAGGTGTTTGACTTGCCAGCAAGTCAAAATCGAGCACCAGCGACCGGCTGGGCTTTTGCGATCACTTCCGTTCCTAATGGAAATGGGAAGATATATCGATGGATTTCATTACGAGTTTGCCGAGATCGAGGTCGGGCATGAATATGGTATGGGTGATTGTTGATCATCTGACCAAGTCGGCACATTTTCTGGGCATCAAGGACACTTGGGGTCCAGAGAAGTTGGCTCGTGTATTTATCGCGCAGATTGTGAGACTTCACGGTACCCCGAAGTCTATTGTTTCGGATCGTGTTGGCCGCTTTGTATCACACTTCTGGCAGGCGGTGCATAAGGCGTTGGGTACCCAGTTGCGTTTGAGTACCTCTTTTCATCCCCAGTCAGATGGACAGTCGGAACGCACTATCCAGACGTTCGAGGACTTATTGCGTGCCTGTGCTCTCGATTGGAGTAGTGACTGGGAGGAACATTTGCCATTGATCGAATTCACGTACAACAACAGTTGGCACGCGTCGATTCGAATGGCACCGTTTGAGGCACTTTATGGGCGGCGATGTCGATCACCGATTTGTTGGAATGAGGCGTCCGATTTGGTCGGAACCGAGCCGGATGTCGTTTTAGAGACGAGGCGGAAGATAGAATTAATTCGGGAATGGATGTTGACTGCCCAGAGTCGACAGAAGTCTTATGCCGACGTCCGTCGTTGACCTTTGGAATTCGAGGTGGGAGACCACGTTTTGCTAAAGGTGTTGCCGACGAAGGGAGTTTTTCGTTTCGGGAAGAAAGGGAAGTTGAGTCCGAGATTTATCGCCCCCTTTGAGATCCTCGAGCGAGTCGGTGGGTTGGCATACTGTTTGGCGTTACCTCCGGCCTTGAGTCATGTTCATAGCGTTTTTCATGTTTCCCAGTTGAGGAAATATGTCCCAGATCCTAGTCACGTCATCGATTATGGCGAGATTGATATCGCTGAAGATATTACTTTTGAGGAGCGTCCTTTGAAGATTTTGGAGCATCGTGAGAAACGACTGAGGCATAAGACCATCCCTTTGGTCAAAGTGCAGTGGTCGAGACACGGTGTCGAGGAGGCAACTTGGGAAACCGAGGATAGCATGCGTGCTAGGTACCCTGAGTTGTTTGTTTCTTAAGTTTCGGGACGAAACTTATTTTTAGAGGGGTAGAATGTAATATCCGCATTTTTCTTTCCCTTGTATTTTTATTTTTGTGTATTTCTCGATCGTAGTGACCCTCGTGTACCTTTCAGTGTATACTTCCTGTCAACTGTTGAACTATATTCTCGTTATTGTTGTGCGGAACCGCCGTTTCGGGGTTGCCGTGGATCCATTTCGTGTTATTGGTTCCCAAATATTAATTCCTATCGTTTTTATTCTCTTTCCGGATCATTTTTATCATTTTGGGACCCAAAAGGGGTGTGGGCCGCGGCACAAGGTGTGTGCGCCGCGGCACACAAATTTCTCCAATTGTTGGTCGAACAAATCAGATCGTGTGCCGCGGCACACCCATCCGTGCCGCGGCACAAGCAGTCAAGCCGCGGCACACCTGGCGTGCCGCGACACACTCGTATGTCATCTGCGACCAAAACCCGATCAGACGGGTGCCGCGACACCGCCGAACCACAGGAGCGTAATTTTGGCCTGTGCCGCGGCACACTTCGGCTGTGCCGCGGCACACAAAGCGGTCAACTGTGCAATCTCGTCCTTATTAGACGAGATCGGCCATTTTTTTTCTCCTTCATTTCACCTGCGCGAGAGAGAGAGGTCTAAGGGGGGGGGGGGGGGGGAACTTAACAAGCATTCTTCATTCGGGGGTCGATTTTCATCATTTTCCTTCAGTTGTGAGGCCCGGATAATCAATCTAACGCGTGTTCTACGGATCTTAGTACTTGAATCTCCAAAGGTAATATTTCTAGAACCCTATTTTCGATTAATTTGGGGGTTTTGGGATTTTCTTCCGATTCGTTCCGTTTTGTTGGTGGATTCATGATGTATCCGATTAATATTGTTAGTATCTTTAGTTTTCCTACGGATTCATGGATATCTTGTGGATTTTTATGGAATCGAGAGGGTTTGGTTGTGGTCCGCCCTCGTTGTTATTTTTGGTACGAATATACATGAATCGTAGGCGGTTTTCCGGGTGTATTCCATTTCCGTAATCGTCTAGAGTTGGTTGTGATTGTGTTATTCGAATCGTTAGGTTCATTTCCACCGGTTCCTCGCGGTCGTGTTCGATTCTTCCTTTCCGTTCGTATCACCGTCTATTAACCGAGGCAAGTACCCTTATGAACTTACAATCTTAATGTATTAGTATTGCATGAGAATTGTGTGTGTGTATGCTCACTATGGGTTAGACCCGACGGGGTCTCGGTAGGGGTCCACGGAGGGGTGGATCCGCGAGCTTGCTTTTAACCACTATGGGTTAGATCCGACGGGGTCTCGGTAGGGGTCCACGGAGGGGTGGATCCACGGTTAATTGTGGTGCATTTTTACAAATGTGATTTGATTATGGCATTTCCGGAAATGAGTGATTTGGAACTATGTTTTCTTGAATTGCATGCATTACTATATGTGTAAGATGTAAGTCGTTCATTTGGTTACTTGTACTAGCGTAATTGCTAACCCCTCTGGGGACCCGTTTTGGGAAAATTCGTTTTATGAATTTCAGGTCAGGTTCTTCGAGACGAGCGGGTGCTGGACCATTATGCGGATGATGGCCGTGCGTGATGATTGTGCACGAGTGGTGCCGTGTTGCTTTCTATTTTTTTTACCTTTGTGGTCTTTAAACTAATAGAAGTACTCGAGTACATAAGAACTTTTACTTGTCGGGATTGTATTGTTGTTTATTATGTTGTGATGGATTATGGAGTCATGTTTGACCGGTTGAACCGGGTGAATTATTTTTGTTGGGCGTCTTTATGACGAGGTATTTTTTCTGTTGTTTCCGTGAGTCGATGAGTATGATGCTTGTTCAGCCTGGTGGGTCCCATGTAGGGATTCACGGCGCTGTAATATACCTCGGATATCCTGGGGGTGTTACACGTCATATATCCATTAATACTTTTTGACTTTTAGCAGACTCTCCCCAACGGATTGATTGACTTGATTCAAACTGATATTTAGCGTGCGCTAAATATCATCTCTTGCATGCGCTAAGCTTACTTCAGTGCATACGTCATTCTGTGTTTGAATCTCTTCACAACGGTAATAATGGCTCGATGGCGTGCATTAGTAAACATGGTGTAGCGTGCGTTATCCTCATCAGGTAACTTCACTTCAGGTTACTTCGAACTCGTCTGATCTGCAGCAGGGACCCGTTAGCGTGCACTAACCTGTATATCTAGCGTGCACTAGCTTTGTATTTTGTCCAGCTTTTTGCGTCTTCGTCTGCTTCGATGTTTGCTTCGCCTCGATGTTGTTTTGCTTTGTTTAGCAACTTAATCATCAAAATACTTATTTATTAATATGTGGAATAAATATTCCAACAATCTCCTCCTTTTTGATGATTAAAAAAAACTCTTTGAATTGGATAAACCTGCAAAATAAATAAATAAATAAATAAATAAATATATATATATATATATATATACGTTTCAAAGTTTTCGACTTTGATCGTTTCGTTAGTTTCTCCAATCCTTTTGCTTTTTCTTTCATTTTCGACATCTTCGTTTTTCAGTTTTCAACTCCATTTCTCCCCCTTTTTGTATGCTTTCTTCTCCTTTTCGACTTCTTCGCTTCGTATTTTTTTCGTCATATCTTTCATGACGCTTTTATCCGATTCAACTTCTTCTCCCCCTTTTTGTATTCAGCAAAAAGTGTAAATAATATAAAGGATACCAATTTGAATATATATAAAAATATGCATGAATGTATAATATATGCCATAATAGGATGGAGTTATACCCATTTTAAAAAATAATACTCCCCCTGAAAATATTATCTAACCCTTTGTAAAATATCAAAAATTAATTTTTGGGGATCCAACCGAAAGTCGGTTTTTCTTTCGAGACGTAGACGATATTTGAAACAATTGTTCCTTTAGGAACCCAAATTTTCTTAACTTTTATCGTCCGTCTTGGGCTTTTGCAATTTGAAATGTGTTGCCCGATTTTCAAATATTTTTCACACCGGGGTATTTTGAAATTTACGGATTCATTTTTAAAACGTAGTTTGAATCCTAACCCCTCTTTATTTAAAGTGTATTTTTGAACCGAGAGCATGTTTTCAAATTTCTCGTTTCCGAGAGAAAATTTCTTCGTTAAATTTTTGAGCTCGGTTTGAATTTTAACAAGATCATTCTTTAAAAAATTCTCATTTTCAACGCATTTTGGATGATCGATCTCAACAAATTTTCCTTTTTCAAGAATTTTGGAGATCTCATTTTCCAATGATTTATTTTTAAATTAAAGGGATTTAATTTCTTTTAAAGCATTTTGATTATCGGTATGTAATAACTCGAATGGTTCAAAAAGTTCGTCGAATGAACTCCGGCCCATGAGCGCGAGATTATTTTGATCGATGAAATCATCATGAGGTTCTTCGTCGCTCCATGTTGCAATTAAGACCTCTTTTTGTTTTATCCGACAATTTTTAGCAAAGTGGCCTGGTTTACCACATAATCGACAGGTGTTGTCGAATTTTTTAGATTCGTTCGCTTGAATGTCCTTCTTCCTTCGGTTTAACAAGTGTTGGAACTTATTAATATTCTTGGAATAATATGCCGATTCTTCGTCGCTTTCATCCACCGGGATTTCTTCTTTTTTTCTCGGCATTGTAGCCTTCATGGCTATCGACCCCTCCTTCGGTTTCGGTTTGGCATTCCGAGATTTTAGAACAATCTCGTAGTTGATAATAGAACCAACGAGAGCACTAAAATCAAGAGTATTTAAATCCTTTGATTCCATTATGGCCGTAACCGTACCGTCCCATTCTCGAGGTAGTGATCGGATAATTTTCTTTACTTTCTCACCACTCGAAAGCGGTTTCCCGAAACATGCTAATCCATTTGTGATAACCGAAAAACGTTCAAGCATTATCGTGATGGATTCGTCGTCCTTCATTTGAAATAATTCATACCCATGAAGGAGCATGTTTATCTTCGTCTCCTTGACTTGAGACGTACCTTCGTGTGTTACTTCAAGCATTTTCCAAATTTCTTTGGCACTATCACATGATGATATCCGGTTGTGCTCTTCCGGATTTAAGGCACAATAAAGAAGTTGAGTTGCCTTACAATTGTAGTGATCATTTTTCCAATCGTAATCGTCATATTCTTCAAAAGTTTTAAGCGTACCGTTGGAATTCGTAGGAATTTTCGGACCAAGACAAATCACCTTCCAAAGCTCGATGTCAGAAGCTCGAATGAATATCGACATCTTTTTCTTCCAAGTAATGAAGTTCGATCCATCAAAGAATGGAGGTCAGTTTAGCGCAAGACCTTCGACTGGAGCAAATTGGAGAGCCATTGGATCTTTTCTCCTCGGATGTAAAGCCGCTTATAGGAGTACCGCTCCGATACCAATTGTTGGAGTAATATCAGTATATGCGCCGTGTTGTGGAAGCGTAAAATAAATTGCAGAAATTAAATGACACGCGGATTTATAGAGATTCGGCCAAACGTGCATACGTCCTCTCTTGATGTATCTTTTTCAATAGGCTAAAGATCAAAACCTCTGCACCTCTCTTCTATCAGTCGAGGGATTACCGTTACAAGCTCGTCTTCTATCGGTCCGAGTAAAACCATTTTCCTTTTCTATTGGATAAGGAATCAACCACTCTATCTTTCTATTGGTACTAGATAAACCTCACTAAGATAGCGATTGTGATTCTAACAATGTCGGATCCTTGATCCTTATAACACCGAATCCAATCGTATCTTTTCTTTTTCTCGCTCATGTATGATTTTGTATATAACACTCAATCACTCTAATTTAAGCTCAAGAACAACAACTATAATGTTTACAATGATATCTCAAGTGTATATGAATTGCTCAATGTTGTTGTGTAGAATGATACCAACTCATTTGGTATTTATAGCCTTCTTCCACAAACTAGCCGTTACTGCCAGCTGTTATTTAGCGTGCGCTAGGCTGACTTCCTTAGCGTGCGCTATCGCGTATATTTAGCCTTTAGCGTATGTTATGTACTGTTACGTAAATTAACGTCTTCCATTTTTAGTCCAGTGGCTTCTGTCCTTCACAGTTAGTGTGTGCTAACACTTTCTTATAGCGTACGCTAATCATGTATCATTGCATGCGTCATATATCCGTTAATACTTTTTGACTTGTAGCAGATTCTCCCCAACGGATTGATTGACTTGATTTAGACTGATATTTAGCGTGCTAAATATCATCTCTTGCGTGCGCTAAGCTTACTTCAGTGCATACGTAATTCTGTGTTTGAATCTCTTCAAAACGGTAAAATTGGCTCGATAGCGTGCGTTGTAAACATGGTGTAGCGTGCGCTATCCTCATCAGGTAACTTCACTTCAGGTTACTTCGAACTCGTATGATCTGCAGCCGGGACCCGTTAGCGTGCGCTAACCTGTATATCTAGCGTGCGCTAGCTTTGTATTTTGTCCAGCTTTTTGCGTCTTCGTCTGCTTCGATGTTTGCTTCGCCTCGATGTTGTTTTGCTTTGTTTAGCAACTTAATCATCAAAACACTTATTTATTAATATGTGGAATAAATATTCCAACACGTTTTAGCCACCGAATCCCAACAGTGGTATCGGAGCGTAGGTCTTGCAATTATATATACGATATTTGCATTTGGAATGCTTGATTGGATGGTGAATGATTTGGAATCATTTATAGTCATAATCGTGGTGTGTGTTTTTTCGTTCGTTGTAGTTATATTTTCGTAAATTTATGTCTAAATATAAATCTTTATTTATGGAAAATATGATTTATATTGAAGATATGAATGTTAAAAAATATAGATATTAGATATCCGGTCGATTATCGAGCCCCGAATTGCCATTGGACGGCCTGGGAATGGACCGAAAGAAGGGGGCCGCGGCCCAGGGCTCTAAGGGCCGCGGCCCAGGGCTGTTGCAGCCCCTGCCATGCGGTCTGGACTGGGGGCCGCGGCCCAGGGCTGCTGGGCATCCCTGCTTGCTGCCCGATGTGTTTCGGGTGCGGTCCAGCCCCTTTCGGGCTCGTTTTCTTCGTGTATTCCTGAAAATTAATTTCTCGCATTTTAAATTGGATTTAATATGATTAAAATGATATATGGTATTTCATTTTATAAGGAAAATTGATTTATTGGAATACTTGTGATTGACCGAATTACTTTGAACGTTTTCATATTACCGATTATGTGAATTGATTGGATCAATTCTATGTATTGTTTATATATTGGTTGGACCAATGTAACTCCACGCAATCGTCTATTTAGTATGTTTTGGATGAATGCTTTTGAATGGGGATGTGGTTCATGGACTTAGTTTTGAATCGTTTGGTTTTATTCGATTAAGTTGTAAAGGCCGTTTTGAGCCTATTTATTTTACTAGAAATATTTGTATCTAGGATGCAATTTTTCAATGTAAAATTTATATGTAATGACGAAGACCGGAGGAAGATCCGTTCGAGAAGATGAAGATTCAAGACCGAAGACTTGTAATTAGATTACGGAGTTTTTGATTCTAGGAACGGTCCATGAACTACATGTTGGTAGCAACTAGGTTGTGAATGTTTATTCATATGGTATGAATGCTCAAACGCGCTTAAATGAATAATGTGCAAAGTGTAACATTAATCGCGAAAATTCTCCCATGACAAATTATTAAGTTTAAAAGGTTTCAAGGTTTTTCTTCCCTCCATCGAGCTTTCGGAAAATTGAAATCCAAACCAGATGTGCTATGCTTCCGAGTTATCGGGGTAGTCATTTGGGGAGGATGAATAAATTACCGGGAGCACATTGGATGCTTTCGGTTGGAGCAAATTTATCCCTAGAAACCTGTTCGGTTGCCGGATAAGATTCAATTATGAAACTGATTTGCGTCGATGGTATAAACTTAACTTGTTCACGAACCTTAGAAACTGTATAGGTTGAGGGGAGTGAACAAGGGGAAAAAGTAGATCGAATCATCCATTATATGGGTTGGTGTTGGACACCACTTTATGAAAATTAATATACTAAAAACCTATTTTGTTGCCCTCTATTAAAATTTATAAAGAACTCGATCACCACTATGAAGTAGGGCGAACGATACTTCCGGATTTCACATGGGAGTGTGTTATTCCGATAAAAATAGTGGGATATGGGTTAAAGAATAGAAAAGATCTTAATTCTATACTCATATCATAATTGAACGAGTCACTAATTAATCTGTCGTACTTAATGCAGACGAACATAACTCTCAATATTACAATGAACCCGCTCGCAATTCTACTCGAAAAGAACACCTTAATCGGACCTAACTTTGTGGATTGGCTCCACAATCTGATGATAGTCCTCAGTATAGAGGCACTGGGATACGTCTTGGAGACTGACATTCCGGCGCCTCCGGTGCGGACACGAGCCAATCAGGAAGAGATTGAAAACCACGAAAAGTGGGTTAAGGATGACGTAAAATTCCGTGCTTATATGATGGCTTCTATGTCTAATGAGCTTCAGAGAGGTCATGAGAAAATAACTTCTGCTAGGAAGATTTTATCTCACTTAACCGAGCTTTATGGTGAGCACAGTCGAACTGCTAGATATGAGATATCCAAGCAACTGTTCGGTGCTAGGATGAAGGAAGGTGAGAAGGTTGGGGAACCCATCCTCAAAATGATATCTATGATCAAGAGATTGGAGGCTCTTGATTTTAAGATGGATACTTCTCTTCAGACCGACCTTATCCTACAGTCTCTCCCTGATTCCTTCTCACAGTTTGTAATGATTTTCAACTGCAATGAGATTGCGTGTACCTTAGCAGGGTTGATGAACAAACTCGTGACCGTTCAGTCTCAGATGAAGACTCCGCGGATGAAGGAGTCTGCCCTTGTGATTTCTTTTGGACCTCGTAGGTCTAAGAATAAGAAGAAAAAGACCAAGAAGCAGACGAGACCACAAGTCAAGGACCTTAAAGGTAAGGGAAAGGCCCCGATGGTTCCGAAGAGCAAGAAGAAGAAGGATGCTTGTCTCAAATGCGGTGAGATGGGCAACTGGACTAAAGACTGTCCGATTCTTCATGGCACTTCAGGTACAGAACTTTTAGTTTTGGAAACAAATTGTTCCACTATTGTATTTTCTACTTCTTGGATACTGGATTCAGGTGCTAGTTCTCATATTTGTACCGTGAATCGGGATTTGGAATAAAGTAGGAAGCTTGGAGCTGGGGAAGTGATGATTACTGTCGGAAGCGGGCATAGTGTCGAAGCAACTGACATAGGATCACTTATTTTGGATTTGGAGTCCAGCTTTGTTTTGACTTTAGAAGATGTACTTGTTTTGCCCAAGGGGCATAAAAACATTGTATCCATTCCGGTCATGGATCGGAAAGGCTTTTCATTTTTCATTGGTAATGGTTCTTGCAAAATTTATTTTAGAAATAAACTAGTGGGCACTGCTACATTGTTAAATGGACTGTATCATCTAAACCTTAGTAACAAAGTTGTTGTGAATACTATGACTAGGAAGCGTGGTAGGGATGAAACTAATCAAGTTTTGAAATGGCATCTTAGACTTGGTCATGTTGGTCAGACCAAGGTTTACAAAATGGAAAAGGATGGACTTATGGGTCCATTGGGATCGGATCCCTTTCGTACTTGTGAATCTTGCCTTAAAGGCAAAATGACTAAGTCCTCCTTCACAAGGACTTTTGAAAGAGATGCTGATAAACTAGGATTAATCCATACCGACGTATGTGGTGCTTTGGAAGTAGCACGTGATGGATATCAATATTTCATTACGTTTACAGATGATCATACTAGGTATGGTTATGTATCCTTAATGAAACAGAAATCCGAGGCCTTTGAGAAATTCCAGGAATTTAAGGCCCTAGTCAAAAAACAAACTGGAAATCATATCAAAGCACTTCGGTCAGACCGAGGTGGTGAGTATATGAGTATGGAGTTTGACAAGTTCCTAAAGGAACATGGAATAGTATCACAACTAACACCTCCAGGTACTCCTCAGTTAAATGGTGTGTCAGAAAGAAGGAACCGGACCTTGTTGAACATGGTCCATTCTATGCTAGGCCATACTGACTTACCGATTTACCTGTGGGGGTATGTGTAATAACCGTGTATTTCATGTGTGTTATTTTGGATTTATCTTGTTGTATTGTGGTTATTTGAATTTGAGGGTAGTGATGATTGACAATTGGAGCGTTCATAGTTGGTAACTGTTGGGTTTTGTGATTTTTGGATTGCTTATGTTCTGGACGAACTTCACGAATTTTATGCTGGATAGTAGCAGCTAGCACGCGTTAGACTGCACTGATAGCGCACGCTAACCAGGTGCGAGTAGCGCATGCTACTCTTGTGCATTAGCGCGTGTTAGGCCTGCTGGGCAGTGAGATTTTTGGGCTCTGGACTGAGGCATTAACGCACGCTAATGGAAGACACGTGTATGCTATTACGGGTGTGTTAGCGTATGTTAAAGGTTAGTAACGCATGCTAGGTCGGCTGGTCAGTGAGGGCAGATTGTTTCTGGACCACGGGCGATAGCAGGTAGCGCACGCTATGTTTCGGTTTTAGCGCGTGCTAGATTCATTCGATAATGCATGCTAATATTTTTGGGTAGCGCGCGCTACCGAGGTCAGACAGTGGGTTCTGTACTACCTGTCAAGCCCGTTCCGTAGTGCGCGCTAGTTTCCCCCCAGTATATATATGCTGGGCATGTTCTAAATCGCCATTTCCAAACCTTCTTTCTCCTTCTCCGGCCGCTGAGTGTCCCTGAACATAAGGAGTGCGGATTTTGGTCAAATTTCATCATCCAACAACATTTTTGAGTTCCTAACACCAAGTTATCAACATCTCATCAACTTTCACCGTCCAAATCAAGGTAAAATCCGCTTGAACCCTAGTTCTTCATATTTTGGGGTTTTTGTTAAGATCTTCGATTTTAATCTATTTTAGCTCAAATTTGTGCTAGATTATGATGTTGTAATCATAATCCTTCATTTTTGTCCAAAGTTCATGGATTAAATTCCAAGTTTTCCTCCATAGTTTGGATTCGAACTATGTTGTCTTCGTAGTGTTTGATTAAAGGTCCCTAAGGGCAAAACTTAGGGTGAATCCTTCCGTTTTCATAGTATGGCATTTGATTCGGTACTTTGTTGAACTAGGATCGAATCGTTGAAGGGGTTTGGACCGTACGTCTTTCCGTTCATTATTCTTGTATCGTTTCCAACCAAGGCAAGTACTTTGATTTCGTTTATTGTACTTCGTTTGAATATGTAAAATTTTGATTTTCTGAAAATATGATTTATGCCATGTATTTATTGAGTATGTGTGAGCCGAGTGAAACTAGCGAAGGTCTCCTGGGATTTCGTTAGACTTCGAGTTCTACGGATCACTCGGTTGGGTTGTACACCGGGGAGGGCCTGACGAGGACTCTCTGGGGTGTGTATCCCGTGTGGATATAGGGCCAGTACAACTCAGGAGGTTATCTTGGATGATGAGTATGGTATTGTATTCCGGAATATTGTGATGGCACCGTGATTTTTATTGAATATTCATTTGTTGTACGTATTCTGTAATCATTGTACTTGCACCGGCATTTTGCTGACCCTGCTGGGGTGGATATCTTGTTGTGTATTCAGGTACAGGTCCAGTGGGAGACCTAGCACAGGGTGGACACAAGTTCGGTGGGCAGCATTGATATCGTGTACTATTTTGAGTTGGTGGTCATATTGTCGAAGTCATGGTTGTGTTTTGGTTTTGTACTTGCGCGGGTACTGTCGTGTGATGTTATCATGTCATTTTTGATGGTTAATGGTGTTGTTGTATCAGTTATGAACTATTGTATCAGACGTGATCCTACAGGATGATGTTTTGTTTGGTTGTGTAACCTATGTCGTGTTGGAGACAATTTGTTCTTTTAAATAAGTGAACGTTGCGGTTGTTAATTTTTAATGAGTTTTATTTATGTTAAGCCTGGTAGGTTCTCCAAAAAGAATCTATGGTGCTGTAATATCACCGTAAATCACGGGGTGTTACAGAATATGGTATCAGAGCTTAGGTTTATGGATACCTAAGCTGTCGGTGTTTTTGGGTTTGTTAAAGAGAGTCGATTGTTGTTTACGATATCATTGACGTGCTACCACCCCGTGTCACCTATGCTGGAAGCCTCCCCGGATGCTGGATGTCTCTTTCCCTCTGGAGTATATATTTTGTTATCATATGATTTATTGTTGTAATCGTTTCCTCGTTGAACTATTTCTTATTCTTCAGTATGCCGAGAGGTAGAGCTGTCTGTCAGTGCGGCCGAGGCCGTGGTAGAGTAGCGGTATCTAAATTCGAGATGTTCGTTTCAAACTCGGCATCTTGTTCTGTGGCTAGATCAGACCCGATACCTTCGGGAGGTGCAGGTGGGGGTTCGGAGGCCAAAGTGCCTAACGTTCTTGAACAAGTCGTAATGCAAGTGCACCAGTTGGCTCAAGTGGTGCAGAACATTAACACTGGTAGGACTGTGGAAGATCGATGGCTTCAAGAAGTCATGAAAATGAACCCTCCTAGATTTGATGGTTCAGGTGATGCTAATAACTGGGATCATTGGCTGGTTGAACTGGACAAGATATTTGATGGTATTGGCTGCCCTGTGGCCAAGAAGGTCCCGATTGCTCAGTACTTAACAACCGATGATGCGTCTGACTGGTGGCGGGCGGTTAGGCCCAAGGATCGTGATGTCACTTGGGAAGAATTTAAAGAGTTAATGGAGGCACAGTATTGTCCCGCACCAGTACGATTATCCAGAGTTAGTGAGTTCTATAGAGCTTAACCTGAAGATATTCCTATTGCGGAAGCAAGTACAACGGACAATTAATATATGTTCAGGACCGAGTTAAGGATGAAGTGGATAAAATATTTCATTTTGATGCAAGAATGGAACCTGAGGTCCGAAAGTATATGGCGGGTCTTGGGTGCACTACCCTGCCAGAATACCAAGATAGAGCGCTCGCTTATGAGATGGTAACAGTTCTGGTCCCTACAGTTTCGAGCTCGAAGAAACCGAAATTTTTTGGTAGTTTCCGAGGCAGCAGATCGTGTAGGCCTCAATCTTCTGTGCAGTCTTCCGTTGGTTCCCCTCAACCCAGTGGAGGAGCGTTGAAAGTTTGCTTTAATTGTGGAGTTCCTAGTCATGTTAATTCTTATTGTTCATCACGCCCTGTTACTTGTTTTACGTGTGGAAAGCAGGGACATCGCGCATCGTATTGTGAGAGAGCGAGTAGCATCCTTGCCAAGCAGTCCCCTATTACCCCAGGTACAGTCACTGGTCAGCCAACTCCGAGTGCCGGACGTGGCAGAGGCAAGACTGAGCATAAGGATACACCTACTACTGGATCAGCTCCACCCTGATTGTATGAGATGAGGCGGGCTGATGACGTAGGGGCTGCTACTACGCCAGGTATTATTTATATTCGTATGAAGCAGTAGATGTATTATTTGATTATGGAGCTACTCATTCCTTTATATCATCATATTATGTGAATCGTTTGGGCCTTATTGGTCTCTATGCATGTGAACCTTTTATTGTTGGACAACCGAGTGGGGAAATGATAGTTGGGGATCGAGAGATTGTCAATCGTCATGTAACCATCGGTGGTAGAGATTGGCCATCTGATTTGATTGTGATAGATATGAAGGGAGAAGATTTAATCCTGGGTGATAACTGGTTAGATCATCATGGGGTAGTAATGGATTATCGTCGAATGATAATTTCGATCATTGATTAGGATGGTACAGAATATGTTTTTGAACGACAAAAACCCAGTACTTCTGGAAAGATTATTCGAGCCATGAAGGCTATGAAATTGTTGAAACAAGGTTGTACCAGTTATTGGTGTTACGCAATGAAGACAGAAGCTGGCGGAGTTCTGTTATCCTCTATTCCAGTCGTGAATGAATTTCCAGATATATTTCTGGATGATTTGTCGGGATTGACGCCACAATGTGAGGTGAAGTTCGTTATCGAACTAGAGCCTAATGCGGCGTCAATATCCAAAGCACCATACAGAATGGCCCCGTCGGAAATGCAAGAGTTGAAGAAACACTTGGGTGAACTGCTGGACAAAGGTTATTTTCAGCCTAGTGCATCTCCATGGGTTGCACCGGTATTGTTTGTATGGAAGAAAGATGTATATTTACGGTTATGCATTGACTATCGTGAGTTGAACAAACTCACTATCAAGAACAAGTACCCGTTGCCAAGAATCGATGATCTATTTGATCAATTACAAGGGGCTACGATTTTCTCCAAGATTGATTTGAGATCGAAATATTATCAGCTACAAATTTAAGATTCGTATATCCCAAAAATGGCATTTCGAACGTGATATTGGCATTACGAGTTTGTAGTTATGCCTTTCGGTTTGACGAATGCTCCAGCGACATTTATGCAACTTATGAACAAAACATTTATCGAATATCTCGATAAATTTGTGGTGGTGTTTATTGACGATATCTTGATCTATTCCAAGAGCGAGACGGAGCATGCCGAACACTTGAGGATTGCGTTGGGTGTTTTGAGGGCCGATAAGCTTTATGCTAAATTCTCTAAGTGCGAGTTCTGGCTTAGAGAAGTTGCTTTTCTTGGACAAATTATATCAGCCGATGGTATTCGGGTAGATCCTCAGAAAGTTGAAACGGTCTTAGCTTGGGATCCCCCGAGGAATGTTAAGGAAGTTCGGAGTTTCCTGGGATTAGCTGCTTATTATCGTCGATTTGTCGATGAATTTTTGAAAACTGCTCGACCACTCACTCGGCTTTTGTAGAAAACTCAGAAGTTTGAGTGGAGTGATGAGTGTCAGAAGAGCTTTACGAGTTGAAAAAGTGGTTGACTACGTCACTGATTCTAGCCTTACCGCAAGGAACAGAAGGTTTCGTTATTTATGGCGATGCTTCTAAACAAGGATTGGTATGTGTGTTGATGCAAAACGAGAGAGTAGTGGCTTATGCGTCTCGACAATTAAAGCCATACAAGATGAATTATCCCACCTATGACCTGGAGTTAGCCGCTGTGGTGTTTGCATTAAAAATTTGGAGGCATTATTTATATGGTTCTTCATGTCGAGTGTATGCGGATCATAAGAGCTTGAAGTATATATTCACGCAGAAGGAGCTTAATATGCGCCATCGGCGATGGTTGGAATTTTTTAAAGATTATGATCTTTACATTCTTTACCATCCAAGTAAAGCGAATGTCATTGCCGATGCATTAAGCCGCAAGTTAGTCGTGTTGCAGAGATTGGAATTACTTACCATTCAACCGAAACTCAAACGAGAGTTGATTGATTTGGAAATTGAAGTTTGGCCTCATGGAACACAGGGAAAATTACGTTTCCTTGAGATTACATCCTCCATGATAGAAGATATTAAGTCCAAACAGTTAGATGATCTCTCATTTATGCAGCTTCGGGAAGACGTTGTTAAAGGAAAAGCTCTTGGATTCTTAATCGATGAAGACAGAGTTCTTCGATTTCGAGGTAGAACTTGTGTACCTAAGCGGGATGATCTCAAGCAAGCGATTTTGAATGAAGCACATTCTACTCCGTACTCGATTCATCCGGGTACGAGTAAAATGTATAAGGACTTGAAGAACAATTTTTGGTGGCCGAACATGAAGAAAGATGTAGCGGAGTTCGTGTCGAAATGCTTGACATGTCAGCAGGTTAAAGCTGAGCATAAGAGACATGCCAGTAAGTTGCAACCATTACCAATTCCAGAATGGAAGTGGGAAGACATCGCGATGGATTTTATTGTGGGAATGCCAAGGACGCGAATTGGAGTGAATATGATTTGGGTAATCGTTGACCGGTTAACCAAATCCGCACATTTTCTGGGCATTAGAGATACTTGGGGACCGGAGAGGTTGGCTCGGTTATTCATTGCTGAGATTGTGAGACTGCATGGTACCCAAAGAGTATTGTGTCTGATCGCGTTGGTCGTTTTGTGTCACATTTATGGAAAGCAGTACATCAAGCACTCAGTACCAAACTGAATTTCAGCACCGCTTATCATCCTGATACGGATGGACAGTCGGAGAGAATGATCCAAACGTTGGAAGACATGTTGAGGGCTTGTGAGTTGGATTGGAAAGAAGATTGGGAGATTCTTTTACCATTGATCGAATTTGCGTATAATAACAGTTGGCATAGTTCGATTGGAATGGCTCCGTTTAAAGCATTATATGGAAGACGATGTAGATCGCCAATTTGTTGGGACGAACCGTATGAGTTACTTGGAGTATAACCGGACTTAATGACTCAAACACTTATTCGACAAAGGTTGTTGACCGCCCAGAGTCGACAAAAGTCATATGCCGACGTTCGTCGATGACTGTTAGAGTTTCAGGCAGGAGATCATGTGTTGTTGAAAGTATCGCCGACTCATGGATTTCTTCGGTTTGGTAAGAAGGGGAAGCTGAGTCCTCGTTATATTGGCCCCTTCGAGATTCTAGACAAGGTAGGTGATGTAGCTTATCGACTAGCGTTGCCTCCGACGCTTAGTCATGTTCATAATGTGTTCCACGTTTCGCAACTACGTAAGTATGTTCCCGATCCCAGCCATGTTATTGACTATCAAGAGATCAAAATTAATGATGATGTCACATATAAAGAACAACCAGTATCCATATTAGAGCGCCGAGTGAAGCAGTTGCGACGGAAAGTGATCCCATTAGTAAAGGTCCAATGGTCTAAACATGGAATTGAGGAAGCCACGTGTGAGACTAAAGAGAATATGCGTGCCCGTTACCCTGAACTTTTCGAATCTTAAGTTTCGAGCCGAAACTTCTTTTTAGGGGGTAAGGGTGTAATAACCGTGTATTTCATGTGTGTTATTTGGATTTATCTTGTTGTATTGTGGTTATTTGAATTTGAGGGTAGTGATGATTGACAATTGGAGCGTTCATAGTTGGTAACTGTTAGGTTTTGTGATTTTTGGATTGCTTTCGTTCTGGCCGGACTTCGTGAATTTTATGCTGGATAGTAGCAGTTAGCACGCGCTAGACTTCACTGATAGCACACGATGACTAGGTGCGAGTAGCGCACGCTACTCTTGTGCATTAGCGCGCGTTAGGCCTGCTGGGCAGTGAGCTTTCTGGGCTCTAGACTGAGGTATTAAAGCACGCTAATGGAAGACTAGCGTACGCTATTACGGGTGTGTTAGCGTACATTAAAGGTTAGTAACGCGCGCTAGGTCGGCAGGACAGTGAGGGCAGATTGTTTCTTGACTACGGGCGATAGCAGGTAGCGCACGCTATGTTTCGGTTTTAGCGCGCGCTAGCTTCGTTCGATAACGCGTGCTAATATTTTTGGGTAGCGCGCGCTACCGAGGTCAGACAGTGGGTTCTGTACTGCCTGTCAAGCCCGTTGGCGCACACTAATATTTAGCCATAGCACACGCTAGTTCCCCCCAGTATATATATGCTGGGCATGTTCTAAATCGCCATTTTCTTCCCTTCTTTCTCCTTTTCCGGCGGCTGAGTGTCCTTGAACATAAGGAGTGCGGATTTTTGTCAGATTTCATCATCCAACAACATTTTTGAGTTCCTAACACCAAGTTATCAATATCTCATCAACTTTCACCGTCCAAATCAAGGTAAAATCCGCTTGAACCCCAGTTCTTCATATTTTGGGGTTTTTGTTAAAATCTTCGATTCTAATCTATTTTAGCTGATATTTGTGCTAGATTATAATGTTGTAATCATAATACTTCATTTTTCTCCAAAGTTCATGGATTAAATTCCAAGTTTTCCTCCGTAGTTTGGATTCGAACTATGTTGTCTTCGTAATGTTTGATTAAAGGTCCCTAAGGGCAAAACTTAGGGTGAATCCTTCCGTTTTCATAGTATGGTATTTGATTCGGTACTTTGTTGAACTAGGATCGAATCATTGAAGGGGTTTGGACCGTACGTCTTTCTATTTATTATTCTTGTATCGTTTCCAACCAAGGCAAGTACTTTGATTTCGTTTATTGTACTTCGTTTGAATATGTAAAATTGTGATTTTAAGAAAATATGATTTGTGCCATGTATTTATTGAGTATCTGTGAGCCGAGTAACACCAGCGAGGGTCCCTTAGGATTTCGTTAGACTTCGAGTTCTACGGATCACTCGGTTGGGTTGTACACCGAGGAGGGCCTGACGAGGACTCTCTGGGGTGTGTATCCCGTGTGGATACATGGCCAGTACAACTCGGGAGGTTATATTGTGATGATGACTATGGTATTGTATTCCAGAATATTGTGATGGGACCGTGATTTCTGTTGAATATTCATTTGTTGTACGTATTCTGTAATCATTATACTTGCACCGGCATTTTGTTGACCCCACTGGGGTAGATATACTTGTTGTGTATTCAGCTATAGGTCCAGTGGGAGAGCTAGCACAGGGTGGACATGAGTTTGGTGGGCAACATTGATATCGTGTACTATTTTGAGTTGGTGGTCATATTGTTGAAGTCATGGTTGTGTTTTGGTTATGTACTCGCGCGGGTACTGTCATGTGATGTTATCATGTCGTTTTTTATGGTTAATGGTTTTGTTGTATCAGTTCTGAACTGTTGTATCAGTCGTGATCCTACGGGACGATGTGTTGTTTGGTTTTGTAACCTATGTAGTGTTGCAGACAGTTTGTTCTTTTAAATAAATGAACATTGCGGTTGTTAATTTTTAATGAGTTTTATGTATGTTAAGCCTGGTAGGTTCTCCAAAAAGAATCTACAGCGTTGTAATATCACCGTAAATCATGGGGGTGTTACAGAATATGGTATCAGAGCTTAGGTTTATGGATACCTAGGCTGTCGGTATTTTTGGGTCTGTTAAAGAGAGTCAATTGTTGTTTACGATATCATTGACGTGCTACCACCCCGTGTCGCCTATGGTGGAAGCCTCCCTGGACGCTGGATGTTTCTTTCCCTCGGGAGTAATTATTTTGTCATCGTATGATTTATTGTGTAATCATTTCCTCGTTGAACTATTTCTTATTCTTCAGTATGCCGAGAGGTAGTGCTGTCCGTAAGCGCGGCCGAGGCCATGGTAGAGTAGCGGTATCTGAATTCGAGATGTCCGTTTCAGACTCGGCATCTCATTCTGTGGCTAGATCAGACCCGATCCCTTCGGGAGGTGCAGGTGGGGGTTCGGATGCCGAAGTGCCTAACGTTCTTCAACAAGTCGTAACGTAAGTGCACGAGTTGGCTCAAGTGGTGCAGAACATTAACACTGGTAGGACTGTGGAAGAACGATGGCTTCAAGAAGTCATGAAAATGAACCCTCTTAGATTTGATGGTTCAGGTGATGCTATTAACTGGGATCATTGGCTGGTTGAACTGGACAAGTAATTTGATGGTATTGGCTGCCCTGCGGCCAAGAAGGTCCCGATTGCTCAGTACTTAACAACCGATGATGCGTCTGAATGGTGGCGGGCGGTTAGGCCCAAAGATCGTGGTGTCACTTGAGAAGAATTTAAAGAGTTAATGGAGGTACAGTATTGTCCCGCGCCGGTACGATTATCCAGAGTTAGTGAGTTCTTTAGAGCTCAACCTGAAGATGTTCCTATTGCGGAAGCAATCAAGCTGTACAACGAACAGTTAATATATGTTCAGGATCGAGTTAAGGATGAAGTGGATAAAATACTTCATTTCGATGCAATAATGAAACCTGTGGTCCGAAAGTATATGGCGGGTCTTAGGTGCACTACCATGCGAGAATACAAAGGCAGAGCGCTCGATTATGAGATGGTTACAGTTCCGGTCCCTACGGTTTCGACCTCAAAGAAACCAAAATTTTCTGGTAGCAGCGGATTGCGTAGGCCTCAATCTTCTGTGTAGTCTTCCGTTGGTTCCCCTCAACACAGCGAGGAGCGTCGAAAGTTTTCTTTAATTGTGGAGTTCCTAGTCATGTCAATTCTTATTGTTCATCACGCCCCATTACTTGTTTTATGTGTGGAAAGTAGGGACATCGGGCATCGTATTGTGAGAGAGCGAGTAGAATCCTTGACAAGCAGTCCCCTATTACCGCAGGTACAATCACTGTTCATCCAACTCCGAGTGTCGGACGTGGCAGAGGCAAGACTGAGCATAAGGATACACCTACCACTAGATCAGCTCCACCCTGATTGTATGACATGAGGCGGGCTGATGACGTAGGGGCTGCTACTACGTCAGATATTGTTTATATTCGTATGCACCCAGTAGATGTATTATTTGATTCTGGAGCTACTCGTTCCTTTATATCATCGTCTTGTGTGAATCGTTTGGGCCTTATTGGTCTCTCTGCATGTGAACCTTTTATTGTTGGACTGCCGAGTGGGGAAAGGATAGTTGGGGATCGAGAGATTGTCAATTGTCCTGTAACCATCTGTGGTAGAGATTGTCCATCCGATTTGATTGTGATATATATGAAGGGAGAAGATTTAATCATGGGTGATAACTGGTTAGATCATCATGGGGCAGTAATGGATTATCGTCGAAAGATAATTTCGATCATTGATCAGGATGGTACGGAATATGTTTTTGAACGGCAGAAACTCGGTACTTCTGGGAAGATTATTCGAGCCATGAAGGGTATGAAATTGTTGAAACAAGGTTGTACCGGTTATTGGTGTTACGCAATGAACACAGAAGCTGGCGGAGTTCAGTCATCCTCTATTCCAGTCATGAATGAATTACCAGATGTATTTCCGGATGATTTGCCGAGATTGACGCCACAGCGTGACGTGGAGTTCCTCATTGAACTAGAGCCTAAGGCGGCGCCAATGTCCAAAGCACCATACAGGATGGCCCCATCGGAAATGCAAGAGTTGAAGAAACAATTGGGTGAACTGCTGGACAAAGGTTATATTCGGCCTAGTGCATCTCAATGGAGTGCACCGGTATTGTTTGTACGGAAGAAAGATGGATCGTTATGGTTATGCATTGACTATCGTGAGTTGAACAAACTCACTATCAAGAACAAGTACCCATTGCCAAGAATCGATGATCTATTTGATCAAATACAAGGGGCTATGATTTACTCCAAGATAGATTTGAGATCGGGATATTATCAGCTGCAAATTCGGGATTCAGATATCCCAAAAACGGCGTTTCGAATGAGATATGGGCATTACGAGTTTGTAGTTATGCCTTTCGGTTTGACGAATGCTCTAGTGGCATTTATGCAACTTATGAACAAAACATTTATCAAATATCTCGATAAATTTGTGGTGGTGTTCATTAACGATATCTTAATCTATTCCAAGAGCGAGACGGAGCATGACGAACACTTGAGGATTGCGTTGGGTATTTTGAGGGCTGATAAGCTTTATGATAAATTCTCTAAGTGCGAGTTATGGCTTAGAGAAGTTGCTTTTCTTGGACACATTATATCAACCGATGGTATTCGGGTAGATCCTCAGAAAGTTGAAGCGGTCTTAGCTTGGGATCCCCCTAGGAATGTTAAGGAAGTTCGGGGTTTTCTGGGATTAGCTGGTTATTATCGTCGATTTGTTGATGAATTTTCGAAAACTTCTCGACCACTCACTCGGCTTTTGTAGAAAACTCAGAAGTTTGAGTGGAGTGATGAGTGTCAGAAGAGCTTTGACGAGTTGAAAAAGCGATTGACTACGTCACCGATTCTAGCCTTACCGCAAGGAACGGAAGGTTTCGTTATTTATAGCGATGCTTCTAAACAATGTGTGGTGATGCAAAACGAGAGAGTGGTGGCTTATGCGTCTCGACAATTAAAGCCATACGAGATGAATTATCCCACCCATGACCTGAGTTAGCCGCTGTGGTGTTTGCGTTAAAAATTTGGAGGCATTATTTATATGGTTCTTCCTGTCGAGTGTATGCGGATCATAAGAGGTTGAAGTATATATTCAAGCAGAAGGAGCTTAATATGCGCCAGCGGCGATGGTTGGAATTGCTTAAAGATTATGATCTTGACCTTTTTACCATCCAAGTAAAGCGAATGTCGTTGCCGATGCATTAAGCCGCAAGTTAGTCGTGTTGCAGAGATTGGAATTACTTACCATTCAACCGAAGCTCAGACGAGAGTTGATTGATTTGGAAATTGAAGTTTGGCCTCATAGAACTCAGGGACAATTACGTTTCTTTGAGATTACGTCCTCCGTGATGGAAGATATTAAGTCCAAATAGTTAGATGATCTCTCATTTATGCAGCTTCGGGAAGACGTTGTTAAAGGAAAAGCTCCTGAATTCTGAATAGATGATCAAGCAAGTGATTTTGAATGAAGCAGATTCTACTCCGTACTTGATTCATTCGGGTACGAGTAAAATATATAAGGACTTGAAGAACAATTTTTGGTGGCCGAACATGAAGAAAGATGTAACGGAGTTCGTGTCGAAATGCTCGACTTGCCAGCAGGTTAAAGCGGAGCATCAGAGACTTGCCAGTAAGTTGCAACTGTTACCAATTCCCGAATAGAAGTGGGAAGACATCGCGATGGATTTTATTGTGGGAATGCCAAGGATGCGAACTGGAGTGAATATGATTTGGGTAATCATTGACCGGTTAACCAAATCCGCACATTTTCTGGGCATTAGAGATACTTGGGGACCAGAGAGGTTGGATCGGTTATTCATTGCTGAGATTGTGAGACTCCATGGTACCCAAAGAGTATTGTGTCTGATCGCGATGGTCGTTTTGTGTCACATTTATGGAAAGTAGTACATCGAGCACTCGGTACCAAACTGAATTTCAGCACCGCTTATCATTCTCAGACGGATGGACAATCGGAGAAAACGATCCAAATGTTTGAAGAGATGGTGAGGGCTTGTGCGTTGGATTGGAAAGAAGATTGGGAGATCCAAATGTTGGAAGAGATGCATAGTTCGATTCGAATGGCTCCATTTGAAGCATTATATGGAAGACGGTGTAGATCGCCAATTTGTTGGGACGAACCGTACGAGTTACTTGGAGTAGAACCGGACTTGATGACTAAAACACGGGAGAAAGTCACAGTTATTCGACAAAGGTTGTTGACCACCCAGAGTCGACAAAAGTCATTTGCCGACGTTCGTCAACGACTGTTAGAGTTTCAGGTAGGAGATCATGTGTTGTTGAAAGTATCGCCGACTCGTGGAGTTGTTTGGTTTGGTAAGAAGGGGAAACTTAGTCCTCGTTATATTGGCATCTTCGAGATCCTCGACAAGGTAGGTGATGTAGCTTATCGACTAGCGTTGCCTCCGACGCTTAGTCATGTTCATAATGTGTTCCATGTTTCACAACTACGTAAGTATGTTCCCGATCCCAGCCATGTTATTGACTATCAAGAGATCGAAGTTAATGATGATGTTACATATGAAGAACAACCGGTATCTATATTGGAGCGCCGAGTGAAGCAGTTGCGATGGAAAGTGATCCCGTTAGTAAAGGTCCAATGGTCTAAACATGGAATTGAGGAAGCCACGTGGGAGACTGAAGAGAATATGCGTGCTCGTTACCCTGAACTTTTCGAATCTTAAGTTTCGGGCCGAAACTTATTTTTAGGGTGTAAGGGTGTAATAACCGTGTATTTCATGTGTGTTATTTTGGATTTATCCCTTTGTATTGTGGTTATTTGAATTTGAGGGTAGTAATGATTGACAATTGGAGCGTTCATAGTTGGTAACTGTTGGGTTTTGTGATTTTTGGATTGCTTTTGTTGTGGATGGACTTCTCGAATTTTATGCTGGATAGTAGCAAATAGTGCGCACTAGACTGCACTGATAGCGCACGCTAACCAGGTGCGAGTAGCGCATGCCACTCTTGTGTATTAGCGCGCGTTAGGCCTGCTGGGCAGTGAGCTTTCTGGGCTCTGGACTGAGGCATTTAACGCATGCTAATGGAAGACTAGCGTACACTATTACGTGTGTGTTAGCGTACGTTAAAGGTTAGTCACACACGTCGGCAGGTCAGTGAGGGCAGATTGTTTCTGGACCACGGGCGATAGCAGGTAGCTTCGTTCGATAACGTGCGCTAATATTTTTGGGTAGCGCGCGCTACCGAGGTCAGGCAGTGGGTTTTGTACTGCCTGTCAAGCCCGTTCCGTAGTGCGCGCTAGTTTCCCCCCAGTATATATATGATGGGCATGTTCTAAATCGCCATTTCCAAACCTTCTTTCTCCTTCTCCGGCGGCTGAGTGTCCTTGAACATAAGGAGTGCGGATTTTGGTCAGATTTCATCATCCAACAATATTTTTGAGTTCCTAACACCAAGTTATCAACATCTCATCAACTTTCACCGTCCAAATCAAGGTAAAATCCGCTTGAACCCTAGTTCTTCATATTTTGGGGTTATTGTTAAGATCTTCGATTCTAATCTATTTTAGCTCAGATTTGTGCTAGATTATGATGTTTTAATCATAATCCTTCATTTTTCTCCAAAGTTCATGGATTAAATTCCAAGTTTTCCTCCGTAGTTTGGATTCGAACTATTTGTCTTCGTAGTGTTTGATTAAAGGTCCCCAAGGGAAAAACTTAGGGTGAATCCTTCCGTTTTCATAGTATGGTATTTGAATCGGTATTTTGTTGAACTAGGATCGAATCGTTGAAGGGGTTTGGACCATACGTCTTTCCGTTCAGTACTTGTATCGTTTCCAACCAAGGCAAGTACTTTGATTTCGTTTATTGTACTTCGTTTGAATATGTAAAATTGTGATTTTGAGAAAATATGATTTGTGCCATGTATTTATTGAGTATGTGTGAGCCGAGTAAAACCAGCAAGGGTCCCCTAGGATTTCGTTAGACTCCGAGTTCTACGGATCACTCGGTTGGGTTGTACACCGGGGAGGGCCTGGCGAGGACTCTCTGGGGTGTGTATCCCGTGCGGATACATGGCCAGTACAACTCGGGAGGTTATCTTGTGATGATGAGTATGGTATTGTATTCCGGAATATTGTGATGGCACCGTGATTTCTGTTGAATATTCATTTGTTGTACGTATTCTGTAATCATTGTACTTGCACCGGCATTTTGCTGACCCCGCTGAGGTGGATATACTTGTTGTGTATTCAGGTACAGGTCCAGTGGAAGAGCTAGCACAGGATGGACATGAGTTCGGTGGGCAGCATTGATATCGTGTACTATTTTGAGTTGGTGGTCATATTGTCGAAGTCATGGTTGTGTTTTGGTTTTGTACTCGCGCGGGTACTGTCGTGTGATGTTATCATGTCGTTTTTGATGGTTAATGGTGTTGTTGTATCAGTTGTGAATTGTTGTATTAGTCGTGATCCTGCGGGACGATGTGTTGTTTGGTTTTATAACCTATGTCGTGTTGGAGACAGTTTGTTCTTTTAAATAAGTGAACGTTGCCGTTGTTAATTTTTAATGAGTTTTATGTATGTTAAGCCTGGTAGGTTCTCCAAAATGAATATACGGCGCTGTAATATCACCGTAAATCACGGGGGTGTTACAGTATGCACTCCTGACTGCTGCTTATATCTTGAATAGATGTCCTTCCAAATCCGTTCCTAAAACTCCACATGAGATGTGGGAGGGCAGGAAACCAAGTCTTAATCTCATTAGGATTTGGGGATGTCCTACCTATGTCAAGAAGACTAAGGTGGAAAAGTTCGAAGCGAGGTTCGTGAAGGGACGTTTCATTGGATTCCCATCTGGGACGATGGGTTATATATTCTACATGCCCGAAGATTGAAAGATAGTTGTTGTTTTGCAAGCACACTTCCTGGAAGATGAGTTCATTCAGGAAGGCGGAGCAGGTAAAAGTATTTCTTTGGAAGAATACAATGAAACTCCTCAGGAGACATCTGTACTAGAAATTGGAACCGAACCTTCTGAAATACAAGTACAACCACCTCGTAGGTCTAGTAGGTGTCTCATTTACCTGAGAGGTATGGCCTTGTGTACTTGGAGGAGCTGGGTCTCCATGAGGTTCCAGGTGATAGCCAACAGACTGACCCAACGACCTATAACCAAGCGATGGTGGATGTAAACTCCGCGTAATGGCGTGAAGCTATGGAAGCTGAGATAGACCGATGCATGTCAATCAGGTCTGGACTCTAGTAGACCGCCCCAAAGGCATAGTGCCTATTGGGAACAAGTGGATCTACAAGAGAAAGATTGATGGAGATGGCAAGGTTGACACCTATAAGGCCAGGCTAGTGGCAAAGGGTTATACCCAGAAGGAAGGGATCGATTACCACGTTACCTTCTCGCCCGTAGCTATGATCAAGTCTATTCGCATGATGCTTGCTGTAGCTGCCTACCACGATTATAAGATATGGCAAATGGACGTAAAGACGGCTTTCCTTAATGGATTCCTCGAGGAGGAAATCTATATGGAGCAGCCTAAAGGCTTTGTGTCCGAGGTCGATATTCAGGAAGTGTGCAAGTTTCAGCGTTCCATTTATGGACTGAAACAAGCGTCGCATAGTTGGAACCTTCTTTTTGACGAGGCGGTCAAAGAGTTTGACTTCGTGCAAAATAAAGAGGAACCTTGTGTATACAAGAGGGTTAGTGGGAGTAAGATCGCATTCTTAGTACTATATGTAGATGACATTCTACTAATAGGAAATGATGTGGGAATGCTCAGTTCTGTAAAGGCTTGGCTTTCGAGTAATTTCTCCATGAAAGACTTGGGAGAAGCTACCTATATTCTTGGTATTCGGCTCTACCGGGATAGATCGAATAGAATGATGTCTTTCCCAAGCCCTCTATATAGATAAAATCTTAAAGCGATTTAAGATGGATGATTCTAAAAGAGGGTTACTACCGATGCGATATGGAATAAAACTCTCCTTGAAGATGACTCCTCAAAGTGTGGAACAATGAAAGGAAATGAGTAATATACCATATACTTCGGCCGTTGGTGGCCTTATGTATGCTATGTTGTGTACGAGACCTGACATCGCGCATGCTGTGAGCGTGACGGTTTTATTATTTATTTTCTTGTATTTTCAATTCTGTTTCGAGTTCTGTAATTTCCTTCTTGGTTGAGTCCTGTAATTTCTAGATTTCGAGTTGTAATTTGTTTTCCAGTTGTAATTTATTTTTCCGCCCAGCAAGTTTCTATGACAGAAATTTACAACAACCGTAAGACTAATATTTACTTGCTAAATCCTGCAACTGGAGATGATGACCGCTACTTCAACCGACTCGAACACCACCACTGCCTTTGCCTCTGCGACCGCCTCTGCGACCGTGGCAAATACATTTGCCGCAAACATGTCCAACATGATGAGCTCAACTACCTCATCAACAACTCCATGGGTATTTTAGAACCCCTTTCTGACTACCATTGGATCCACATCGAGTGGCACCATTGGTTCCACTTTTAGTGGTACCGTAGGATCCATGTTAGGATCCAGTGTTGGAGCCTAAGGGTTCAACACGAGTGGTTCCTTTTTTGGAACAACTTCGGAGCCTAGGATGATGCCTACTGCCGAGAAGGTGCCGACTTTAAAAGGTGGCAACAAAAGATGTTGTTCTATTTGTCAACATTGTGGTTTGCTAAATTCCTTAAGGACGATGCGCCACCGGTGCCAAGTGCTCAAGAGACTAGTTTTACAGTCCGAGCTGCCTATAACAACTGGCATAATGGAGACTATCTTTGTAAAAACTTTATTCTGAATTCTTTAGAAGATAGTTTGTATAATGTATACTCTGTTGTAAACACATCAAAAGAGATGTGGGAAGCACTTGAAAAGAAGTAACGTAGTGATGATGTAGGTACAAAGAAGTTCGTAGTCGCCAAGTATATGGACTACAAGATGGTTGAATCAAGGCCAATCATGGAACAAGTGCAAGAGTTTCAACTCATCATGCATGATGTCAATGCCGAAGGAATGGTTCTGTCAGACGCCTTCACTGTTGCAACTGTAATCGAAAAGTTGCGCCCCAGTTGGAAAGACTTCAAGAGCTATCTCAAACACAAGAGAAAGGAGACGACTCTTGAAGACTTGATTGTGAAACTGCGCATCAAGTCAGACGTGCGAAAAAATGACCACAAACCAAAAGGCCTGATTGATGCTAAGGCCAATCTGTTAGAGCATGGCGGCCCCTCCAATAAAAGAGCTCGCCCAAGTGTCCAAAACAAGAGCAAAGGGAAGCAACCAACCAAGAAGTTTGATGGTGATTGCTTAAACTATGGCAAACATGGGCATGCGGCGAAAGACTATCGAAAGCCGAAAGCCAACAAGAAGTAGAAACATGTTGCCAACATCGCTGAGACTAACGGTGAGTGGAAAGAGGATGACCTTGCTGCTGTGGTCATCGAGGAGGTCAACCACGTTGAGAACCAAGGTGGTTGGTACGTCGACACTGGTGTGACTGCCCACGTTGGTGCCGATCGGAGTCAGTTTAAGAACTATCAAGCTGTTGAGGGGAGGAAGATCAACATGAGGAATCCAGTTTCATCTGAGATTATTGGAGTTGGAGAAGTGGACCTCAAACTTACGTCAGGATAGACTCTCACTTTGAAGAATCTGCTTCATGTTCCTGATATGAGGTAGAACTTGATCTCAGGCTCTATACTAGTTAAAAAGGGGTTTAAACTAGTGTTTGAGTCAGATATAATTATCATAAAAAAGTTTGATAGGTTTCTTAGTAAGGGTTACCTCACGGAGGGACTCTTTAAACTCAACGCTTTGGCTATACGCCATGTAACCAAATCTGGAAATGCTAATGAAAATTCTATTGCTTCCTCTTACTTGACTGAGTGTTCTGATTTATGGCATTGTATATTAGGTAATGTGAATCTAAATGCTATAAAAAGATTATTAAACTTAGATTTACTGAAATTAAATGAAGTTAATACTCAAAACAAATGTGAGATTTGTGTTGAAGCAAAAATGAGGAAACTTCCATTTCATTCGGTAAAACGAAACACAAAACCCCTTGAATTAATTCACACAGATGTGTGTGATTTAAAGTTTGTGCAAACCAGAGGTGGTAAGAAGTACTTTATCACTTTTATCGATGACTGCACAAGATATTGTTATCTTTATCTTTTGAGAAGTAAAGATGAGGCTATTGAAGCTTTTAAGAACTTCAAGAATGAAACCGAAAATCAATTAGGCTGTCGTATCAAGATGGTTCGAAGCGATAGAGGTGGCGAATATGTAACCCCGTTTGAGGAATTATGCAACGAGAGTGATATAATTCATCAAACAACAGCTCCATATGCACCACAATCTAATGGCGTTGCTGAACGTAAGAATCGAACACTTAAAGATATGATGAATGCCTTATTGATTAGTTCAGGATTGCCCCAGAGCATGTGGGGGGAAGCTGTCTTGACAGCCAACTACATATTGAACAAGATTCCACGCAAAGGTAAGGATGTTACTCCTTATGAGTTGTGGAAAGGTAGAAAACCTTCATACAAATATCTCAAATTGTGGGGGTGTTTGGCTAAGGTTGAGGTACCTCTACCTAAACAAGTTAAAATCGGTCCTAAGACAGTCGATTGTATCTTTATTGGGTATGCACTGAACAGTAGTGCCTATCGGTTTGTTATCCACAAGTCAGAAGTACCTGAAATGACTGTGGGAACAACAATTAAATCAAGTAATGCTATATTCTTTGAAAACATATATCCTTGTAAGGACAATGATAAAGTTGAGAACAATTCTAGCAATAGAGTTGAAGATGAAGGAACAAGTTCAAAACCTGTGGATGTAGATTCAAAGTCATATAAGCGATCGAGATCTAATCTGGAAGATGTAGAATCGAGACGTGGTAGTAGGGTTAGGACTGTAATATCCGGATTAATCATTAAGTATTCCATCTGTTGTTGAACCCTATATTATTTGGAATTTTGATATCGATAATTGAAGTGTGATATTCCTCGCATTTGTATCCTCGTACATGATTATGGCAACATGTAAATTTTCCCATGCAAATACGTGATAACGTACATTATCAGTCTGAGTTAGCATACGCTACGAATGTAGCGTAGCATGCATTAACCAACCAATAATTGAGCTGGGCGGCTGTCACATGCGCCAGCCGGACATGGGTCCGGATAAGATTCCCGCGGATGAACCTGGACAGTTTTGGAGTCAACGCTCATTAGTGTGCGCTAAGGACATTGAAACCATCGCAACTTGATCATTGAAGATTAGAGATTACTCATACTTGATCCTTGAAGTAGAGACTCATCTTGTATTGTCACACAAGCAACCGGAGTTGAAGTCTACCTATTGTCTCGGTGTTTTCTTCATCTTAAGGTATGTTAATACTATCTCCAACGTTGATTTCATGTTCTTAAGTATATGATGAATATGCTATCAAGATATTGAGTTCCATTGATGAATTATTCAATCACATCATGTTTAGAAGTTGGGATGATTATGCTAAAGATATCGTTGTTGAAACATCATAGTTGGAATCCTATTACGTCAATGATGAAAGTAATGTTCTGAGATTAATTATCCATATTGAATATCATTTCCATATTGGTCGTAGACTTAGAGATCGATATCACTTTTGATAAACGGACTAAAGAAAGAATCATCGAAGGTTGTATCCTTTCTTATAAGTTGGATTTGTTAGTTCTTTAGAAGTAGTCTGAATGTAATGATGATAATGGAATCTAGTGCATCAGCCTGAGATCACCGAACTTCATATGAGAATGATAATCGAGATTGAATTTAAGTGATTGTGATGATATTCATTTCCTTGAATTTAAAGATGTTTGAATCCGTAAGATTATTCATAATCGTATGAACATGATATGTATGGAGATAACGCACGTTAATCACTGAGGATTTCATTAGTTTCATCACAATCTAGAAGGTCGTATGCCTAGTGAGAAACTGTCATGCATGTTTAGCGTACGCTAAACTATATAGTTAACGTACGCTATCGGTCTTAGTTAACGTACGCTACGTTTGGTACATAACATACGTTATATCATCAGACAAGTCAAGTCGACTGATCAGAGAGGAACTGTCGATACATGGTTAGCGTACGCTAGACTTTGTAGCTTACGTACGCTAACGAATAAGCTTAACGTATGCTACCGAGGGTACGTAATGTACGTTAAGTAGGTCAGGCAGGTTACGTTTTATGAACTTTCGACCGTAATTTGGATTGTTAGATGTTCGTTCGACTCGAGATGAATTCTATATTATTTATGTTGTTAAGGTTTGAGCTTAGCAACGTGATTGATCGAAGGGGACGACCTTCGAGCGTTTCGATATTCGTGGGAGTTTTATCCTTGTCATCAAATCGAGGCAAGTACTTTAATTAGAATTATCCGTATTATGTCGGTTATGTTATGATTGTACTGTGTACATGTGTTGTGATTAACTGTCTGCCATGCATTGATCCGACGGGAATCATCATAGGAAATCTATAGCTGTGTGCGCTGGATCGTTGGACAGGTAGTTCCACCATGCTTTGGTCCGACGGGATCATCATGGGAATCTATAGCCATGTGCGCTGGATCGTTGGAATACCATGAGTATATTTGGGACTGTTGTGATGTGATATGTGTTGTTGTTATTTCTCGTTGGAGAAACTTGTTATGATTATTGTTGATTAAATCATTGTTGTATGATTATCGTACTTGTACTAGCATCGTTGTGCTAACCCCTTCTGGGGTGAACATTTGTTTATATTCAGGATCTAGGAGAGCAGGGAAACAACCACTAGAGCTGCATGACGACGAGGGTGCAGAGTGATGTTCCGGCCGGGTTTAATTGTCTGTTGTTTGTGTTATTTTTATTAAGTACTCGAGTACGTTGTCATTGTGATGATTGATTTCGGATATTATATTCTCGATATTGACCCAGAACTGTTGTATTTTTAATTCAGTAACTTTTATATGTTGGTATCTGTTATTGTATTTTCTTTCTTTCAGCCTTGTAAATTCTTATGTAAAGGATTTATGGCGCTGTAATATTCCTGAATAAATCGGGGGTGTTACAGAATATGGTATCAGAGCTAAGATTATGGATATCTTGGCCATTGCGTTAAAATAGGGGTCATGTATGTCTTTTGAAATAACCGGCCATGAATAACATCACTGTACTGCCTACGTCTTCGTGCGAGCGGTGGTTGTAAGTTCCTAAACTCTATCTCGTCCTTTACATGTTGTATCTCTTTATACTTGAATATTTGAACGATATTGTTCCCTGTATATTGAGTAATTATGCTTACAGTATGTTGAGAGGTGGACGTGGACGTGGTCGCGGTCGTGGACGCGGAAGAAGGAACGCTGAAAGAGAAGCTTCGCCTTCTAATCAAGCCAGCCACAACTCAGGCGAGCCACAAAGATCTATTAATAATTAAACGGAACCTGCTGTGCCCGAAATCCTTCGTCAGGTGGTGAACCAGATGACTCAGTTTGCCCAGGTTTTGGACCGGATGCAGGTGGCGGTGGGATTACAGCAGGGAGATCGAAAGCAAGGTATCCCAGACATGGGAAATCGAGGCGACCGATGGCTGCAAGAAGTGGCAAAGATGCAACCACCTAAATTCGACGGCTTTTCTGAGACTCCCACATGGGATCATTGGTTGAAGGAACTGGAGAAGATTTTCGCTGGGAATAATTTCCCAGGCTACCGGAGAGCCTCTATTGCTCAGTACTTTCTGATAGGGGAAGCATCCGAGTGGTGGGAAGCCATCTGGCCTGTAGATCATGATGCTGACTGTACAGAATTTAAATTGATGATGGAAGCTCAGTACTGCCCTCGTCCTGTGAGGGAAGCCGAAGTTCTGGAATTTTTCTCCGCACAGCCATCAGACGAGCCAGTATCCCAGACGATTAAAACGTTTAATCAACAGATGGCGTTTGTTCAACACTTGGTCAGAACAGACCCGAAAATGATGATCCATTTTGATATGAGAATGAAACCAGAAATCCAGAGGTACATGTCCGGTTTTGAATGTACCAATCTTCGTCAATATCAGGATAAAGCATTGGCGTATGAAATCAAGGAAGCAGCAATGGAGAAGTTTACAGAATCCAAGAAGCAGAAAGTCTCCGGTAGTTTCACGGAGCACAAGAGTGGTGGGCCCTGTAAGTCCCAGTCATCTTTTAATTCTTTCAAGAAACCTCTGCACCCATCCAAGAGCGGAAAGAACTTTGGAGCAGTATCAGCCACGACGGATACATCTAGGAAGTGCTTTAACTGTGGTCGCCCAGGCCACCTTTGGCGTGATTGTTTTCATACTCTAGTTACATGTGGCACCGTGCGACATTTTGAAAGGATGCCACAAAGTTTAATGGGACCCGTACATCACAACCAGCTCAGAGGGAAGCAAGTAATCAGCAGACGCAGCAGAGTGTACAGCTGCCCCAAAATTTTAGTCGAGGTCGAGGCAGAGGACAATTCGACCGCAAGGGAGCCTCGAGTGTCGGATCCGATCCCCCACGTCTGTACGAGATGAGGAGAACAGACGATCAGGATGCTGCTGTTGCATCAGGTACTGTTCAGATCCTTTCCCAGCCAGTTAGCATTTTATTCGATACAGGAGCTATACATTCTTTTATATCCTTGTCTTGTGTAAATCGTTTGAATATTTATGGTTTTCATGATTGTGAGCCTTATGTTGTGGGTTTACCGAGTGGGGAGAGGATTGTTGGAAACTTAGAAACTAGAGATTTCCCTGTATCATTTGGAGGCAGAGAGTGGCTCTCAAATCTGATTGTGATAGAAATGCAAGGAGACGACCTGATACTCGGAGATGATTGGCTTAATCGATATAGAGCTATTGTAAACTACCGAAAGAGGAATATCTCGCTGATCGCGGACAATGGTTCCGAAATACTGTTTGAAGGATGGAAACCAGGAAGCTCAGGAAAGATGATCAAGGCGATGAAAGCTGTCAAATTGTTGAAACAGGGCTGTACCGGATACTGGTGCTATGCAATGAAGAAAGAAGACAGAATAGTGGAACTTTCATCCATTCCTGTTGTGAACGAATTTTCGGATGTATTTCCTGACGAGTTACCTGGACTACCTCCACGGCGGGATGTAGAATTCACCATCAAGCTGGAACCCAGAGCTACACCGATTTCTAAGGCGCCGTATCGTATGGCACCTGCTGAGATGTACGAACTGAAAAAGAAACTGGAGGAGTTACTGGACAAAGGCTATATCCAGCCAAGCATTTCGCCTTGGGGAGCACCAGTTCTTTTCGTCCGGAAGAAGGAGGATCGCTTCGACTGTGTATTGACTATCGAGAGTTGAACAAGATGATGATTATGAACAAGTATCTGTTGCCACGGATTGATGATTTGTTTGACCAGTTATAAGGAGTAACAGTGTTTTCTAAAATCGATCTAAGACCAGGATATCATCAGCTGAGAATTAAGGAATTTGATGTTCCGAAATCAGCGTTCAGAACTCGCTACGGACACTATGAGTTTGTAGTGATGCCGTTTAGTCTCACTAACGCACTTGCTGCATTCATGCAATTGATGAACCGAGTGTTCATCGAGTATTTGGATAAGTTTGTGGTTGTGTTCATTTATGACATTCTGGTGTATTTAAGAGCCCGGAAGAGCATGCGCAGCATTTACGGATTATGTTAGACCTGTTGAGAAATGAACAATTATACGCCAAACTTTCTAAGTGTGAATTCTGGCTAAAGGAAGTAATGTTCCTCGGCCATGTGGTATCAGCTGAAGGAGTCCGAGTAGATCCTCAGAAGATCGAAGCAGTTGTGGATTGGAAGCCTCCAAAGAACGTGAAAGAAGTCCGGAGTTTCTTAGGACTTGGTGGGTATTACCGTCGATTAGTGGAAGGGTTTTCCAAAATTACCCGCCCACTTACTCGACTACTACAGAAAACTCAAAAGTTTGAGTGGAATGAGATGTTCCAGAAGAGCTTTGATGAATTGAAGAAGATATTAACGACGGCACCGATTTTAGCACTTCCAAAGGGAACTGGAGGATTCATAGTTTATAGTGATGCCTCGAACCAAGGACTCGGGTGTGTATTGATGCAGAATGAGAAGGTGACCGCCTATGCGTCACGACGGCTGAAACCTTATGGAGTGAATTACCCAACGCATGATTTGGAGCTGGCAACAGTAGTTTTTGCTTTGAAAATCTGGAGACATTACCTGTACGGGACTCGCTGTCAGATCTTTACGGATCACAAGAGTCTCAAATACATATTCAGTCAGAAAGAGTTGAACATGCGGAAAAGAAGATGGATGGAACTTATTAAGGACTATGACTTGGAGATTCTTTATCATCCACGCAAAGCAAATGTAGTGGCCGATGCACTTAGCCGCAAGCCTGTTTTTATTCAGATGCTGGAGACTCTAACCTCCCAGCTCAGCATTCAACGAGAGATGATTCGAGAAGGGATTGAAGTATGGTTGCAAAGAGTCCAAGGACAACTGTGCGTGATGGAAATAACTTCATCATTAACCGAAGAAATCAAATATAAGCAAGTAGATGATCCTCTGATGATTCGGTTACGTGATGAAGTGATCAAGGGAAAGGCCCCCGGGTTCGTAATTCATGATGATGGAGTTTTGAGATTTCAGAACCGACTTCGCGTTCCTAATGTCGATGTTCTGAAGCAGACAATTATGAAGGAAGCTCACAACACGCCCTATTCTATCCACTCGGGCATCAGTAAGATGTATAAGGACTTGAAGCAGAACTTTTGGTGGGGCAACATGAAGAAAGATGTAGGGGATTATGTTTCGAAATATTTGACTTGTCAGCAGGTTAAGATCGAGCATCAACGACCTGCCGGAATGCTGAAGCCGCTCCCGATTCCTGAATGGAAGTGGGAGGACATATCAATGGACTTTATCACTAATATGCCGAGAACCATGACAGGAATGAACATGATTTGGGTAATAGTTGATCACCTAACCAAATCGGCTCATTTTCTAGGCATTAAGGACACGTGGGGACCCGAGAGGTTGGCACGAGTATTTATTTCAGAGATACTCCGATTGCATGGTATGCCGAAGACCATTATTTCTGACCGAGACGGACGATTTGTGTATCATTTTTGGAAAGCAGTTCATAAGGCCTTGGGGACAGAATTTAACTTCAGCACAGCTTATCACCCGCAGACAGACGGACAATCCGAGAGGACTATTCAAACAGTGGAAGACATGTTAAGGGCTTGTGCCTTAGATTGTTCAGCTGATTGGGAAGTTCATCTGTCGTTGATTGAATTCACCGACAACAATAATTGGCATGCTTCCATTAAGATGGCACTGTTTGAGGCATTATAAGGGAGGATATTCAGATCGCACCTATGTTGGGACGATTCATCGGACTTGATTGGGATGGAACCAGAATTGATTATACAGACACGAGAGAAGATAGCCTTGATTCGCGAAAGGCTGTTGACCGCCCAGAGTCGACAGAAATCTTACGCAGACGTACGTCGTCGCCCAATGGAGTTCAGTACTAGAAATCATGTACTTTTAAAGGTTTATCCTACTCGGGGACTCTTTCGTTTCGGAAGAAAGGGGAAGTTGAGTCCGATATATATTGGACCGTTCGATATTCTTGAGAGAGTTGGAGAGTTGGCTTATAGATTGACATTACCGCCGTCATTGAGCCATGTTCATAATGTGTTCCACGTATCCCAGTTACGGAAGTATATACCAGATCCTAGTCATGTCATTGATTTCAGCGATATCGAAGTCGCTCAGGATGGCACATTTGAAGAGAGACCGATCAGAATACTCGAGAGTCGAGTGAAGCAATTGAGGAACAAACCGATTGCTTTGGTTAAAGTTCAGTGGTCACGCCACAGAGTGGAAGAATCCACTTGGGAAATGGAAGATAGCATGAAGTTCAGATATCCAGAGTTATTTTCGTCTTGAGTTTCGGGACGAAACTCCTTTTTAGTAGGAGAGTATGTAATATCCGGATTAAACATTAAGTATTCCATCTGTTGTTGAACCCTATATTATTTGGAATTTTGATATCAATAATTGAAGTGTGATATTCCTCGTATTTGTATCCTCGTACATGGTTATGGAAACATGTAAATTTTCCCATGCAAATACGTGATAACGTACGTTATCAGTCTGAGTTAGCGTACGCTATGAATGTAGCATAGCGTGCGTTAACCAACCAATAATTGAGCTGGGCGACTGTCATATGCGCCAGCTGGACATGGGTCCAGATAAGATTCCCGCGGATGAACCTGGATAGTTTTGGAGTCAACGCTCGTTAGCGTGCGCTAAGGACATTGTTGTAGCGTGCGCTAAACAGCTAATGCACAGAAACATTATAAAAGGGACAACACCCCATTTTATTTTGTTTACGTTTTATTCACTTGTCCTTCGTTTCTTGGAAGTTCCAGAGAGCCTCCCCTCCTTCTTAAACACATTTAAACCATCTCAACTTGATCATTGAAGATTGGAGATTACTCATACTTGATCCTTGAAGTAGAGACTCATCTTGGATTGTCACACAAGCAACCGGAGTTGAAGTCTACCTATTGTCTCGGTGTTTTCTTCATCTTAAGGTATGTTAATACTATCTCCAACGTTGATTTCGTGTTCTTAAGTATATGATGAATATGCTATCAAGATATTGAGTTCCATTGATGAATTATTCAATCACATCATGTTTAGAAGTTGGGATGATTATGCTTAAGATATCGTTGTTGAAACATCATAGTTGGAATCCTATTACGTCAATGATGAAAGTAATGTTCTGAGATTAATTATCCATATTGAATAGCATTGCCATATTGATCGTAGACTTGGAGATCGATATCACTTTTGATAAACAGACTTAAGAAAGAATCATCGAAGGTTGTATCCTTTCTTATAAGTTGGATTTGTTAGTTCTTTAGAAGTAGTCTGAATGTAATGATGATAATGGAATCTAGTGCATCAGCCTGAGATCACCGAACTTCATATGAGAATGATAATCGAGATTGAATTTAAGTGATTGTGATGATTTCATTTCCTTGAATTCAAAGATGTTTGAATCCGTAAGATTATTCATAATCGTATGAACATGATATGTATGGAGATAACGCACATTAATCACTGAGGATTCCGTTAGTTTCATCACAATCTAGACGGTCGTCTGCCCAATGAGAAACTGTCATGCATGTTTAGCGTACGCTAAACTATATAGTTAACGTACGCTATCGGGCTTAGTTAACGTACGCTACGTTTGGTACGTAACGTACGTTATATCATCAGACAAGTCAAGTCGACTGATCAGAGAGGAACTGTCGATACATGGTTAGCATACGCTAGACTTTGTAGCTTACGTATGCTAACGAGTAAGCTTAACGTACGCTACCGAGGGTACGTAACGTACGTTAAGCAGGCCAGACAGGTTACATTTTTATCAACTTTCGACCGTAATTTGGATTTTTAGATGTTCGTTCGACACGAGATGAATTCTATAGTATTTCTGTTGTTAAGGTTCGAGCTTAGCAACGTGATTGATCGAAGGGGATGACCTTCGAGCCTTTCGATATTCGTGGGAGTTTTATCCTTGTTATCGAATCGAGGCAAGTACTTTAATTAGAATTATCCGTATTATGTCAGTTATGTTATGATTGTACTGTGTACATGTGTTGTGATTAATTGTACACCATGCTTTGATCCGATGGGAATCATCATGGGAAATCTATAGCTGTGTGCGCTGGATCATTGGACAGGTAGTTCCACCATGCTTTGGTCCTACGGGATCATCATGGGAATCTATAGCTGTGTGCGCTGGATCGTTGGAATACCATGAGTATATTTGGGACTGTTATGATGTGATATGTGTTGTTGTTATTTCTCGTTGGAGAAACTTGTTATGATTATTGTTGATTAAATCATTGTTGTATGATTATCTTACTTGTACTAGCATCATTTTGCTAACCCCTTTCAGGGGTGAACATTTGTTTATGTTCATGATCTAGGAGAGCAGGGAAACAACCACTGGAGCTGCATGACGACGAGGGTGCAGAGTGATGTTCCGGCTGGGTTTAATTATCTGTTGTTTGTGTTATTTTTATTAAGTACTTGAGTACGTTGTCATTGTGATGATTGATTTCGGATATTGTATTCTCGGTATTGACCCAGAACTGTTGTATTTTTAATTCAGTTACTTTTATATGTTGGTATCTGTTATTGTATTTTCTTTCTTTCAGCCTTGTAAATTCTTATGCAAAGTATTTACGGCGCTGTAATATTCCTGAATAAATTGGGGGTGTTACAAGGACACTAAAGACATTTGGACCTGACTACATAGCATTCATGTTGAATAAAGAACCAACATCGATCAAAGTAGCTTATGCCAGACCAGATGGGTTGCTCTGGAAAGAAGCTGTTAAGAGTGAAATTGACTCAATTTTACAAAACCAAACTTGGGTTTTGGTTGATTTACCTGAAGGTTGTAAGCCCTTAGGATGCAAATGGATCCTTAAAAGAAAGTACAAGGGTGATGGGTCAATTGACAAGTATAAAGCTCGTTTAGTAGTCAAAGGTTTCAAGCAGAAGAAAGGGTACGATTTTTTCGATACCTATTCACCTGTAACGAGAATTACATCTATTCGAGTGCTTCTCGCGATTGCTGCTTTGCACGATCTTGAGATTAATCAAATGGATGTTAAGACTGCTTTTATGAATGGTGATCTGGATGAAGAGATCTATATGGAACAACCTGAAGGGTTTGTAGTACCTGGACAAGAGAAAAAGGTATGCAAACTGGTTAAGTCTCTATATGGATTGAAACAAGATCCACTACAGTGGCACTTGAAATTTGATAATGTAATGTTATCAAATGGTTTTAAAATAAATGAGTATTATAAATGTGTTTATATTAAGAACACTAATAACGGTTATGTTATTGTGTGTCTTTATATAGATGACATGTTAATCATGGATAACAATATACAAGTGATTAATGATACTAAGAACATGTTAAAAAGAAATTTTGACATGAAAGACATGGGGCTAGCCGATGTGATTCTGGGAATGAATTTTGAGAAAATCAGATGGAATCATCTTGACACAATCTCACTATGTCGAGAAAGTTCTCAAGAAGTTTAATGCTTTTGATAGCTTGTCGGCTAAGACCCCAATAGATTTAAATGATCACTTGAGCAAAAATCAAGGGGAGCCCATTGCACAAGAAGAATATGCACGAGTCATTGGGTGTTTAATGTATCTTACAAATTGCACTCGACCTGATTTAGCTTGCGCTGTGAACAAATTGAGTCATTACACGAGCAATCCAAGCAAGGAGCATTGGAAAGCTCTCGTTAGAGTTTTGAGGTACTTAAAGTATACTCAAAACCTTGGGCTACACTATTTGAGATACCCCCCCGGTACTTGAAGGGTACTGTGATGCGAATTGGATATCCGATACGAAAAGTTCATTTTCTACAAGTGGTTACGTGTTTACTATTGGGGGTGGAACTGTCTCGTGGAAGTCCGCGAAACAAACGTGTATAGCCAGATCCACTATGGAATCGAAATTCATAGCTTTGTACAAAACTGGTGAAGAAGCCGAGTGGCTCAGAAACTTTCTAGAAGATATTCCATATTGGTCAAAGCCAGTGCCTGCAGTGATGATACACTGTGATAGCCAAGCTGCTATTGGTAGGGCAAGAAGTAACGTGTATAATGAAAAGTCTCGACATATTCGTCGACACCATAATACCGTGAGACATTTGATCAAAAGTGGGGTTATCGCTATTGACTATGTGAGGTCATTGGATAATCTAGCGGATCTGCTAACCAAAGGGTTAAACCGTGATCAAATGAATAAATTGCTAGAGGAAATGGGTTTAAAATTCATAAATTGAGAATTATCATAGTGGTAACCCAACCAAGATGACTGGAGATCCCAAGAACTTGGTTCAATGGGAGAATTAAGCTATGAGAGTTCGTGTGAAACACTCATCTAAGTTTATTCCCTATAGAGCATTGAGTGTTGAAAGCTTGCCTAGTGGTGAGGTTAAGTCTATGACTTTTAATGATTCCTAAAGACCGCGAGGAGGTTGAGTATGGCAAGATACTCGATAAAGAATCACCTATATAAGTGAGAAGTGGGGGCCGCTTCATGAAAATCACTTATGAATCCAAAGGGATGTCCAAGGCCCGCAAAGGACACAAAACGTGCGAACGGATGAGGTTGAGGTGTTCAAGTGTTAGCACCATTGTCTCGGTGCACGCTGTGGGGGAATAGTTCAAAGCATCAAGCCACTAATCCACCTGTGTACCCGATGATGTTAACTATGGAAGGTTAAAAGTCATGAACTACCTATCCTTATACTTTAACGCCTCTTGAGGACTGAGCTTGAGTCTGCATATTGCATTTGGGTTATTTTCACTCATGTGGGGGATTGTTGGAATCGTTAATGATTTTAATTTTAAGTTGTAAAATTAATCATAGGATCGATCTACGTTCCGAGTAGATGATCGTGGTATATTCACTTTCTCTAAACCGATTCCCGACGAGTGAGAAATAGTGAATTAAACTTTGTCACTTAATTGTGAATTAATAAGGGATGGTATCCCACATTGAATAATGAACCATCATTATTCTAGTATATAAGGAGCTACCTTTATTCATGTAATAATTAATGGCACATGTGTATGGGCTTAAAGCCCACACGCGCGCACCGCCGCACGCCCGCCTTGGCCGCGAGCCGCGAGCCGCGTGCCGTGGACTGTAGACCTTGGCCTTGGCCTTGGCCTTGATCTTGATCTTGATCTTGATCTTGGACTTGGACTTGGATCTTGGATCTTGGCGATTGGTCTTTGGGCTGTTCTTTGGGCCTGGTCGTGGGCTTGGCCTTGGGCTAGGCCTTGGCCTGCCTAAAGAATTTTTTTGGACAAGCTCAACAATGTAGTTAGGCTCGTATGTGCACATAAGGATGTCCAGGTACATCCGTCAAGTGGTTAAAAAGCTGAATACAGTCCAGGTACATCCTGATGGTTCAAATTCGGCCAACACAGTCTGTAACCTCCCTGTGTAATGAAGAGGAGTTAATGGCAGGTTTGAATTTCGTAACCCCTGCCATTTGTTTGAAATTCGTAACTCCTGAGCATAATGCAGCATAAATGACTGCATTATGACAGCCATAAGGGCTGTGTTTAAATCCCCTACAGGTGAGATGGCCTATAAATAGGCATGCATCTCATTTGCATCTGACACAGAAAAAAACGAAAAGTATTCTGCATACCTATGCATTTCATAAGTTAGTTCTGTTCTCAACTCGTTCTTGTTCGCCGGAGCTCGCCGGAATTGTGGTGCTACATCCGTCGAGACGAAAGTCGTTTTACCTTTGGATATAAATTGCTAAACCTAAGAGTACTACCGGGGCAATATTTGTCTTGCGGGAAGAGGCCTCCTCAAGTGGGCTTAAACGGTTTTATTATTTATTTTCTTATATTTTCAATTCTGTTTCGAGTTCTGTAATTTCCTTCTTGGTTGAATCCTGTAATTTCTAGATTTCGAGTTGTAATTTGTTTTCCAATTGTAATTTATTTTTCCGCCCAGCAAGTTTCTACGACAGAAATTTACAACAGTACCTGACATCAAAACATCATTATCAGATTACACCATCAACACTACATGTGAAGTATGCAATGCTTAGATAGTCCATACAGCTATAAAAAATTAAGAAAATACAACAACAAATATTGCAGCAAAAGAATTGTTCATCAAAGAATCAAAACAAGAATTTTCGTAGAAACATAACATACATTAAAACTAAAAAAAAAATTCAACATGGAGGATCCATTAACTGAACTTCATGAACTTCATAAAACGAGCAGTAGCGGAATGTGGATTTCATGAAAAATAAACTAATGTTACTTCACATAAATTGATTGGGTAAAATGATAAGGCGTCACGGTTTAACCAATAATCATCCGCTGTTTACCACAAACGATAAGGCAAAATGTTACATGATTGATGTTTCAAAACTAAGGTAAACCATTAATTCCAAAATATAGATGTTACTGGAACATAAATTTCAAAATTAAACTCCGGGA
The DNA here is from genome assembly GCA_033398695.1 of Orobanche coerulescens. NCBI lineage: Eukaryota > Viridiplantae > Streptophyta > Magnoliopsida > Lamiales > Orobanchaceae > Orobanche > Orobanche coerulescens. Next base: position 179,494,019 of record CM065808.1, read on the forward strand.
TTATGTCGATTACTTAAGAGTCTAAATGTTCCAACATAGTACGTTGTCTAAAGGTTACCTTCAAGTTTCATCCTAGCGAACTCTGAACGAGCTTCATCTGGCAAGCTAAAGAACAACTCCATATACTCCGTATTCTTAATCAACAATTTTGAAACAAGTAGCTTGTCATTCAATGTAAGCCCTCGGATTTTGCTAACAATTCCGAAAACCTCATTTCTTGCCACTGATATGTCATACTCATACCCTATCCTCAACGCAATTTCCCCCGACCTGGCAGTGGTGTTCTAAGTGAAAGTGCTCAGTAACTCACAAAGTAGGTCAATCTGGTCTGATTTCCTCCTTCGTCTTCGTTCTTCTTCATTGAAGATGACACCTGAGGAATGATTTCCGACATAGTTTCAGTTTCATCAGCGAACTCCGGTAGTGGTTCCTGGACATTCTCGTATGATCTTGAACAGTAGCATTGTTAACTGCCTCAATAATGTCTTCAGCATGTTCTCCAGCTGCCCGATCCTTTTCGAATATAGTTACCCATTCATGGTAAAATGGCCACGACTTTATAAAAAAGAAAAGTATGTGACCACCATTGTTGTTCGACATTTATTCACATTACAACACTGCAAAAAAGGATTAGGCACTAGTGATGATATACCTTCACATATCTAGCCCAGGCCTCATCTGTAGCCTCGATCATTTTACTGCTATCATTCTAATTATGATCCGAATGTGGAGGTAAGTGAAGTAAAAGAATGCCTTTAACTTCGGTTATTTTATAATTGACGTAGTAAAAAAAGAACTTTTTACTTCAGTTATCGTATAATATATATTAGTATTTTATGCAGTAATATATATCGGTATTTCACATTTCAATTTAAAATTCATTGTCAAAATCTACATTCACCTACAACTAACCATCAACCATAAGAGCTCAATAATATAAGAACCAACAATTTCATATCATCCCATCTTAAAGAAAATAACATGTGTTCCAACTAATTCAAAACCAGATACATATCATAACAAAGACAAAGAATGTGTAATAAGATTCTATCTATTTCATCATGAACACCACAAATAGGATAAAAAGGATTAAAAAATCATATACTTCGAAACGACCAAGTCTCTCTTCAGCACATCATTGCTTTTCATCAGACGATCATACTAGTTGAAGAAGACAGATCCAAATTCTTGAATAAACCTGTATTTCCACGCCTGCCAGGAGATGCTCGACTGAAGGTATAATCTCTGCATGTCGAAAGATTTAATGTCAATCACAATTTCAAGAAACCGCACCTACGGTCACTTACAGAAAGAAAATGATTCCAAAACGGCCAGAACTAGTTTAGAATTCCCACAGAAAAAAAAAAATTGGGCCCACCTCTCTGCAGATTCCTGGAGCTAGGTTCCTTCTAAATATTTCACGACCTTGTCTGCCATAGACGAGCAATCCCTGTAATGCATAATTGACAGCAAGTATGAGACAATTTAAAGTTGAAAACAATTAAATCTTTATGTTTTTTATTTTTCAGTTCTCCACAAAAACAATTAATTTAAGGGATTCACTAGACCTGCACAAATACACCAGGAGAAAAATCCGAAATAATGCCATCTTTTCCAGCTAAATTTACCATCTTGAAAATGTTTAATACAGTTGGATGAGTCTACATTCCAGAACAATCCAATGAGAGTGAGAATAGTATCAGTGCCAAGCAAAGACTACATTACAGTCACATGGAATATAAAGTCCAATCAAATGAGAGGCGACAGCGAAGAGCAAAGATTTTTAGCACCATGCCCAAGAGATGTCAAATTGTCAGTTCATGCATTTAATTCAATCGGGAAATTGAATATGTATTCAGAGCCCCTACCTTATATTATAAGCAAATAAAACCAAAATGAGAGAAAGTTGAGTTGCAAACATTGACTCGGAGAAAATCTTTACAGAGCGGGGAGTCCTCAAGGGACGATCCTTGAGGTCGAGATCCAAAATATGACTGATCCCCTTATCATCCAACAAGTTTGTATCAATCCCTTCACCTGCAACAACATCCTTAAATCTCCAATCATCTACAATCTCCAGGGTGTCAATAGAAATCTTGCCGCCAGGATAAGCAAGACAGCGAAACTGTAAACATGTCCCTTTGTCATTTAAGAGACTAAAAATGAAACGTATCAAATGTCGATTGCACGCCTTACCAAAGTCAGAAATGATGACATCCACCTCTTCAATGCAAATTGTTTCATCTTTGTCTTCCCTCGTCATCACATGAATCAGCCGGTTGGGATGCTCACAAGGTTTACAAATTGGGTCTTCATATAAACCATTATCAATGCTTCCATCCTATGTCAATGATTAATGCATTACTACTTAATTATACATATTTCCCTCTCTCTCTCTCTCTCTCTCTCTCTCTCTCTCTCACACACACACACACAAAAGTACACACAAAACAAATATGATCAGAACAAATAAAGCCCCAATGACAACAAAAGTACTACTATAATTTAGACATGCTGCAATACTGCCAAGTCAAACAAAAGATGTTCCATAAAGAAGTATTAATTATATCAGAGTTCCAGAAAGTATAAAAATATTAACATTCCAACCTTTTGTTGCAGAGCCACAATCTATTCCTTTTTGGTGGTCAGCCGCGCATCATAGAATTCAATGTAATAATAACGTTGTGAAACCCTAAAAATTCTTTCTATTTACGAAATGCATCATTGACGATATTCATGTTCATGAGATTACACAAAATATTTCAAGTAATGAGATCCAGAGAGAACTACTTCATATTAAGACCTAGACCTTAGAGATATAAAACCATGACAGCTCCTCAACAGTGAAAAGAGGAACTATTACTTAATCGAGCCACTTATTTTTAGTTTTATTTTTTTGGGGAAAAAAAGAAAATGATCTATTTTAAAATCAAAGGCAACATTACACATTCAATGTCATACTGTAGTTGGTTATGAAGAAGAAAAAAAAATAACTGATAAAAAAAATATTGGGAAATGGAAACAGAATTGCACCTGCTATAGATCATTGTCATCAGAAAAGGCTTGATCATCATCTGAAGGAGCACTGCACCCATTTTCAAAACTACACACATTTTTAAAATCAAAGCGCCGCCTGCATGCATAATCTAAGACAGATGAAAACAATGACCAACATAAGAACTTTTCCTAGTTTTTAGCAAAGCATTTTTTGAATTCATTCAGCTCAAGCATCAATTCACGCAAGCAGAAGATTGTGCTGGGCTTAATTGCTTCACCATTTAGATGCATACGATAAGTCTTGACCAGATTCTCAAGCATATCCCTATAATAAAGCAGACACCACCAAGTTACATATGACATATATATACCACCAAGCGGACACTATGCGTGCGACCGAAGAGCAAGTTTTAGCAGCATCAGGCATTGAATGTGTCTCTATGCTATATGAGAGACTCATTCCTGTGAGTTTACAATCTGTTCTTCTCTTATGTGTCTCTATGCTTTTCTGCTTTACACAATTAATTGAGAGTAAAAAAGACAACAACAGAGTACAGATGAATGATGAAATATAACAAGCTTTAGGTCCGTTATGAAGAAATTATCATAAAATATTTGATAGTTACACCTACTGAAAAGTGAAGACTTGGAAGGGCCAGAAAGAATGATCTAAGATCAAAATTTCCAGTAATTAGGCAAATAAACTTCTATTAATATCAGTAAGAAATATTGGAACTTCTGGATGTAACTGCAGGGAATATCATATTCTCAATGATACTTATTTATCAGATGGGATTCATGCAGGATTATTGTCAATATTGGTCACAGGTGATGATGACCATGAAGGAACGGCAAAAATAGGTTTTCTGGCATCTTGAAAAGGAGATAAAAATAAATAAATAATGCACTCTTCGTATAAATTAAAAGATAAAATAAACATAAACAGTAAGAAATAGAAATCAAAGGAATCAATAGCAGCAGGTTCTTCGCTTGGGTCATATACAATCGGGTGACTATGGAATGGCAAGCAAGCAACGGCCTGGCCTTTCCGACGTGATGAAGTATTTTTGAGGACTTTCCTCGGACACTATGCGTGCGACCGAAGAGCAAGTTTTAGCAACATCAGGCATTGAAGCACAACCAATAGCATCAACCAAAGGGGGAAAAGGGTCACCCTCTCTGCAAATAGAAGGCCCACCCTCAGCCCCATTCTGGTATACAACCGCCCCAAGGGCACACGCCTGATTTGTGCCAGATAAAGAAAAAGAAAGACGGGCGACAGTACCTTTGGAGAGACCCGATTGAGAATTTTATGATACGGCGGAAGATGCAGCACCTCTGAAAATGGTCCTCTTGTCCGCCGTGATACCTTTTATACCCGCCATAGAAGACGGCGAAGTGGTCAACTGGGGCGGAGCACCACCAAGGCAAAAGAGGAACTGGGTCATAAATCCGATTAAAATTATTGAAAGGAAGGTAATGAAATTCCGAACAACAATCATTCAAACAAACTCTCTGATAAAATCACGAGATTAGGGAATATAGATTGAGATTGGCTGAAGAAAAGGGGGAAAATCCGCCGCCCAATGAATGATACGAGGGCGACACGATGAGGAAGCAGCTATCGCAAGGGAAGAATCGAGAGAACGCTCCTTGAAGGTTTGGACGAGGCGTGGGCCGGCGACTACAAGCGGTAGCAGGTTTTTATCGATGGATCTGTGAAAAAGAAATGGAGTGGGAAAAAATTTTGGGGACGAAATAATGGAGGAAATAATTGAGCGGGTGAAAAAGGCGAGGGTTTTTTGGAGTCTGAAAGTAATTATAAAATTAGTGAAGTCTTTTGAACTTAAAATTTCTAACTAGCTCCTGCCTTTTTGTTTGGTACCATTTACTAAAGTCTATGTGTGTTGTTTACTTTAGTAAATTGAAAAACGAAGTTGTTGATTGTTTTTACTTCGCTAATATACATTACCGAAGTGAGACGTACCGAAGTCTTTGATGTTTTTTCTACTAGTGTTGGTTTTGAGATGAAACTCCAGACTTTAACATGGTATCATAGCAGACTCTCTACACATGCGAGCCCAACAACCCATGATGTTTTAGCTCCACGCCACCCGAGTTAAAAAAGTCCACATTGTAAGCCTTGACTCTGGCTACGCGTGAAGGGGACGTGTTGAAGTAGTAATCCCACATCGGATAATTACAAGCCTTGCACTTAATATATAATGATGATGGACTACTACTCTCATAGTCAATTGGTTTTGAGAGGGAACCACACACTTTAACAAACACTAATTAAACATGTCTGAGTTCTGACATGCATTTGTTATTGATATCAATTAACAGACATTAACTAAATTCTTATACAAATTTACCCATAGATGACCAAAAATAGCACATGTACCTTAAACCATTTCCACCGCGAATTGGTGCAATTGTCGATAACTGGATCGGGTTTTACAAGAAGTATTGTGTGGAGGCACAAAATTGAGTTCAACACCTCGTGAATATCTTTACTTACCGTTTGGTCTAACCTTTTAAAGTCAAATATGACCACTCAGCATTTTTTGTGATGAGCTATGACAGAGAGGAACAGTGGGACCTTCTCAGTGGCTGATACATATTTCGAGTTAAGAAGTCCCCCAACGTGACGGACCAAATAACACACTACAAGAAAAACGGGATCAGACAACGGTTTTTGCCCGTTGTCTAACTCCCTGTTTTCCCGTTGTCTATTGAGACGCCGTCTCTTACCTGCCTCAGACAACGGTACAGAATCTGTTGTGCGAAAAAGTGAGGGACAACGACTTTATCTCTATACACCGTTGTGTAATAGCCAGAAACAACAACACTCCACTTAGAAACCATTGTTGTATGGGATGCTACACAATAGTTTTAGAATAATACACACTTGTTATAAAGGAAATTACACAATATTTTTGTAGCATTTGTCAGTCGGCTGTTTGCTTATAACTCAAGTGTTGTTCATTTAAAACATGTTGTTAGAATTTATCAAACATAATTTATTTTTATTTTAAATATGTTGTTAGGATTTCATAACACAATGGTTTCTTAAAATTACCTAATTGCCTGATGACAGACCAGACAATAATTTTATTTGCATTAGACAATTGTATTTTATTTTTAATTTTTTCATGCTGCACCTATTTCAAATTATATGAATTATAACTAAGAAATCAAATAAATAAAATTAATATGAACTAAAAAAATATTTCATTCAACAATAACAATCAACCGTTCATTTATTACAACAACAATAATTGACATTAAAATAATAAAAATAAATCATATCACTAGATCCCTCATTTCTTGTTTCTTTCTTCAATCTCTTTAACTTTTCCCGTCTTATAGCTTTGGTCAACTTCAGCACACCTTTATCTTCAGCATTGCCTTCATTTTCGTTTGTAGCTTCATCTTCATTTTCTGCAGCGGCAGATTCTTTCGGTACCTTTGAGGCTACACAAAAGCTCAAGAGCATGATCAACAAGTAATTTGGAGTTTATTAAAGGGCCACAAGAGAAAATTGAAATACTAATGATACATTTTTAATCACGCTGAACTTCGCATATGTCATTAATTACTGATACATTTTTTTTTAAAGTGTCAGAATTTAAGTATCACTAATTCCCAGTTTTCTAGTAATGATTGTTTGTACCCCTTCGCTATAAGCTGTTCTCTTATGATGTTATGTATATCTTATGATTGGCTATATGATGAAGACTTAAACTGGAGTAGCAGACCACACGAAGTAACCACCAGGCCGCAGAACCCGGTTAAGCTGCTCTAAGAGAAGCTTTCCACCTGTAACAAATGATAATGTGCATGTTAGACACTGAAAGAGTCCATAGAGAAGCAACATTAATATCCAGGTCAGATACAAATACTACCTTCAATGTGCCAGGTCAGAAGCAACACACTTATTTGTTGAATGAAATCAATGTAATGAAGAGCACCATGAATAAACTGAGTTCCTCCACTAGGGAAAGTAAGGTGATCACCAGTAACTTTTACCCAATTTTGATGCCCTTTAACCTCTGTCAGCTTGGTGTGGGGATCATTATAATACCAAATCTGCAAATGAGCTGTCAATTTAAATAAGTCAACATCAACAGATGACTAAGTACTTAGCAAAAAAAAAAGGAAATAGAGGACTAAGTGTAATACCCGTAATTTTATTGACTGTTTGACTTTGCCGTTCTCCTTATTTTGTCGCTCTGTAAACGCATGGAGATGTTGTTGATATTGTTATTGAGTTTTGTATCTTGTTTGGGTCTCGATCGGGTTGTTTAGACCTTGCGGAAGAGTTCTGGGCCAGAGCCATAGCGCACGCTAGGCCTAGGCTAATGCACGCTAATTCTGCTTGATTAGCGCACGCTAGCTTTGAGCCGTAGCGCGCGCTAAGGGACCAGTCAGGTCAGAACCAGTGACTAGAACTGCTCTCTGGATTGACGGATTAACGCACGCTAGGAGTTCGTTAGCACGCGCTATTCGTGGTTAGTAGCGCACGCTAACATCCGTCCGTAGCGCACGCTAATGGGCTGGTCGTCAGAAGCAGTGAGGTTGCCAGGTTTCTGGACTATCAGGTAGCGTACGCTAGGCTTCTACTAGCACACGCTAAAGCTGTTGCATAACGCATGCTAAGCCATAGCGGTAGCGCGTGCTAATGGGCTGGTCAGCAGAGGCAGTGAGGTTTCAGACTTTCTGGACTAGTAGGTAACGCACGCTAGGCAGCGGCTAGCGTACGCTATATATGTTGCGTAGCGCACGCTAGTGCTCAGTGTTAACGCACGCTAGCGGACTGAGACCGTGAACTGGGATTTTGGCAGGACACCAGTTAGCGCACGCTAGGGATGTTTCGTAGCGCGCGCTAACGTCTTATGACAGTAGCCACTGGACTACCAAGTGACCCATTAGCGCACGCTAATATTGGGGCGTAGCGTGCGCTAGACTGGGACAGTATATAAGGGGACAGTCAACCCCTGCACTTGTCATTTCACATCATTTCCACTTTTTCTGATCGGGAGAGGCGATTTAGGGCGATTTGAGGCAGTCCTTCTTCAGATATTGTCATCTTGGGTTGGATAACAAGGATTATACAACTTCTAGCACATTTCTATCCTCCGAATCAAGGTAAAAATCCTTAGAACCCTATTTTTGGGAATTTTGGGGTTTTTCGTAGATTCATTCAATTTATTCGTTTTGAAGCTTGAGGACCTTGAGATTATGATGTATCTATCCTGTATGCATGCTTTTCCTACGATTTTACGGATTAGATTGTGCCGTTTTCGGACTTGTGAGAGTTTGGACGATTTTCCGACCTCTAGTTGTTTATCCGTGTATTTTCATGAATCGTAGATGGGTTTCGGGAGTTTCTTCGTGTAATTTGAATACGGATAATTGATTATCATATTCCTTGCGAATCGTTTAGGTGCCGGAAGCACGTTCTTGGACCTACCGAATTCATACCCTTTTTCCGTTTGTTTTCTCGATGTCTCAAAGGCAAGTATATATTTATGATTGTACGTTCTCGACTTTGAAAGTAAGATATATTAACGGCATGATTATTTTTATCCACTCTGGGGCGGACCCCTGAGGGTTTCGTAGCCTCTTGGTGTGATTCCATGGATGATATGAACGAACCACTCTGGGATGGACCGATGAGTCCTCTGAGGGTTCCGTAGCCTCTGGTGCGGTTCCACGGTATTCATATATGTATTGATGTGATGCTATGAGATTTAGTTATTCCGGAATACTAGTCTTGAATTGATGAATTGACGGTTACATTTACTTTATTGTCGAGGAGTATTGTGTTTCATACTTAATATACTTGCACTAGCTATTCGACGGCTAACCCCTTTATGGGGGAAATACTTTTTATGTATTTCAGGTTCCAGGAGAGTGGACAGGCAGGTATCGGGTCGGCATGAAGATGGTGGGCAAGTGTGATACTGTGTCTTTCCTCCAATTATGTTTTGAGTCTTCCATTCAGTGTTGTTGTACTGGAATGGTTATTTAATACTCGAGTATTGTTTTCCATCTTCCTTGATGTTCCGGCCTGTGTGCCGAGGTTTTGATTTTGTACTGTGATGTATTTAGATACATTGGACATGGTTTGAATACCCTTTTGTATCGTCTTTCATTTCATTGTATTTGGACCTTCTCGGTCAAATTTTATAGTTCCGCGTATGATTAGCCTTGTGGGTCCCTCGGTGGGGTTCACGGCGCTGTAATATACCCTGAATAACTTGGGGGTATTACAGAATATGGTATCAGAGCTTAGGTCTATGGATACCTAGGCTGTCAGTCTTTTGGGTCGAATGAGTCGTCATTTGTCCACAGTATCACTACTCTGCCATCATCACAGTGCGACCGGTACTTGTAAGACCTCTTACACTTCTGATGTTTCCTTATTCGTTTTGCTTCTATTTTTGGTATTCTCGGGAATCGGTTACTTTGATAACGTGCGATTGAATTGTACTTACGTGCTTTGTATGTTCTTCAGTATGTCAGCTGGTAGGGGCCGTGGCCGTGGGCGTGGGAGAGGTCGTGGCGCGAACGTTTCCATCAGTTCTGTTGCGGGGTCAACCAACCCCAGTTTGTCGAACTCGGTGCATCCTGACACCGAAAGTCAGCACGACCAGTCGAATGGCCAGGGGAACAGCGCGGACGTTGGAGTTGCAAATGTACTTCAACAATTGGCTACCCAGATGACTGTTGCGATATTTCTTACACGCAAGTGCACGTTATCGTTTACAAGTAATAAAGTGATAAGTAGAGTATCGTTCCCACGAGGACCGAATTACTAACTACCGATTTTGTGTATTCTAGTTTTATTCGAACAATCGAATTTGGGTTTTGCAATTAATAACTAAAAGAATTAATAAGAGACTAAACAGTAGAAAACGATAGCTAGAAGAAAGGGAAATCAAATGATGAACAAGTCTAGGATTCTGAATCCACCTCGGTTTATCCGAATTTACTCTCAATTATCCGTAATAAATAATTTTCCCAATTTATTGAACGCGGAGATTGCTAATATATTCTACCGCCTCTCCCAAGGTCAATAGATTTGTCTAAAGGCGAATAACGCACTCTATCACTAGGTGAATTAATTCGTCAATAGGCGAAAAGCATAAAATCTCCAAAAGGCCACGTAGTTCCTATGAGTATATTCCTATCTCACAGAATAAAACGGTCCTCACCAATAGTTCCTCACCAATTCTCCTCTCCCGATTCGAATTGAATGATTAAATCAATACAACTATTGGCCAGATAATTGCAAGCATTAAACACAATTGGGAAAACTCAACAAAAAGGTAATTAATTGGACTATCTCAAGCAATTCGTCAAAACATAGGTTTCATCAAAACCCTAGATTATGGTTTTAGCCTGACATACTAATAATTGAAAATACAGAATAAATGAATGAAAGCATTAAAATCAAACGCAGATGAAGCTCGGATTCCTCTGTTCTTCGGCTTCCGCCCTCTGCTCTTGAAGTCTTCCGCTTCCCTCCTCTTCTGCCGTCTCCAAGCTTAAGATCCAAAAGATAAAAAATCCAAAGATAATTAATTAGGGTCTTAAACCCTATTTATAGCTCAGCACATCCTCCAAATCGCGTCCGTATGAGTAGGTCGAAAGCGGCCAAGCGGCCCAAATCCGCGCGGACATACAAAAACCGCCAAGTGTGCCAGGCGCACTAAATCTGTGCGGCACATTGCTTTCATAGGATGCACAGGCGTCCTTAAATTCTTTTGTGCGCAGATCACACAGGTGTGCGCGGCACAGTCTGAGTCACTTAGTGCTCGGCTGGTTGTCTTCCTGTGCCGCGGCCCTGCTTCCTTGTGCCGCGGCTCATAGCCCAGATTTGCCGTTTTCGCCCGTTTTGCCTCGTTTTAGCTTCCGGACTTCAATTTCCTGACAAATATAGAAAATTAAGGCATTAAAGGCTCATTTAAGCAATTTCACTCTCCAAAATAATACAAAATAATGATAAATAAGCGTATAAAAATACGCCTAACAAATACCCCCAAACTTAAGCCTTTGCTTGTCCTCAAGCAAAAAGAATTAATTTCAATAAAAGAATGTCGTGAATCATCGTGCGACTCGTAGTGTTCAACCTAATCAATACTATCCTGTAATTCTCTCTGAATAATACGAGTGTCATAATAGCGAGCTACACTCAGAACACTGATCCCACAAAGTAATCAAGTTCAGTCCTAATTACTCGTTCATGAAGAAAATCTAGCTCAAAGATTAACAAACGTGAATCAAATCGACCGTCAATATGAAAGGCTAAAATAAACAAGCTAGTTCGTCCCGTTCCACAGTCTAATGGCAAAATTTTCACGAGTTTCATAAAAATAATCCTCGAACAGTATTCCCTTATATATATGCTCAAGAAATTGATTCGAGTTGACCACTAGGTTCGGATCTCGGGATGTTTCATCGGGATAATCCTAGGGTGGAACTTCCATTCTCATGTATTGGGAAACCGTTTGACGTAAAAGACACTCATGGGGCACATGAATGCTTCTAGTTACTAAGTTCCCTTTTACAGCGGAGAAACAACTCGAATATATAATTCCCGCATGTCCGAATCAAGGTCGCCGTTTTACGCGAGAGTAAACAGTGGGTCACGCGAATACCCCGGTTACTAGGCTTCCTAACATCGGCATGTGAAATATTTAAATCACTAGTCTAATCAGGGTCGTCGTTTTACGCGAGAGTAAACAACGGGTCACGCGAATACCCCCGGTTACTAGACTTCCCCTCATAGAACAAAATTATCTCGATTTTTGGGAAAAAACTGACCGACTCTAAACTCAATCTAAGTGCCAACATGACTAATGTAACTGGACGACTAACTAACCAAAAAATGTAACCAAATGTATCGACAGTGATTTTAAAACAAGTATGTATCCCCTCTTATCCGCCAAGACCTCTACAATCACGAAAAAATTTTTGAACCTAAATGAATACTAAGCAGAAACAGAAATTACTGACTACAACGCGACTAGAACTCGACCGTTTCTTCAGATAGAAAAACAGTGTCGTAACATCAGTATTACACAAATAGAAGCACGAAAAATTCACGAATAAAGAAGAATTAAGACAAGCAAGGCTATCGAAAAAATTACGCAAAGTAATGAAAAGTGCAACGAAATAAAGTACAGCAATGAATGTAGCGACAAAAAGTAAACCCCCCCCCCCCCAAAATTTAGGACGTACATTGACCTCAATGGACAAAATATGATATGCAATAAAAGTAAAAGGTCAAGTACTCCCCTCCAGTCCGCTCACGAGCTGGTGCCGGTATCATCCGGTGAGTTTGCATGCTTCTTGACTACATCATGCGGAGTGTGAATAAATGAGCTTGCATTATCAAAAAGGAAGTTAAGTACGAGCTCTCAAGTTTAACATGATGTAAGGGTTGGGGATAATGTAATTCGATAACATGATTCATTGCATATAATTTGAAAATGCCTGGCTTACCAATTTTTCATTGCTGCAATTTATCAAACACTTTGTGTGCACCAGTTAAAATGAAGAACAAAAATTTTGATGGTTAACTCCAAATCCCAAAAATAATAACACATATAATAACCCTGAATAACGACAACTATCATCACCAATTCGTTCATAAATATCAATTTCATCACAATATCAAATTCCCCATATTCCAACTCCATTTTAGAAACAACATTGAAGAACAAGTAGCAATATAACTTCAATTCTTTTCAAATCAAGTATCACTTATGATTAAGAAATCAAGAATTACCTGAAGAATTTGAGAGGGAGAGAAAGAGAAAGTTATCGAGTGACCTTATTGTCATGTGAAAAATCAGGAAGGGTCCACAAGTGGCCGATCAGCGAAAGTAGCATACACAGCCATTCTTATAATGCGGCGGGGCCGCGGCACAACATAAGTGAGCCGCGGCCCAAAGTCTGATAGGCACAGGCGCATTTGTCATACTTGCCGCAGCTCGGTTTAGGCGTCTGCGGCTCAATGTGTTAGTGTGTCGCGGCTCATTTGCCCGTGCCGCGGCACAATCTGACCTCTGGCGTTTCTTGGACCTTTGGTGTGCCGCGGCTCAGGGTATGTGTGCCGCGGCTCAGTGACCTGGTGTGCCGCAGCTCAGTGAGATCGTGTCGCGGCACAGAGTACAGTTTGTTTGGCCATGTTTCATCAGCTGGTGCGTGCCGCGGCTCACTTTTGTTGTGCCGCGGCCCATCATTGAATTCCTCCCCTTGGCTGATTCCTGCACAGAATTTTTACACAAAAACATCAAGACGAGAGGGAAGGATGGATCAAAGAAGAATGACGACAAAGAAAGACTCTAAAAATGCAAGAAAACAATAAAGAATCTACAACTAATACTCGGGTTGCCTCCTGAGGAGCGCTAAGTTTATAGTCTTCAGCTGGACTTTTCTCGCATTCATCCGGCGGTGGATAAGGCGACGCTCGTTTTCTGCGTGTCTATTGGATTTCCCAAGTATGCCTTCAACTGTTGTCCATTAACTTTGAATTTTCGGGCATCTTTTTGTACTTCTACTGCACCATGTGGAAACACTTGAACTACGGTGAACGGTCCCGACCATCGTGAACGCAATTTCAGAAATAACTTTAGCGAGAGTTAAATAGCAACACCTCTTGTCCGGGACAAATTCTCTCTGCGTGATGTGCTTATCATGCCAAATCTTTGTCCGCTCCTTATAAAGTTTCGCATTTTCGTATGAGTCGTGGCGAATTTCTTCCAACTCATTGTTTGCAAACAACGCTTTTCACGGTAGATTTCGGATCAAAGTTTAGTTTCTTTATCGCCCGATAAGCACGGTGTTCCATCTCTACGGGTAAATGGCAACCTTTCCCATAGACCAATCGTAGGGTGACATTAGATAGGTGTTTTATACGCGATCCAGTGACGCCCAAAGTGCATCATCGAGTTTAAATGACCAATCTTTTCGAGACGAGCTGACCGTCTTTTCTAGAATCCACTTCAGCTCTCGATTTGATATCTCGACTTGACCGCTCGTCTGAGGATGGTATGCTATAGCAACACGATGAGTGACTCCGTATTTTCTCAAAACCGCATCAAGAAATTTGTTGTCGAAGTGTGACCCACCATCACTGATAATAGCACATGGAGTCCCAAAGCATGTGAAGATATGTTGTTTAATAAACTTGATTACGACATTGGACCCATTCGTAGGTAGTGCCACCGCTTCAACCCATTTTGAGACATAATCTACGGCCACCAAAATATAGAGATTCTTGTTTGATGGAGGAAATGGACCCATGAAGTCGATCCCCCATACATCGAACAATTCAACTTCAAGTATGGTGTTCAGCGGCATTTCGTGTCGTCTTGAGATGTTTCCCGTCCGTTGACACCGATCACACGCGGACACAAAGGAGTGAGCATCTTTGAATAAGGACGGCCAATAGAATCCCGATTGTAAGACCTTCGCCGCTGTTCTATTTCCACTAAAATGTCCACCGTAGGGTGATGCATGGCAATGGTTCAACATACTGTAGATTTCCTCATCCGGAATGCATCTACGGATAATTTGATCGGGGCATCGCTTGAAAAGAAAAGGATCGTCCCACAAATAGTACTTAGCATCCGAGATTAGCTTCTTCTTTTAATGGCGTGAGAGGTCGTTCGGAATTGTTTTACTTGCCAAGTAGTTCACTAGATCAGCATACCAAGGCGCGTGTTTTGAATCCAACTTGTAGAGCTGCTCGTCGGGGAAGGTTTCTATAATTTGTGGCTGACTTTCTTCCTTCTCGAGGGGACTCTCTAATCGTGAAAGGTGATCGGCTATAACGTTTTCCGTCCCTTTCTTGTCAAGAATCTAAAAGTTTAATTCTTGAAGGAGTAGCACCCACCGAATCAACCTTGGTTTGGCATCCTTCTTCTCCAAAAGGTATTTTATTGCTGAATGGTCGGTCCACACTATCACTTTCGTTCCCAGTAGATAAGCCCGGAATTTATCAAATGCAAAGATCACCGCCAACAATTCCTTCTCCGTTGTGGCATAATTTCTTTGGGCGTCGTCGAGTGTTCGGCTCGCATAGTATATGACATGGAACACCTTTCCTCGTCTCTGCCCCAAAACATTTCAATGGCAAAGTCGATAGCATCACACATTAACTCGAACGGAAGGTCCCAATCCGGAGCGACTATCACCGGTGCCGTGCTTAGAGCTTTCTTCAACAATTCGAAACTTTCGTTACAAGAATCGTCAAAAGTAAAGGGAACGTCCTTCATGAGTAGATTGCACAATGGCCGTGATCTTGAAAAATCCTTAATAAATCGGCGATAGAAACAGGCATGTCCCAAAAAACTTCTAATCCCCTTGACCGAAGTGGGCGGAGGCATCTTCTCAATTGTTTCAATTTTCGCTCGGTCGACTTCAATTCCATGTGAGGATATTCGATGGCCAAGCACAATGCCCTCCTGCACCATAAAATGACACTTCTCCCAATTCAAGACCAAATTTGTCTCTTCGCATCTTCTCAAGACTTTCTGCAAATTTTTCAAACAAATGTCAAACGAATCTCCAAAAACAGAAAAATCATCCATAAAAATCTCAATACCTTTGCTCTACCATGTCGGAAAAATAGCCATCATACACCATTGAAAAGTAGCGGCGCATTACACAATCCAAAAGGCATGCGCTATAAGCGAAAATGCCGTAAGGACATGTAAACGTCGTTTTCTCTTGGTCTTCGGGGCTATGTAAATCTGATTATACCCAGAGTAACCATCGAGAAAGAAATAGAAATCGTGTCGGCTAATCTATCTAACATCCGATCAATAAAAGGCAAGGGGAAATGATCTTTTCTAGTGGCCTTATTTAATTTCCTATAATCTATGCACATACGCCACCCCGTAACAATCTAGTGAGAATTAATTCATTATTATCATTTTGAACAAGCTGTTATCCCACCCTTTTTACACAACTTGGACCGGACTTACCCACTTGCTATCGAAATTGGAAAGATCATACTGCGTCGAGGAGTTTTAAAACCTCGACTTTTACCACCTCCTTCATGTTAGGATTCATAGGCGTTGATGCTCCACGGATGGTTTGTAGTCTTCCTCCATCAAAATCTTGTGCATGCAAATTGTGGTGATCCCCTTAATATTCGCAATAGACCATCCAAGAGCGATTTGTACTCCTCAAAACTCTTAATAATTTCGCCTCTTGATCTCCCGCTAAAGTGGCCGAAAGAATAAGCTGGAAGGAGTTGTCGGGCCCCGAGAATGCATATTTTAAATGAGGCGCGGCTTCTTGAGTTCCAACTTTGGAGGTTTTTCGATCGATGGGGTTGGTCGAGTTAGTGAACTTCCGAGCTCCTCGAATGGTTTACGAATAAAAATTGGCGGGAAGCATCCATGTGTCGTACGTAGTCGCATGCTCTCCATTTAGTTCGGAAAGCTTGAATCAAAAGCAGTTCCAATGGATTGGGTGGATAATTTTCTCGAAAAGTTCTACTCACGCACGAGTCAATGACGTCAACTTGGAAACAATTTTCAGCGTCACTCGGATATTTTACAGATCGAAAGATATTGAATGTTACTTGCTCCTCTTGAACACGTAGAGTAAGCCTCCCCTTTTCCACATCGATCAAAGTTCGGTCGGTCGCCAAGAACGGTCTTCCCAAGATAATCGGGATATCTTGATCTTCCTCCATATCGAGCACAATAAAATCCGCTGGGAAGATAAATTTGTCAACCTTTACTAACACGTCCTCTATTACTCCCCTTGGATATTTGATAGATCGATCCGCTAATTGCAAGGAGACCGTCGTCGGCTTGGCTTCCCCAATGTCCAGATTTTTAAAAATAGAAAGGGGCATAAGATTTATGCTGGCCCCGAGATCGCATAGGGCTCTTTCAAAAGACGAATTTCCGATGATGCAAGGAATGGTAAAACTTCCCGGATCTCTCAATTTAGGTGGGAGCTTCTTTTGTAAAATAGCGCTGCACTCCTCCGTTAAAGCGACCGTCTCATATTCCTCGAGCTTTCTTTTGTTTGACAAGACTTCTCTCATGAATTTAACATAACTCGGCATTTGTTCCAACGCGTCGGCAAATGGAATGTTTATGTGCAATTTCTTGAAGACGTCGAGGAACTTTGAAAACTGCTTGTCCAGTTTTTGCTTTTGGAAACGCTGTGGGAATGGGATTTGAGGAGTGGGTTGAGTAGTCGATACTTCCTTTTGATTGGGCGCCTCATCCTTTTTCTTCTCATTTTGCTCGATCGGCTGTTCTTTGTTATTGATAGGTTGCCCTTTCAACTCCTTTCCACTTCGCAATTCGATCGCTTGCACATTTTCCTTTGGTTTCATTTCGACTGCGCTGGGCGATGCACCTTGAGACCGAGAAGATAATAAATTAACAATCTGTCCCATTTGTGTTTCTAGATTTCGGATGGAGGTAGAATGATTTTGGAGGGTCGTCTCGATGCGGGTCATGAATTGGCTCGTGTTAGCCGCCAATTGAGCAAGAGCATCTTCCAATGATACCTTTGGTGATTGAGGGGGATCTTTGTGGGAAATTTCTTGTGAAGTGAGCTTGTGGAGGTTTCAAAGCTTGCCCGTTTCTCCACGGAAAATTTTATTGATTTCGCCACCCTTGATTATAAGTGCTGGGGTAAGGATTATTCTGTCGATTTCCATTGCCCACAAATTGAGCTTGCTCCATCTGATGTTTCTCGAATGGGTTTCCAACTTGACACTCCGCGCTCGGGTGTGATCCGTTACACCAATTGCATGTCTCAATGGTAACGGGGGAAGGTGCGTGCGAAAATGCTTGGAGCTGTTGGGTCAAAGCGGCGACTTGAGCTGACAATGTGGAAATCGGATCATTACTTGAAACTTCCATAACTCGCTTCGGCGTCAATCTTTTCGATGGCCATTGATATGCATTTGCGGCCATAGCTTCCAACAGCGAGTGTGCCTCGGCCATAGTCTTTCCCATCAAGGCCCCACCGGCGGCCGCATCTACGAGAGTGCGTGTGGAAGCACTTAAACCATTGTAGAACGTCTGAATCTGAAGCCAATCAGGAAGTCCGTGATGAGGGCATCTTCGTAACAAATCTTTATATCGCTCCCACGCCTCGTGGAGCGATTCCATATCGTACTGACCGAAAGTGGTGATCTCGTTTCTTAATCTCGCCGTCTTAGAAGGTGGAAAGAATTTGGCAAGGAAGGCTTGCGCTAACTCTGCCCATGTTGTGATCGACCCCGGCGGTAAGGAATTTAACCAAAATTTCGCTTTATCCCTCAAAGAGAAAGGGAAAAGCCTCAATCGGATGGCATCGTCGGTGACACCATTAGTCTTGAACGTGTCACATATCTCAAGGAAAGAAGAAATATGAGCGTTTGGGTCGTCATTCGGCGGATCCACGGGAATTGGCTACTTTGCACCATCCGAATAATAGCAGCTTGATCTCAAAATTATTGGCTTGGATTGTGGGACGCCGAATTCAGAAAAGTTTGTGTTGATGCGGCATGGCATAGTCTCGAAGATCTAGTTAGGTTGAACTTGCCGCACATGGTTATCTCCTCCTTGGATTTCGATATTTTCGGCCATGTTGACCGTAAATGCTGCAACTCTCTTTTCTCCTTCTTGTTCCTTCGAAGAGTGCGCTCGAGCTCGGTATCCAAAGGTAGTAGGCCTTCGTTACCGAGTTTTCTCATGCACTACGCGAAAGGTCCTGAAAGGAAAAACAAATAAACGAAATTAAATACACAAAAATAAAAATAAAAACGTTCAAATTAAGACTAAAAATACTGAAATCGATATTAGAAAATTTCAGTCCCCGGCAACGGCGCCAAAAACTTGTTGCGATATTTCTTACACGCAAGTGCACGTTATCGTTTACAAGTAATAAAGTGATAAGTAGAGTATCGTTCCCACGAGGACTGAATTACTAACTACCGATTTTGTGTATTCTAGTTTTATTCGAACAATCGAATTTGGGTTTTGCAATTAATAACTAAAAGAATTAATAAGAGACTAAACAGTAGAAAACGATAGCTAGAAGAAAGGGAAATCAAATGATGAACAAGTCTAGGATTCTGAATCCACCTCGGTTTATCCGAATTTACTCTCGATTATCCGTAATAAATAATTTTCCCAATTTATTGAAGGCGGAGATTGCTAATATATTCTACCGCCTCTCCCGAGGTCAATAGATTTGTCTAAAGGCGAATAACGCACTCTATCCCTAGGTGAATTAATTCGTCAATAGGCGAAAAGCATAAAATCTCCAAAAGGCCACGTAGTTCCTATGAGTATATTCCTATCTCACAGAATAAAACGGTCCTCACCAATAGTTCCTCACCAATTCTCCTCTCCCGATTCGAATTGAATGATTAAATCAATACAACTAGTGGCCAGATAATTGCAAGCATTAAACACAATTGGGAAAACTCAACAAAAAGGTAATTAATTGGACTATCTCAAGCAATTCGTCAAAACATAGGTTTCATCAAAACCCTAGATTAGGGTTTTAGCCTGACATACTAATAATTGAAAATACAGAATAAATGAATGAAAGCATTAAAATCAAACGCAGATGAAGCTCGGATTCCTCCGTACTTCGGCTTCCGCCCTCTGCTCTTGAAGTCTTCCGCTTCCCTCCTCTTCTGCCGTCTCCAAGCTTAAGATCCAAAAGATAAAAAATCCAAAGATAATTAATTAGGGTCTTAAACCCTATTTATAGCTCAGCACATCCTCCAAATCGCGTCCGTATGAGTAGGTCGGCGGCTTAAGCGGCCCAAATCCGCGCGGACATACAAAAACCGCCAAGTGTGCCGCGGCGCACTAAATCATCTTGCCGCGGCACATTGCTTTCAATAGGATGCACAGGCGTCCTTAAATTCTTACATGCGCGGCTCACAGGTGTGCCGCGGCCTGAGTCTGAGTCACTTAGTGCTCGGTGGTTGTCTTCTGTCTGCGGCCTGCTTCCTTGTGCCGCGGCTCATAGCTCAGATTTGCCGTTTTCGCCCGTTTTGCCTCGTTTTAGCTTTCAGACTTCAATTTCCTGACAAATATACAAAATTAAGGCATTAAAGGCTCATTTAAGCAATTTAACTCTCCAAAATAATACAAAATAATGATAAATAAGCGTATAAAAATACGCATAACAATGACCATTTTAGCCCAAACCGTTCAGCTGAATAACCCGAACCCAAACACGGATGCCTTGCTTCAGAACGTAATCCGTATGCACCCTCCACGATTTGGCGGTGCCACAGACCCGTTAGGATGGGAGGATTGGCTAGCAGAATTGGAAAAGATTTTCGAAGCGGTTGATTGCCCCGAAGTGAGGAAAGTACCAATTGCTCAGTATTTCCTTACCAAGGAGGCCGCCACGTGGTGGAAAGTCATCAAGCCACAGGATCGTGTTGCCACGTGGGATGAATTTAAGGAGCTTTTGGAGGCCGAGTTTTGTCCTTGGCCGGTACGAGAAGGCCGAATCCGAGCCTTTTTCGAGGCTAACCCACAGAATATTCCCGTTTCGCAAGCGATCGTAGAGTACAACCAACAATTGATCCATGTGAAGGATCAAGTGCGTAACGAGCGTGACAAGATCCGTTACTTTGATATGCGTATGAATATGGACTTACGGAGGTACATGGTCGGATTTGCTTGCACCACACTGAAGGAATATCAGGATAGAGCTTTAGCCCATGATATGTTGAACCCCGACAACGATACCGTTGAAGAATCAAAGAAGCAGAAAGTCGCGGGGAATTTTGCTGGCTCTAAGAGTAGCAACTTTCAGAGGTCACAGACGACTAACCGTTCTGCCAGAAAGTCGTCACATTCTAATAAGGGAAAGAGGGGTTACCGTCCTACTCCGGGTACCACAAACCGCACGGTGGCTTGCTATAATTGTGGCCGTCCAGGCCACATTAATTTGGAATGCAACTTTCCACCATTGAAGTGTCATACATGCGGACAGATGGGACATAGAGCGGCTTATTGTTCCGAGCCGAATCAGACTTTGGACACTCTGGCTTCTGCCCCAGCACCACTTGATCAAGGTATAAATCAGCAACAATCTTTTGGTCAACCTCAGCAGAATTTCGGGAGGGGCCGGGGACGGGGTCAGAATGCTGGAGGGGGAAACTCTAGCGTCGGTTCGGTACAACCACGGGTTTATGAGATGCGTCGAACAGACGAACCCGACGCGGCGGTGGCTTTAGGTACCATTCATATTCTATCTCATCCAGTCCGCGTACTTTTTGATTCGGGTGCTACACATTCTTTTATTTCCTTAGAGTGTGTACGCCGTTTGAATATAACTTGTATGACTGCTTGCGATCCCTTCATCGTGAAACTGCCTAGCGGGGATAGAATTGTGGGGAACCGGGAGATTAGAGATTTTCCGGTGATTATATCCGATATAGAATGGTTCTCGAATCTGATTGTAGTTGATATGGAAGGCGAGGACGTGATCCTCGGTGAGGATTGGCTTGATAGTCATCAAGCGATTATGAATTACCGTACCAAGGTTATCACCATGATGACTAAAGACGGATCTGAGTACTCATTTTTGGGGCGTAAGTCGGGACTATACAAGTTACTTATCAGTGCCATGAAGGCCGTAAAACTTTTGAATAAAGGTTGTACGGGCTATTGGTGTTATGCCTTGAAAACGGAAGGAAACGAAGTCGATTTCTCTACGATTCCGGTTGTTAATGAGTATCCCGATGTTTTTCTGGATGACCTCCCGGGATTACCGCCAGATCGGGAGATAGAATTTACCGTGGACTTAGAGCCAGATGCGGCTCCGATTTCTAAAGAACCTTACCGGATGGCACCTTTTGAGATGCAAGAATTGAAGAATCAATTGGGAGAACTTCTGGAAAAAGGGTACATCAGACCGAGCGCTTCGCCTTAGGGCGCGCCTGTCCTTTTCGTGAGGAAGAAGGATGGTTCACTACGTTTGTGCATCGACTACCGTGAGCTGAACAAAATAACCATCAAGAACAAGTATCCTTTGCCTCATATAGATGATTTATTTGATCAATTGCAAGGGGCTGCAGTTTTCTCGAAGATTGATTTAAGATCCGGGTATTATCAACTCAGGGTGAGGGAGTCTGATGTTCCGAAGACGGCATTTCGGACGAGATATGGGCATTATAAATTTGTAGTTATGCCTTTTGGGTTGACTAATGCACCGGCAATATTCATGCAGTTAATGAATAAGATATTCATCGAGTACCTCGACAGGTGTGTAGTCGTCTTTATTGACGACATCTTGATCTATTCTCGAGATAAGGAGGAACATGCCCGACACTTGCGTTTGATATTAGACATTTTGAGAACCGAGCACCTCTATGCAAAATTCTTGAAATGTGAGTTTTGGTTTGAAGAAGTTGTGTTTCTCGGCCATGTGATTTCGGCCGAAGGGGTTCGTGTAGACCCGCAGAAGATTGAGGCAGTGCTAGATTGGGCACCGCCTAAAAATGTTAAGGAAGTCCGTAGCTTTTTGGGCCTTCTTTGGTATTGCAAGCGGTTTGTCGAGGATTATCAAAACTCGCTCGGCCGCTTACGAAATTACTCCGGAAGACCGAAAAGTTTATTTGGACGGATGAGAGACAATGAGCTTGAAGAATCAAGAGACGTTTGACTTCAGCGCCGATTTTAACCTTACCACATGGTAGTGAGGGCTTTGCAGTTTATAGTGACGCTTCGGGTCAAGGTCTGGGCTGTGTACTTATGCAGCATGATAAGACGATAGCTTTTGCGTCACGATAATTAAAGCCTTATGAGATGAATTATCCTACTCACGATTTAGAGTTGGCCGCAATTGTCTTCGCACTCAAGATTTGGCGGCATTATTTGTATGGTTCATCGTGTCGAATTTATACCGATCACAAGAGCCTGAAATATATTTTCAGTCAGAAGGAGCTGAATATGAGACAGAGACGTTGGTTAGAGTTCATAAAGGATTATGATTTGGAAATTCTTTACCACCCCGGAAAAGCCAATGTCGTTGCGGATGCTTTGAGCCGCAAATCGGCATCTCTTCAAATGCTCGAGGTTCTTACATCTCAGACGAAAATTCATCAGGATTTAATTGAACAAGGGATAGAAGTTTGGCTTCAACGAGTACAGGGACAGTTGTGTACTCTCGAAATTACTTCGTCCTTGGTTGATGACATCAAAGGGAAGCAGTGGAGTGACCCGATGATTTCTCAACTGAAGGAAGATGTAATTAAAGGAAAAGCTCTTGGCTTTATGGTTCACGAGGATATTATTCTGAGATTTCAGGGCAGACTTTGTGTTCCGAACGATTTAGAGTTGAGGCAGAGAATTCTCCGAGAAGCTCATGCTACGCCTTACTCAATCCACCCTGGGACGAGTAAGATGTACAAAGACTTGAAATGCAATTTTTGGTGGAATAACATGAAGAAGGATGTCACGGAGTTTGTACTACGGTGCTTGACTTGTCAACAAGTCAAGATCGAACATCAACGACCAGCGGGGTTGTTGAAACCGCTTCCTATTCCTGAGTGGAAGTGGAAAGACATCTCTATGGATTTCATCACTGGCATGCCGAGAACTCGGGCCAGAATGAATATGATTTGGGTAATTGTCGATCGGTTGACCAAGTCTGCACACTTCTTGGGTATTAAGTATACTTGGGGACCGGATAGACTGGCTCGAACCTTTATTGCTGAGATCGTGAGGTTGCACGGTGCCCCTAAGACCATTGTTTCTGATCGAGACGGCCATTTCGTATCGCATTTTTGGCAGGCCGTTCATCAGGCTTTGGGTACTGAGTTGAGATTGAGCACTTCCTTTCATCCTCAGTCGGACGGTCAGACAGAGAGGACGATTCAGACGTTGGAAGATATGTTGCGGGCTTGTGCCTTAGACTGGAGCAATGATTGGGGGCTTCACTTACCGTTGATCGAGTTTGCTTACAATAATAGTTAGCATGCGTCGATCAAAATGGAACCCTTTGAGGCACTTTATGGTAGGCGATGTAGGTCGCCATTGTGTTGGCACGAGGCTTCCGAGCTAATTGGAACAGAACCGGATATGTTGATGGAGACTAAGGAAAAGATTTCTATTATCCGGGACCGATTCCTGACTGCCCAGAGTCGTCAGAAATCTTATGCTGATACTCGTCGCCGACCCTTGGAGTTTGAAGTAGGGGATCATGTCTTACTCAAGGTGTCGCCAACCAGAGGAGTTTTCCACTTCGGGAAAAAGGAGAAACTTAGTCCGAGATATATCGGACCTTTCGAGATTTTGGACAGAGTTGGAGATTTAGCTTATCGCTTGGCGTTGCCTCCAGCTTTGAGTCACGTCCATAGTGTTTTTCATGTGTCTCAGCTGAGAAAGTACGTACCGGATCCGAGCCACATTATCGACTACAGTGAGATTGACGTAGCCAAGGATATTACCTTTCCGGAGAAACCCGTGAAGATCCTTGAGTGTCGCGAGAAACAACTTCGGCATAAGACCATTCCACTGATTAAAGTGCAATGGTCGAGACATGGAGTCGAGGAGGCGACTTGGGAGATGGAAGAGAAGATGTGGGTGGATTACCCCGAACTTTTTATTTCTTAAGTTTTGGGACGAAACTTCTTTTTAGAGGGGGAGAATGTAATACCCGTACTTTTATTGACTGTTTGACTTTGCCGTTCTCCTTATTTTGTCGCTCTGTAAATGCATGGAGATGTTGTTGATATTGTTATTGAGTTTCGTATCTTGTTTGGGTCTCGATCGGGTTGTTTAGACCTTGCGGAAGAGTTCTGGGCCAGAGCCATAGCGCACGCTAGGCCTAGGCTAACGCACGCTAATTCTGCTTGATTAGCGCACGCTAGCTTTGAGCCATAGCGCGCGCTAAGGTACCAGTCAGGTCAGAACCAGTGACTCGAACTGCTCTCTGGATTGACGGATTAACGCACGCTAGGAGTTCGTTAGCGCGCGCTATTCGTGGTTAGTAGCGCATGCTAATGGGCTGGTCGTCAGAAGCAGTGAGGTTTCCAGGTTTCTGGACTATCAGGTAGCGTACGCTAGGCTTCGGCTAGCGCACGCTAAAGCTGTTGCATAACGCACGCTAAGCCATAGCGGTAGCACGTGCTAATGGGCTGGTCAGCAGAGGCAGTGAGGTTTCAGACTTTCTGGACTAACAGGTAACGCACGCTAGGCAGCGGCTAGCGTACGCTATATATGTTGCGTAGCGCACGCTAGTGCTCAGTGTTAACGCATGCTAGCGGACTGAGACAGTGAACTGGGATTTTGGCAGGACACCAGTTAGCGCACGCTAGGGATGTTTCGTAGCGCGCGCTAACGTCTTATGACAGTAGCCATTGGACTACCAAGTGACCCGTTAGCGCACGCTAATATTGGGGCGTAGCGTGCGCTAGACTGGGACAGTATATAAGGGGACAGTCAACCCCTGCACTTGTCATTTCACATCATTTCCACTTTTTCCAATCGGGAGAGCTCGGGAGAGGCGATTTGGGGCGATTTGAGGTAGTCCTTCTTCAGATATTGTCATCTTGGGTTGGATAACAAGGATTATACAACATTTAGCACATTTCTATCCTCCGAATCAAGGTAAAAATCCTTAGAACCCTATTTTTGGGAATTTTGGGGTTTTTCGTAGATTCGTTTGATTTATCCATTTTGAAGATTGAGTACATTGAGATTATGATGTTTCTATCCTGTATGCATGCTTTTCCTACGATTTTACGGATTGGATTGTGCCGTTTTCGGACTTCTGAGAGTTTGGACGATTTTCCAACCTCTAGTTGTTTATCTGTGTATTTTCATGAATCGTAGATGGGTTTCGGGAGTTTCTTCGTGTAATTTGAATACGGATAATTGATTATCATATTCCTTGCGAATCGTTTAGGTGCCGGAAGCACGTTCTTGGACCTACCGAACTCATACCCTTTTTTCGTTTGTTTTCTCGATGTCTCAAAGGCAAGTATATATTTATGATCGTACGTTCTCGACTTTGAAAGTAGGATATATTAACGGCATGATTATTTATATCCACTCTGTGTAATATCCGCAAATTCGATTTCCGGTAATTTTTATTTTCCGGCGGAGGTCCGTTTCGACAACTCGCTTGTCGCTGTTTTGGAATTCTGAACCTATTTTGTTCTTGGAGTTTCTCCGCTTAGACGGGTCTCGATGATGTTTTTACGTAATTTCATCTTGTGTTATATTTTGTCTCATGTGTATTTGTCTCTCGTTAAACTCGTTAGATTTCGTCATTTTCTTACTTCCATGAGTTCGTATGATTGAGTAGAGCATGTTGTGAGTTTCGGATTGTTAATCCGACGTTGTATCGTGATTTTCGGATGTTTGGGCCGTTTGTGTAATTTCCTAGAAGTTTAGGGAATTTGTCCCTTGTTCGACTTTGGTTGTGCACCTCAGATCTTTTTGGGGTTCCGTACTTCCATTTCGTGTTATTGTTGCCCAAATATCGATTCCTATTGCTTTTATTCTCTTTAGGATCATTTTTCGTCATTTTTGGGACCCGAGGGGTGTGGGCGCGGCACAAGGATTGTGCGCATGGCCCACACATTACCGATTGTTGGCCAAGCGGGTGTCTGGTGTGCCGCGGCACAAGGTTTGTGAGCCCGGCACACAGTAGTCGATCTTGCAGCACACTTGTCCGGCGGCACACCGTGGCACTGCCGGTTAAAACCTCCTGTCTGCGTGCCCGACACGATCCGGCGATCTTGCGGCACATGCCGAGTCTGAGCCGCGGCACACTCCGAATGAGCCGCGGCACAACGAGCGGTCACCACCACCGGGCACAATTTTTGGCTGCGGCACGCGGTTTAGCTGAGCCGCTGCACACACAACGCTATATCTCGCTTCTTATTCGGCGAGAATCACTCATTTCCTCCCCTTCTTCAACCGTGCGAGAGAGAGAGTCTTGAGAGGGAGAGTTTCTCCATCTATCACTTAGTTGTGTAGATTTCTTCATCCCTTTTCGATCGGGTGGCTCGGATTGCGGATCTAACACGTGGTTTTGGATTTGAGTGCTTGATTCTTCAAGAGGTAAGCACTCCTTTGACCTAGTATGATTTTGGGGAGGGTTTGGTGGTAATCTTATGTTTTAATCCGAATTAGCCGATGTTGTTGTTAGATTTGATAGTATACTCGTGACCCTTGGTTTTCTTGTTTTTGATTGGGATGAAATCCGTTGTTCTACCATTGACCGATTTCATTTCCTTATGCACTCTTGGTGTCGATGAATTGTCCCAACGGTAGAACTAGGAGGAATTTCTTCGTATTCATGATGTGAGATTGATTGTATATCATTATTGTGTTAGGGCGGATTTGAGGATTGTTCGGACCTAAACCTATTCCTTCATCGTCTCCTTTGCGTCGTATTACCAAGGCAAGTACCTCGATATACGAATTGTAACTGCGTGAAATCATTGTTGTTGAAGTGTATGAGTTTATACGGATGTATATATGTATATATATATATATATATATGTATATGTATGTGTATATATTTATATGTATTATATATATATTTATATGTTAAAAATAAGTATGTATATACGTATATTGATTTACATGCTTATGTCGGTGATCGACGAGTGATGAATGCTAACACTAGTTGACGTACTCAACTTGGATTGAGGGATGAACTATAGTCATTCATATAATATAGTAAGGTTATATATATATATATATATATATATATATATATATATATATGTGCGGTATTGATTGGTTATGCTTGAACGCTTATTGTGATTGAGTTGATTAATAACGTGCGTGTTCCTGTCTACTTGTGTGGTTATGGACTGGCGGAGAAATTGTGTGACTTGATGTACCGAGTTGAAAATTGTTGTGACATTTGTTCATGTGCTGGATGTTTGTGATAATGTGGATACGTGTTGTGAGAAACGTCGTATCCGGAACCTCGAGGCGGGCGTGCACTCGGCACAGTGTATCTTTGCAATGTGCGGCTCCATATGGGTGGTGAACGCCGATGTCACCTAATGCGCGTGCAAGGCGGCTCTTGCGGGAGTGACGCCGGTGCGGTGACATGTTCAAGGAGCGGCCAACATGATGGAAGTGAACGCCGGTACAGTGCGCAGAGGCGCTGGCGAGCTTATTGGTTACGGGTATTTGAGTGATAGCTAAGACCCGTTCTGAAACGATGTTCGTATCTCAAATTCTTTCAACTCACTTTTAATGTTTGTCTTGATACAGCCGCAATCCGTGTTTTTGAAAGCTTGTTTCAAATTGTTTTTAAAGCGTTGGTATCGGGGTTAGTTAACCACGGAGGTTTGTGAAATCTCAGGGTTAATTAATCGGGGTCTTGAGCGAGGATATGTCGAATGAGAGTTACGTACCTTTGATTGTATTGTGGTGCTATTCTCGTATTGGGTCGAGGACCCTGTGGAATGTTGAGATGATTGGTTTCGTGATGATGTTATTTGGAATGGGTTGAGAACCCTGTGAGATGTTGTAATGATTTCGTTTGTGACGGTGTTCTATAAATTGGGTCGAGAACCCCAAATAAGTTGACTTGGTTTTTGTGTAATCGTTTTCCATACGTTGGGTCAAGGACCCGAGAGTTTTGAAATTATTTCCAAAAGTATTCCCATTCGATTTTAAAAACCCCTAAACGGCCCGAGTCAATAATAATGATTGCAAACTATCTTATCAAAATACTTTTCCTTTTACAAAAGGGATCTTCCTGACTCCTTGGGCTCGTTTAAAGTTTCATGAATGTTATTTTCCGTAAGGAGAATATGACTATGTGATTACCTTTCACCTCGTGTATGCATTGTTATTCTGTCTTGTTGTGGGAATGTATGGTTTGTGTTAAGGCTTCACGGCGGTTGAATTTTGTGTTGTTACTGTTCGTATATCTTGTATATTATGTACTTGCACTAGCAAAATTCCAGTTTGCTAACCCCCGAGTTTTCGGGGGGTGGGTGCCTGTTATGCGCTCAGGTTTTTGCAGCTCGGGTGCAGTCTCGGGATTGGCTTGGAAGGAGATGGAAGACGACGATGCTAATCACACCAGAGTCAGAGTCTTTTCTTTTGTATCATTTTGGTCGGTATTTCTCTGTCGTTCGAGTATTCACCCTTGCATGGGTGTAATTATCATTTATTAAATTGAGTTGTCATTCTTTTATGTGTTCAAGTTTATTGTTGTCATTGTAATATGAATGTCGTTAGTTTCGATTGGTTTATGACCTTGTCGATGCTTTGTATTAAATTTTGCCCCAGTCGGTCAATCTTTGAGTAGTCTTTTGGAGTTTAGCTTTGGTGGATCCTTGTGATAAGGGTCTACGGCGTGTGACATTCCGGTCGTATTCAGGGGTGTTACATTTATGGTATCGAGCTTAGGTTTGCGAAAAACCTAGGCCGTTGGGTCAAGTCCATGTCTTGCGTAAGTCGCGCGCATCGAATTGTGATTAGTATCGTGGTTCGACATCATCTTCCTAATCCGTGATGGTAAGCCTCCCTCGTAAGTCCCCTTATATACGTATTTGATTACATTGTGATAATATGCTTAATGTGAACTAGGAATTGGGACTTGTTGATGGTATTATCGTTTTAGGATATAACATGCGTATGTGGTCCGAGTATAAATGGTTATGTAGTATGCTTCAGAAGTCAAGTATAATTATCTGTTTGAGACTTTATTAGAATAAATTTATGAATGATAATTTTATCCGTTGCGTGAGTATTTTGAGATGACTTTTGTTATCTTGCAAACCGAGTTTTGATATTTTGGTCTTGCATATTTTGATAGTATTCTTGTGACGGTATTTGATATTTCATAAATGACTTTTGTGAGTATTTGAGAATATTACCGACTTCGGCCTTTTTGGCATTTTGATCATTTTTTTTAAGGAATTTTAGCCTGGTGGGTTCGGCCAGACGCAGTCTTATAGTATCTCGAATATTTTAAAGCAATGCTTTGAAATTTTCTAACATTGTGTAAAGCCATGATTTAATACCGTCATGTCAAATGGTCACGTATCTCGGTGGAGAATTCTTTCGAATAAACATTTTTGAAGAAGAGGAAAGATTTTCAAAATTTTGATATTTGGGACTCAACATTTTCGAAATATTTCAAATTAGTTACGAATTAATTGTCGATGTCTTTTTTTTTTTAATTTATTCATCACTCGAAAAAAATATTTATAGTCATAATGTAAACTTCCTCTTAGAAATAAAAGACGGTGTTTACAAGTCTTGGGCGCAACGTGACTAGCCCCTTTTTCAAAAATTTGTTTTCATTAAGTGCATACATATAATGATCGTCCTCGTCGAGGAACTCGAACTTGACTTCATAAAACTTTATGCTTTACGATATTACCGTTATTCTATAGATGTTAACTAAACCTTGCGTTGATAAGGGTGGTATCTGTATTATCGATTATTTGATAATGTCGAATGGTACTATCTGTATTAGTATGTCGAGCCTTGGCGGACGTAAGTGTGATGACGGAAGTGGAAACGACAAGGTGGTTCGTACGACAACTATCCATGCTACAGTGAGGGAGTATCGAGATCAAACGATATCCTATGAAATCTCCTCGATGTCGAGCCCACGAGCGAAGCAAAGAGACCGAGGGTATCGGGAAAATTTCTAGGCGGTGAGGAGACTAAGGCTCCCAAGCCCTTACGTTGTTCGAAAGCGTCATCTTCGCGGTCGGGAGTGAACGCTGAAATCCCAAACCGGCATCGGTGACTCGCGGTAAGAAGAGAAGATGTTTCAATCAGAATCGCTATCGGGGACATGTTCGTGCAAATTGTCCCTCTCCACTCTTGACTTGTTACCGGTGTGGGTGTGAAGGTCATCGGGAGAAACACTGTGAGACAGGTTTCGAATTGGCAAAGAATGCCCGAGAGAGAGCAGAGCTAGTAGTGGAGAATGTCCGAAACCTATGTTTCCTTCAAGAGCCTAACATGGGAGGATGAATATTTTGCAATATGTCCTAATTGTTCTTTGTTTTGAACAATCGTGACTTTGATCGTTCTTCATTTCATTGCTCTATATTTCCAACTCTTGTTGTTCTAAGTTTGGGATCGAAATACCTTTTAGTATGGGGAAGTGTATTACCGTACTTTCCTTGGTATTTTCGGCATTGTATGATTTTTCATTGTTGGTAACTCAATTATGATCCTCTCGACGATTTTAAACTATCTTGTTCTACTTAGCTCTGTAGTCCTCCGAACGAATTTGAGCTGTTTTGTTAAAACCGTGAATTATTGTGGTCTTTCCATATCTGAACCTAATTCTTGCAAATTTTGTTCTAACTATTATTCCCACGCGTGCAATTGACACTTCCGAATGTGTTATGAACTTGGATTGTGGTTGGTTGAGCTCGAAACATGATTCTCAGGACGTCTGAACTATTTTGTGATTTTCTTAACTCTGGGAGCTTTGGTATCCAAATTCATACCCCTTCACCTCAACTCATCGTGTTCCCATACATTTTTATCGCCTCGACTCACGTACCATATGCTCGCTAGGTCAGTTCATCGTATTTCTGGAACCTTGCATTCGCGCTTTGCTCGTGATGATTTGAAATGAGCAAGTAGTTATTTCCTTGATTGTTCGCCGCTCTCTATTTTAAGTTTCGGACGAAACTTCTTTTAGGAGGGTAGAATGTAATATCCGCAAATTCGATTTAGGTAATTTTCATTTTCCTGGAGGTCCGTTTCGACAACTCGCTTGTCGCTGTTTTAGAATTCTGAACCTATTTTGTTCTTGGAGTTTCTCCGCTTAGACGGGTCTCGATGATGTTTTTACGTAATTTTATCTTGTGTTATATTTTGTCTCATGTGTATTTGTCTCTCGTTAAACTCGTTCGATTTCGTCATTTTCTTACTTCCATGAGTTCGTATGATTGAGTAGAGCATGTTGTGAGTTTCGGATTGTTAATCCGACGTTGTATCGTGATTTTCGGATGTTTGGGCCGTTTGTGTAATTTCCTAGAAGTTTAGGGAATTTGTCCCTTGTTCGACTTTGGTTGTGCACCTCAGATCTTTTTGGGGTTCCGTACTTCCATTTCGTGTTATTGTTGCCCAAATATCGATTCCTATTGCTTTTATTCTCTTTCCAGATCATTTTTCGTCATTTTTGGGACCCGATGGGGGGTGTGGGCCGCGGCACAAGGATTGTCTTGTGCATGGCACACATTACCTGATTGTTGGCCAGCGGTGTCTGGTGTGCCGCGGCACAAGGTTTGTGAGCCGCGGCACAGTAAGTCGATCTGCGGCACACTTGTCGGCCGCGGCACACCGTGTGGCACTGCCGGTTAAAACCTCTGTCTGCGTGCCCGGCCGTCCGGCGATCTTGCCGGCACATGCCGAGTCCGAGCCGCGGCACACTCCGAATGAGCCGCGGCACAACGAGCGGCCACCACCACTGGGCATTTTTGGCTCGTGCCGCGGTTGATTTAGCCGAGCTGCGGCACACTGGCCATGGCGCTATATCTGCTTCTTATTCAGCGAGAATCACTCATTTCCTCCCCCTTCTTCAACCGTGCGAGAGAGAGAGAGTCTTGAGAGGGAGAGTTTCTCCATCTATCACTTAGTTGTGTAGATTTCTTCATCCCTTTTCGATCGGGTGGCTCGGATTGCGGATCTAACACGTGGTTTTCGGATTTGAGTGCTTGATTCTTCAAGAGGTAAGCACTCCTTTGACCCTAGTATGATTTTGGGGAGGGTTTGGTGGTAATCTTATGTTTTAATCCGAATTAGCCGATGTTGTTAGATTTGATAGTATACTCGTGACCCTTGGTTTTCTTGTTTTTGATTGGGATGAAATCCCGTTGTTCTACCATTGACCGATTTCATTTCCTTATGCACTCTTGGTGTCCGATGAATTGTCCCAACGGGTAGAACTAGGAGGAATTTCTTCGTATTCATGATGTGAGATTGATTGTATATCATTATTGTGTTAGGGCCGGATTTGAGGGGATTGTTCGGACCTAAACCTATTCCTTCATCGTCTCCTTTGCGTCGTATTACCAAGGCAAGTACCTCGATATACGAATTGTAACTGCGTGAAATCATTGTTGTTGAAGTGTATGAGTTTATACGGATGTATATATGTATATATATATATAGGGGTGGGTTATGGAGTGAAATGGTATAAGTGTAAGAAATAGGAATGATTGTAAGCCATTGATCCTTGGAGATTAATGGCCCAGATTTCGTTCTGGTGTGCTAACACGAGAAACTAGGAGTGCTAACGAATTTAATTATTGGGGGTATCAATGTAATTTGACTAATTTCACTTATGGGAAGTTCCTACAATCATGGGAAGTTCCTGTATTCATGGGATTTTCATATTTTAGGTTAATATATATTTTTATGGGATTTCATATCTTTTAGTCGTTCAAATATTTTATATTTTTGGTGTATTTATTTCTATTTTTTTTAAAATTAACATTATTTTTTTCTATTTGATTTGTATTTTTAAAAATCGGAACTGTTGTGCTAACCATTTGTTTTGTGTGTGCTGCAAATTGAAAAACAGAGTGCGAATCTGATTATGTTCCAATTATGTGATTTTTTTGTTATGCTTTATCTTGTACAATACAGTCAATTTTGATACAAAATATATTACCTAGCACACTAAGATATATGTTCCAAGATATATATACATGGTATAATATCTATCACGTGTTACGATAAGCACCACAATTTATATTACCTCGCACGATATTCATATCAACGTTGCACATATCTGTTGAATAGTAATTTACCACAAGTTATATAAACTAGTACGATAAGCACCACAAGATATATTACCTAGCACACTATTCATATCAACGTTGCACAGAAGGTATAATACCTATCATGTGTCACAACATAAGCAGAAACTTGTACAACATTAATTTACCTAAATTCAAAGTATACCAATTCAAATTATTTATCTTCCAAAAAAATAAAGCACAACACATGTATTAAAATTGACTGCATTGTACACAATAAAACATAACAAAAACACATAATTGGAACATAACTTAATCGCACTCTGTTTTCCAATTTAAGACACACAAAACAAATGATTAGCAGATTCCGATTTTTAAAAATACAAATCAAATAGAAAAAAGATAATGTTAGTTTTTAAAAAATAAAATAAATACACAAAAAATATAAAATATTTGAACGACTAAAAAAAATAAAATCCCATAAAAATATATATTAACCTAAAATATGAAATCCCATGAACATAGGAACTTCCCATGATTGTAGGAACTTCCCATAAGTGAAATTAGTCAAATTACATTGGTACCCCCAATAACTAAATTCGTTGGCACTCCTAGTTTTCCGTGTTAGCACACCAGAACGAAATCTGGACCATTAATCTCCAAAGATCAATGGCTTACAATCATTCCTATTTCCTACAAAAAAAAGCTTTCCTACCTGAACCTATCCCTATATATATATATGTATATGTATGTGTATATATATATATGTATTATATATATATATTTATATGTTAAAAATAAGTATGTATATATGTATATTGATTTACATGCTTATGTCGGTGATCGACGAGTGATGAATGCTAACACTAGTTGACGTACTCAACTTGGATTGAGGGATGAACTATAGTCATTCATATAATATAGTAAGGTTATATATATATATCTATGTGCGGTATTGATTGGTTATGCTTGAACGCTTATTGTGATTGAGTTGATTAATAACGTGCGTGTTCCTGTCTACTTG
The DNA here is from genome assembly GCA_033398695.1 of Orobanche coerulescens. Lineage (NCBI taxonomy): Eukaryota > Viridiplantae > Streptophyta > Magnoliopsida > Lamiales > Orobanchaceae > Orobanche > Orobanche coerulescens. The sequence goes on from CM065808.1 coordinate 179,528,785, forward strand.
TGTGGTTATGGACTGGCGGAGAAATTGTGTGACTTGATGTACCGAGTTGAAAATTGTTGTGACATTTGTTCATGTGCTGGATGTTTGTGATAATGTGGATACGTGTTGTGAGAAACGTCGTATCAGGGAACCTCGAGGCGGGCGTGCACTCGGCTAGTGTATCTTTGCAATGTGCGGCTCCATATGGGTGGTGAACGCCGATGTCACCTAATGCGCGTGCAGGCGGCTCTTGCGGGAGTAGCCGGTGCGGTGACATGTTCAAGGAGCGGCCAACATGATGGAAGTGAGCCGGTACAGTGCGCAAGGGAGGCGCTGGCGGGCTTATTGGTTACGGGTATTTGAGTGATAGCTAAGACCAGTTCTGAGAACGATGTTCGTATCTCAAATTCTTTCAACTCACTTTTAATGTTTGTCTTGATACTGAGCCATGATCCGTGTTTTTGAAAGCTTGTTTCAAATTGTTTTTAAAGCGTTGGTATCGGGGTTAGTTAACCACGGAGGTTTGTGAAATCTCAGGGTTAATGTCGGGGTCTTGAGCGGGATATGTCGAATGAGAGTTACATGCCTTTGATTGTATTGTGGTGCTATTCGTGTATTGGGTCGAGGACCACTGTGGAATGTTGAGATGATTGGTTTCGTGATGATGTTATTTGGAATGGGTTGAGAACCACCTGTGAGATGTTGTAATGATTTCGTTTGTGACGGTGTTCTATAAATTGGGTCGAGAACCCCAAATAAGTTGACTTGGTTTTGTGTAATCGTTTTCCATACGTTGGGTCAAGGACAGAGTTTTTGAAATTATTTCCAAAAGTATTCCCATTCGATTTTAAAAACCCCTAAACGGCGAGTCAATAATAATGATTGCAAACTATCTTATCAAAATACTTTTCCTTTTACAAAGGGATCTTCGACTCCTTGGGCTCGTTTAAAGTTTCATGAATGTTATTTTCCGTAAGGAGAATATGACTATGTGATTACCTTTCACCTCGTGTATGCGAGTGTTATTCTGTCTTGTTGTGGGAATGTATGGTTTGTGTTAAGGCTTCACGGCGGTTGAATTTTGTGTTATTCTTATCGTATATCTTGTATATTATGTACTTGCACTAGCAAAATTCCGGTTGCTAACCCGAGTTTTCGGGGTGGGTGCTGTTATGCGCTCGAGTTTTGGCGGCTCGGGAGCGATCACGGGATTGGCTTGGAAGGAGACGGAAGGCAGCGATGCTAATCACACCAGAGTCAGAGTCTTTTCTTTTGTATCATTTTGGTCGGTATTTCTCTGTCGTTCGAGTATTCACCCTTGCATGGGTGTAATTATCATTTATTAAATTGAGTTGTCATTTTTTTCTGTGTTCAAGTTTATTGTTGTCATTGTAATATGAATGTCGTTAGTTTCTGAATTGGTTTATGACCTTGTCGGTCTGCTTTGTATTAAATTTTGCCCCCGGTCGGTCAATCTTTGAGTAGTCTTTTGGAGTTTAGCCTGGTGGATCCTTGTGATAAGGGTCTACGGCGTGTGACATTCCCGGTCGTATTCTGGGGGTGTTACACTCTGGGGCGGACCCATGAGGGTTTCGTAGCCTCTTGGTGCGATTCCACGGATGATATGAACGAACCACTCTGGGATGGACCGATGAGTCCTCTGAGGGTTCCGTAGCCTCTGGTGCGGTTCCACGGTATTCATATATGTATTGATGTGATGCTATGAGATTTAGTTATTCCGGAATACGAGTCTTGAATTGATGAATTGACGGTTACATTTACTTTATTATCGAGGAGTATTGTGTTTCATACTTAATATACTTGCACTAGCTATTCGACGGCTAACCCCTTTATGGGGGAAATACTTTTTATGTATTTCAGGTTCCAGGAGAGTGGACAGGCAGGTATCGGGTCGGCATGAAGATGGTGGGCAAGTGTGATACTGTGTCTTTCCTCCGATTATGTTTTGAGTCTTCCATTCAGTGTTGTTGTACTGGAATGGTTATTTAATACTCGAGTATTGTTTTCCATCTTCCTTGATGTTCCGGCCTGTGTGCCGAGGTTTTGATTTTGTACTGTGATGTATTTAGATACATTGGACATGGTTTGAATACCCTTTGTATCGTCTTTCATTTCATTGTATTTGGACCTTCTCGGTCAAATTTTATAGTTCCGCGTATGATTAGCCTTGTGGGTCCCTCGGTGGGGTTCACGACGCTGTAATATACCCTGAATAACTTGGGGGTGTTACACTAAGTATGATCTAGAATCAAAAGATATACCTGCTTCGGGCTTGAAGGCCACTTTACTGTCTGTAACCTTTAGAAAGTGGGCTTCATCTGGGCAATGCCTTTCACGATGTTGATAGTGGTCCATGTGTGGAAGCTTGCCAGTACAAAAAATGATCACGTACAAAAAACATAACATATATACAAAAATATAGACACATATTAATAAGTTGTAATCTAAAAGCAGATAATACCTACAAATTGAAGCATACTCGAAGCCTGAATTCAAATCAAATAAGCTAACTCAGGGCTAACTTTTGAAGTGAAGAAAACAGCAGTGTCCTCTTATGTTTCCTGCCACTTATCAAAATCAAAAGTTATCGATACTCCTATTTGATTCATGATAAGATATAATAAACCTGAGTGTTGTAAACTGTAATCGATGATTGATTACCGGCGGTGGAGGCCTACTGTACGATGGGAAATGTTGCAAGCAGAAGTGTTGCTTTTGCCTTTTCCAGATCAGTCTGCTTGTGACATCGCACATGTTCTGGTCTTTGCTTAGCACCTATCTTCTGCAGTCTGAATATTCGTCCCTTCCTTGAGTTCTGCATTAGTCATGCAAAAATTGATGGTAATCTGATTCACGTGAGCAGGCATAAAGGCTTCTATGTTCTTAATTTTAAAAGATAGCATACAACAACCACAGGATGAGTTAGAGAGGTTTGGGCCAATGATCTGATTTTGGTCTCATCATCATATTTCATGTCTTCTTCTGAGACATAATCTGAGTCATTGCAAGAATTCCAATCATCATCATCATCAGCATCTTTGTGAGCTCCTTCATCACCCTGTAAATAAAACAACAACTCGATAAATAAATTCCAAAAATGCAAAGCCCAAATGGTTAGAAGCATTTCCCAACTTACATCATTATTATCAATCTCTGCTATGCGCTTGAAACTATGCCACTTTATATCGTACTCATATTCACAAAGGAACACATCATCTCCTTCATTGCCAGTAACAGAGAATTTTTTCGGTGACATAACATAGCAATGCCTAATAACTGACATCTATAAAACAAACATCATTGCACATAGAAGAATAAGATAGGAATTTTCAAAATTTTCGCCTTAGAATATGAATCTGAACAACTCTTTCATGCTTTGCTCTGCCTTTGAGCTAAAACTATGGACACACATCTTATAAAGAGGCATTTACAACTTAACAGCAAAAGCATGTAAAGGTTCGTTGGCACCTTACATCTGAAGCTAAATAAACTCTGGAAACACACAATAGGGACAATGTTCTTATTATGCGATGCTTCTGATAAATCACAGAATAATCAGAAACCTTACTTAACATGTCAGTGGGATCAATACAGAAGGCACAAGCTAGCAATTTCGGTAAATGAATATAAGATGATAGAGATCACCTCAATATCGGCAAAATCATTAGTCCGATAAAGTTCCCTCCGCAAATTATGTGATTGTCTCCCCACAGCAGTCTCCTATGGAATAATATACCACCGAGCTCGGCAACAATAAGTATCATCCACTTCTTTCCATAAACTATACAGTTCGGCAATAAAAAAATAACACGAAACATAATTAAACCGACGATTGGCATTCACTGCAAAACTAAGACATGCACAAAGATTTGGAGTGGTGCAAAGAACTTAATGGGACAAACCTCTCTATGCGGGCAGCCCATAAATTGCTCGAAAGCAACTTCTCCCGAGCAGTCCTAGTCCTCTTTTTCCCCTTCAGTGGCTCTGGAAATTCCACTATTTTCCAGATTTTTTTACCTCCCAATAATTACAAATCCAATCCTCTTCCGGAACTTCCTTCAATGAAGGTTTCACGCATTTCAAGTGAAATCCATTCAAGCAATCATCACACTCAATCATAATCCGCCTACCAGCAGGCTTAAAACACACTCTGCATTCCTCCACCTGCTGAAATCGTACTCCAGCTCGTTGAGATTGGTGGCGGCGACTTCAGATTTAGAGGCAGACGTGGAGGAGAAAATGAGAAATGACAAGGATAGGGTTACAAATTAGTCAAGTCACGACTTCGCCAAAGTTTGCATTCCAATTTTCGGGGTCACAAATAGACGGTATTATGAAAATTTGTGGACAGGAATGCAAAAAAAATATTTAGACATTTTTTAGTAGAGAATTCTTTTTGTGTATTCGTAATAATATTTTATCCCAGATTATTGTATTTATTTTTTTAAAAAATATTTCTTGACGAACATCGTACTGATTTCAAGATATATTTGATTGAGTGATGTTCCCAAATTTTCAAAAAATAAAATAATAACTTGGTTAGAGATCTTAGCAAACCACTAAATTGGTAAATCTTAATGCTAGTCTTTATCTTGGATTATTGTTTATTTTTAAAAATATTTATCAACGATCCAACCATACCGATGTCAAGATATATCTAATTGAGTGATGTTAAATTTTCAAAAAATAAAAAATTAACTTGGTTAGAAATCTTAACAAACCACTACTAAATTGGTAAGTCTTAATGTAGTCTTTGTCTTTCTATTTTTAAAAATATTTATCGACGATCCAACCATACCAATGTCAAGATATATATCTAATTGAGTGATGTTCTAAATTTTCAAAAAATAAAAACTAATTTGGTTTGAGATCTTAAGAAACCACTACTACATTGATTAATCTTAATGCTTGGAGCTTTTTCGGATTATTGTTTCTATTCTTTTTAAATATTTATCAACGATACAACCATACAGATGTCAAGATATATCTAATTGAGTGATATTCCCAAATTTTTAAAAAATAAAAATTATTTTGGTTATAGATCGTAGCAAACTCTTAAATTGGTAATCTTAAGAATTAATGCTTTGTCTGGATTATTCTTTCTATTTTTAAAAAATATTTATCGACGATTCAACCTTACGAATGTCAAGATATATCTAATCGAGTGGTGTTCCTAAATTTTCAAAAAATAAAAAATTAATTTGGTAAGTGATCTTAGTAGGGCACTACTAAATTGACTAGTACACTAACTAGTGCTTTGTCCCGGATTTCTGTTTCTATTTTTCTTAAAATAGTTCCTGACGATCCAACCTTACGTATGTCAACATATATCTAATTGAGTGATGTTCCCAAATTTCTAAAAAAATAAAAAATTATATTGGTTTGAGATCTTAGCAAACCACTACTAAATTGACTAGTAACTAGTGCTTTTCATGAATTATTGTTTCTATTTTTTTTAAATATTTATCAACGATCCAACCGTATGGATGTCAATATATATCTAATTGAGTGATGTTCCAAACGTTTCAAAAAATAAAAAATTAATTTGGTTTGAGATCTTAGCAAACCACTACTAAATTGACTAGTACAATAACTAGTGCTTTGTCCTGGATTTTTATTTCTATTTTTCTTAAAATAGTTCTCGACGATCTAACCGTATGGATGTCAACATATATCTAATTGAGTGATGTTCCCGAATTTCCAAAAAATAAAAAATTAATTTGGTTTGGGATCTTAGCAAACCACTACTAAATTGACTAGTAACTAGTGTTTTTTACGAATTATTGTTTCTATTTTTTTAAAATATTTATCACCGATCCAACCGTACAGATATCAAAATATTCCCAAATTTTCAAAAAAAAAAAAAAAAATAATTTGGTTTGGGACTTAGCAAACCACTACTAAATTGACTAGTATAATAACTAGTGTTTTGTCCCGAATTTTTGTTTCTATTTTTCCTTAAAATAGTTCTCGATGATCCAACCGTACGGATATCAACATATATCTAATTGAGTGATGTTTCCAAATTTCCAAAAAATAAAAAATTATATTGGTTTGAGATCTTAGCAAACCACTACTAAATTGACTAGTAACTAGTGCTTTTCATGAATTATTGTTTCTATTTTTTTAAATATTTATCAACGATCCAACCATACAGATGTCAAGATATATCTAATTGAGTGATGTTCCCAAATGTTCAAAAAATAAAAAATTAATTTGGTTTGAGATCTTAGTAAACCACTACTATATTGACTAGTACAATAACTAGTGCTTTGTCCCGGATTTTTGTTTCTATTTTTTCTTAAAATAGTTCTCGACGATCCAACCGTACGGATGTCAACATATATCTAATTGAGTGATGTTCCCAAAATTCCAAAAAATAAAAAATTATATTAGTTTGAGATCTTAGCAAACCACTACTAAATTGACTAGTAACTAGTGCTTTTCAAGAATTATTGTTTCTATTTTTTTAAAATATTTATCAACTATCCAACCGTACAGATGTCAATATATATCTAATTGAGTGATGTTCCCATATTTTCAAAAAATAAAAAAATTAATTTGGTTTGAAATCTTAGCAAACTACTACTAAATTGACTAGTACAATAACTAGTTCTTTATCCCGGATTTTTGTTTCTATTTTTCTTAAAATAGTTCTCGATGATCCAACCGTACGGATGTCAACATATATCTAATTGAGTGATGTTCCCAAATTTCCAAAAAATAAAAAATTAATTTGATTTGGGATCTTAGCAAACCACTACTAGATTGACTAGTAACTAGTGATTTTCACGAATTATTGTTTCTATTTTCTTTAAAATATTTATCAACGATCCAACCGCACAGATGTCAAGATATATCTAATTGAGTGATGTTCCCAAATTTTCAAAACAATAAAAAATTAATTTGGTTTGAGATTTTAGCAAACTACTACGAGTTTTAGATAAAGTATGTGCTTTAGATAACGGTTTTAATATTCCGTTGTTTGAAGCATGACTAATATAAAATATTAAAAAACACTTGTCTGAGTCACACAACGGTTTTATGACACGTTGTGTGAAATGTAATAAAACAAGCATAGTTAAAAGCGCTTGTCTTATTTCAACAACGGTTTGACGTGGCATTGTCTTAAGCTAATTCCCACAATATATTTTTAAAACGGTTGTCTAATCATCCAAGTTTGCACAACACCAACGATAAAAAGTCTTGTCTGATTGTTTTTTCTAGACAACGGTTTTTAAACCGTTGTAATGTACTTGGATTACACAATACTTTTTCGAGTATGAAAATAAACTGTTGTCTGTTAATTTCAGCCAACACTTTTTCGGTCAACTGTTGTCTGATTGCATTTTCTCTGTAGTGACATAGTTTACCAAAAGCAGCATGGGTCATTCTTAAATTATCCACACAATCAACATCATTACGCGCTAGGAGTTGTGATACATTGTTGTCTGACAAATTACGAGATGAATGGACAACTAAGTTCATCACAACATGTCTATGATTTCAGCTCTCTTCCGCGATATGTTACTCATAATAATGCCCAAGCTACATATGTATATATTGTAATATCCGCAATTTTCGATTTCTAGTAATTTCTTTTTTCAGCGGAATTCCATTTTGACGACTCGCTCATGACCGTTTCGTCATTCTGAGAATGATTAATTCTACACTTTTTGACATCCGAGTTCGTTTCGGTGTCGTTTTGTTGAGTTCCGTGTTTTTTAGCGACTTTTCCGCGCTTGAGTTCGATTCTTGCGAATCTCGTTCAAAACTGCTGTTTCGAGTTTCCTGTAAGTCCGTTTAACTTTGTTAGACGTGTTGTGAACTTCGGTTTGGTTATTCGATCACGTATCGTGATTTTCGGGCGTTTTGGGCTATTTTGTAATTTCTTGAAAGTTACGGGTATCCGTATCTGTAATTGTTGTCTCAACTCATTTCTTGGTCGCGTATGATTAATTATGGTATTATGTTTTCATTTCGGGTCATTGATGTTGTCCGCGAACTTTTCGTCGTGTTCGTGACGCTTTCTAAATCGGGTCGCCGAGCCCTGGTGGTCGCATCGCTGACGGCTGCGGATCGCCGGACGACAGGGCACCGCCGGACAGTGCGGCAGAACCGCGTAAGCGCACGCTTCGGCCGGAAGATCGCGCCGCTAACGGCAGTATAGCGACGCTATCGGCCGCCTAAAGCACGCTATCGGGTGCAGGCGGGGGTTCGAGGTTACGATCGGGTCAGATCGGCAGTAGCGCATGCTACCGCTTGGTCGTAGCACACGCTAACCGGCAGGTAGCGCATCTTGTCGGCCGACTAGCGACGTTACAGGCGAGCTTTTAGTCCAGGTTACCGACAGTCGGCTAGCGCGCGCAGGATTCCGGTCGTAGCGCACGCTAGCGGGAGTCGGGTCGGCAGGTTGGTCGGCAGGTTTGGTCGGTGGTGCCGGGTCGTGCGGGCCCTGGCCGAGGGTACTCGGCCGATAGCGCACGCTAGTCCGGGAAGGCTAGCGCACGCTAGTTCCGGCCCAGTATAAATGTGACAGAACAGTCACATTTTCATTCATTTCTCACTTCCTTCCTCTTCTATCCGCGGCTGGCGATTCGTGGGTGGCGAAGCCATGTTGTTTGACAACAAATCCACGAAGTTCTTGAGTTCATAACATCAATAAATCATCCTATATCATCCTTTGATCCAGCGAATCAAGGTAATCTTTCTTAGAACCCTAATTTCGTGAATTTGGGGGGTTTTGCATTTTGTCCGATTCGTTCCGTGTTGTTGATTAATTCATAATGGGTATGATTAATCTTGGTAGTATTCTTGTGTTTAACATCATTTAATCCATTGTTCTTTGTCGAATCGAAGTATATTTCTTGATTTCCTTCGAATTGACTTTTTGGGGGATTTGTCCTCGATCTCGTTTTTCATCCGTTTTCGATGGATCGATTATGGTTAAATGATGTTGTTAAACATATTCTATGGATTGTATATCCATATTTCAACTTGGAATTCCGTTTTCGTGATTTGACGGGACGAATCGTGTTCTTGGCCGTTTTGGGGGAAATCCTTGAACTTTTGTCATTTGTTCTTTGAATTCAGCGGCTTTGGGTCGTACTTTGGAATTCATTTTCGTTGTTATTGTTTTTGTTCGTAGTTCATTGTTATGGATTATCGTTCGGTGGAGTCGGCGAGTTCGTAGTCGGTTCGTGCCAACCTACTTCGGCCGATTCTCCGCGTTGTGGTTATTCGAGGCAAGTACCTTGCCCATACTTTTCTTATTTTATGGATATGATGATCGGTGATCGTCTTGGTGTGTTTTTTTGTTTGAAATGAAGTTTCAATAGATTTCGGTTTGGCCTCGTTAAAGGCTCTCTTTCCAAACGCGTGTGTGTTTTGTGAACGGTGTGTTTTGGGAATTGATTATGATTTTGTCATTTTGAACGTTGAAGGCTTTGATGATGATACTCTTATTGTTTAAAGTTATGGAATCGTGTATTCCGTATTTAATCTTGTTATTGTGTTTTGAAGAGTTTGATCATGGTGTCGAGTTACTGGCCATCTCTAGTGAGTATTCTTAATGAACTTACATTCTTAGCATGTTAGTATTGCATGAGTAACGTGTGTGTGTGTGTGTATGCTCACTACGGGTTAGATCCGACGGGGTCTCGGTAGGGGTCCACAAGAGACGTGGATCGATGAGCTTGCTTTTAACCACTACGGGTTAGATCCGACGGGGTCTCGGTAGGGGTCCACAGAGACGTGGATCGACGGTTAATTGTGGTGCATTTTGCAAATGTGATTTGATTATGGCATTTCCGGAAATGAGTGCTTTTGAACGGTTTTCATGATTGCATGCATTGACTAAGTGTGTAAGAGGTAAGTTGTTCGTTTGGCCTACTTGGCTGGGATGGCTCTAGAGTATTTTGTTGTTTGTGTTAAATCCTTTAATTATGGATTTTGACGTTGGAAGACGAACCTTGTGGTCGTTCTTGTGTGCTGTGAGTTGATGAGATTTGGGGCTAAAATCCCAATGGTTTTGTAAAAGTCATTTTATGGATTTGGGGCTAAAATCCCAATGGTTTGGTAAATGTCATTTTTCGGAAAGTAAACCTTCGGGGCAGTGACCCCTTTTGTCTTTTGGATTTTGAAAAGTAGGATTTGATAATCCTAAATTGTTTTCTATTAAAACTCTCGATGGCATTCTAAACCGTTTTATAAATTATTTCCATTGATTTATGATATTTCGATTTTGAAAGGTTTTCTCAAACTCTTGCCTCGGGAAGTACTTTTCGTTTCGTTTGGATCTTTGAGGATTCCTGGTTATTGTTATTCGTGGAATGTGAATTGTATGGCTCGTATTTGCACTTTGTTCTTGCACTAGCAAAACAGTGGAGTTTTGCTAACCCCCGAGTATTCGGGGGGTGGATGTCTGTTTTTGCATTCAGGTTTTGGAGCATAACACAGGGTCGGCACGAAGGATGATGAAAGATGATCGATACTAATCACATGTGGAACCGTACATCGTGTATTGGTTCAGTTGTACTTTATTTTCCGCTGCTATATTTTTCCCGTTGTACGGGTGTGGTTGTGTTTTGACCCCTGCGTGGGCATGAGTTGTAATCGAGTTGTATGTTTTTATTGAAAGGCCAAATCGGTCTACTGAGTCATTTTAGCCTTAAAGGCATTGTCGAGATGTTTCGTGTTGTTACTAGCCTGGTAGATGTAATATCCGCAATTTTCGATTTTCGGTAAATTTCTTTTTTCGGACGGAGTCCGTTTTGACGACTCGCTCATGACCGTTTCGTCATTATGAGAATGATTAATTCTACACTTTTTGACATCCGAGTTCGTTTCGGTGTCGTTTCGTTGAGTTCCGTGCTTTTTAGCGACTTTTCCGCGCTTGAGTTCGATTCTTGCGAATCTCGTCAATCATTGCTTTGAGTTTCCCGCAAGTCCGTTTAACTTTTTAGACGTGTTGTGAACTTCGGTTTGGTTATTCGATCACGTATCGTGATTTCCGCGTTTTGGGCCATTTTGTAATTTCTTGAAAGTTACGTATCCGTATCTGTAATTGTTGCCTCGACCCGCTTCTTGGTCGCGTATGACTAATTATGGTATTATGTTTTCATTTCGGGCCGTTGATGTTGTCCGCGAACTTTTCGCCGTGTTCGCCCGTGCGCGGAAATCGTCGCCGAGCCACGGCGCTGGCCGGACGATTGCGGGCACCGGGACAGATGCGCGGGAACCGGCGTAGCGCACTCATCGCCGGAAGATCGCGCGCTAACCGGCAGTGTAGCGACGCTAGCTGGTCGACCAACGCACGCTATCGGGCCGGACAGTGGGGTTTCGAGGTTCTCGACTCGCCAGATCGGGCAGTAGCACGCGCCATCGGTCGTAGCGCACGCTTAATCGGGGGGTAGCGCACGCCGGCCGACTAGCGACGTTACAGGTAAGTTTGTTAGTCCAGTGGCTACTCGATGTGCCAGCGCGAAGCTTCCGGCCCGTAGCGCACGCTAGCGGGAGTCGGGTGGACCCGGTCATGGTCGGCACTGGTCGGTGGTGCCGGGTCATGCGGGCCATGGCCGAGAGTGCTCGGCCGGATCGCCGATAAGCGCACGCTAGTCCGGAAGGCTAGCGACGCTAGTTCCGCCCGATATATATGTCGAGCGATCACATTTCATTTCGTTTTTCACTTCCTTTCTTCTCCGTCTGCGGGTGGCGATTCATGGGTCATGAAGCCATGTTGTTTAACAACAAATCCATGAAGTTCTTGAGTTCATAACATCAATCAATCGTCCGTTATCATCCTTTGATCCAGCGAATCAATGTAATCTTCCTTAGAACCCTAATTTCGTGAATTTGGGGATTTTTGCATTTTTGTCCGATTCGTTCTGTGTTGTTGATTAATTCATGATGGGTATGATTAATGTTGATAGTATTCTTGTGTTTAACATCATTTAATCCATTGTTCTTCGTCGAATCGAAGTATATTTCTTGATTTCCTTCGAATTGACTTTTTGGGGGATTTGTCCCCGATCTCGTTTTTCATCCATTTTCGATGGATCGATTATGGTTAAATGATGTTGTTAAACATATTCTATGGATTGTATATCCATATTTCAACTTGGAATTCGTTTCGTGATTTGACTAACGAATCGTGTTCTTGGCCGTTTTGGGGGAAATCCGTGAACTTTCGTCATTCGTTCTTTGAATTCAACGGCTTTGAGTCGTGTTATGGAATTCATTTCATTGTTATTATTTGTCCTTCGTAGTTTATGAACGTGAGTTGGCGTTCGGTGGAGTCGGCGGGTTTGTAGTCGGTTCGGGCCAACCTACTTCGGTCGATTCTCCGCGTTGTTCTTATTCGAGGCAAGTACCTTGCCCATACTTTTCTCGTTTTATGGATATGATGATCGGTGGTCGTCTTGATGTGTTTTTTTGGTTATTTGAAATGAATTTTCAAAGGATTTCGGTTTGGCCTCGTTAAAGGCTCTCTTTCAAAACGCGTGTGTGTTTTGTGAACGTTGTGTTTTGGGAATTGATTATGATTTGATTATTTTGAACGTTGAAGGCTTTGATGGTATCCCTATTGTTTAAAGTTATGGAATTGTGTATTCCGGGTTTAATCCTGTTATTGTGTTTTGGGGAGTTGATAATGTTGTCGGATAAATGGCCATCTCTAGTAAGTATTCTTAATGAACTTACATTCTTAGCATGTTAGTATTGCATGAGTAACGTGTGTGTGTGTGTATGCTCACTATGGGTTAGATCCGACGGGGTCTCGGTAGGGCTCCACGAAACTGTGGAACCGCGAGCTTGCTTTTAACCACTGTGGGTTAGATCCGACGGGGTCTCGGCAGGGATCCACGAAGCTGTGGGTCCGCGGTTAATTGTGGTGCATTTTTACAAATGTGATTCGATATTGGCATTTCCGGAAATGAGTGCTTTTGAACGGTTTTCATGATTGCATGCATTGACTAAGTGTGTAAGAGGTAAGTGTTCGTTTGGCTTACTTGGCTAGGATGGCACTAGAGTATTTTGTTGTTTGTTTTAAATCTTTTATTTGTGGATTTTGATGTTGGGAGACGAACCTTGTGGTCGTTCTTGTGTACTCTGAGTTGCTAAGATTTGGGGCTAAAATCCCAATGGTTTTGTAAAAGTCGTTTTACGGATTTGGGGCTAAAATCCCAACGGTTTGGTTAATGTCATTTTTTGGAAAGTAAACCTTCGGGGCAGTGACCCCTTTTTGTCTTTTGGATTTTGAAAAGTAGGATTTGATAATCCTAAATTGTCTTCTATTAAAACTCTCGATGGCATTCTAAACCGTTTTATAAATTACTTCCATTGATTTATGATATTTCGATTTTGAAATGTTTTCTCAAACCCTTGCCTCGGGAAGTACTTTTCGTTTCGTTTGGATCTTTGAGGATCCTCGGTTATTGTTATTCGTGGAATGTCAATTGTATGGCTCGTATTTGCACTTTGTTCTTGAACTAGCAAAACAGTGGAGTTTTTCTAACCCCCGAGTATTCGGGGGGTGGATGTCTGTTTTTGCATTCAGGTTTTGGAGCATAACACAGGGTCGGCACGAAGGATGATGAAAGATGATCGATACTAATCACATGAGGAACCGTACATCGTGTGTTGGTTCAGTTGTACTTTATTTTCCGCTGCTATATTGTTCCCATTGTACGGGTGTGGTTGTATTTTGTCCCCTGCGTGGGCATGAGTTGTATTTGAGTTGTATGTATTTGTGGAAAGACCAAATCGGTCTACTGAGTCATTTTAGCCTTGAAGGCATTGTCGAGATGTTAAATGTTGTTACCAGCCTGGTAGATCCTCGAGGAGAGGGTCTACGGCGTGTAATATCCCTGAGTGGATTGGGGGTGTTACATAAATGGTATCGGAGCTTAGGTTGAGGAAAACCTAGGCTGTCGGGTCAAGTCGTGTTGTTTGAGTCTTGTTTCGTCGGATTTTATCTGACTGAGTCGTGTCGCGACGCGTCGTTTGAGTTTGTTGGTCGTGATTAGTATCGTGGGGCGATCATCATCTTCGTGCGACCTGTGGAAGTAAGTCTCCCTTCTTTGTGTTGTGCCTCGTGTGACACGAGCTATTTTTATGATTATTTGTTAAGTGGTGGAATCCTTATGTAGATTTTGATTTCACGATATGTATTTAGTCGACTCTCGTATTTGATTTATACGAGGAGTGTCGTCGCTTTGATGTCTTTTTATTGTTGTTTTTGTCCGTGGCTGATGAATTTCGAATCGATCTGCACGTTTTACAAGTTCTATTGTGGAAGCTTTGTGCTTATACGCGTTCGACTTGTTCACTAGCCAGTGCGGGAGAGTATTTTATCAGTAGTTTTGTTCTGAATGTGCTATTTTATCGTTTATTTCCGTTTAAAGACATGTATTGTCTTGATTTTAAACTTTTGATGCGTGTGCTAGGAGTTGTTTTAGTGAACGTCGATATGTGCGAGTTTTGGGCATTCTGGCCTATTGGATTTTTGAAAACCTTGAGTATCTTAGAAAAATAAATTTCGAGACATACTTTTCAAATGAGTTATTTTCTTGTGGTACATCCAAGGTGCCACAATGTATTTCAAAAGTTTTCTACTTCGAGGACCAAAATGCTTTGAGATATTTTCAATGTTTTAGAAACACTTTTAATTAGACCCGAGGGTCGAATATTCTGAAAGTTTTCACTAAGAGAAAGTGTCCTCATTTTTATCAAATGCGAAATGGTTTTCCCAAAGTCTCGATAACGACGTTTCACGTTTGTACTTTTTGAAAGGTGATTCTCAAGATCAATCGGTATTCTTCAAATTATTTTCAAAATGAGGTTTTCGTTTTTAAAACCTATCCATTCCCGTTTGAGGGATGGGTATGAATGTATGATGTTCGCGTTGTCATTTTGATACTTTCTCCCGAGTATGATCGAATTGGCGGTGTGAGCGTTGAGTCGCTTCCCACACATTGGTTGTGGTAGTCCCCTGTGAGAGGCGGAATGTTGGTATTGAATGTTGTCGCCTCATGGCGATTTCTGCGTTGTCGCGTATGTGCGAGCTGTTAGAGCTTGGTATGGTATGACCGTGTGCATCGGTGATCGTTCCGTTATGTGTCGATTGTTTAATGTCTTGTTACCTTGCTCCCGTTTTTGTGAATTTCGTGGACGAGGTCGGAGGTAATACCCGTACTATTTTGACTTCGGTATTTTCTCTTTCTCCAGTCTATCGATTCGCTCATGTTCGTTAATACTTTACGAACTTGTTATGTATTTCGGTTTCATCGTCCGAACGAGCTGTGATCTTGTTGTGGGTCGATCTGGTTATCGATGTGACTCTTTCGGGTTCAGTTCGATTCTTGTGAACCTTGTTCGGGAGTGACATCATCTGGTTCTATTAGTTCTTTTATTCGAAGTGGATCGGATTTGGAACTCTTATGTTTTCGACTCTGTCGACTCATTTATGTTCGTTGACATTTCTGAGCTTGTCCTACCCCTTGTTTATGTTTATCGAACGAGTGTGGTATTGTTTCGGAATAACTCGTTTGTCGTTGTGACTTTTTAATTGCTATTCCCTTTCCTGTGGATCTTATGTGAATGCACATCTTGTTGTTTTCACCGGATCATATATTGTCTCGAGTCGAGATGTGAACCTTGGAGTTGTTGTTTGAATTTTATTATCCTTCGTGATTCGAACATGATTCTTCGATTTTTGTTGTCTCGATCGTTGTGGTTCGATCGTTTGATTGTTCGTTTTTTATTGATCTCGTTCCGTGATTGGTGAACATTCAGGCTCCTTCGTAATTCCCTTCAGTTCGGGAAATTAGTTTCGTTTTCGATCTTCCAGCCCTTAGGCGGTGGAATTCCGTATTTGTTCAGCGTTTGGCTCGCGTTTTGATCAATATACCGTTAGGTTGGTCAATCGTATTGATTTTCGTTCGTTGTGTTTTGCGATTGTTCGGATAATTGACCTGATTGTATTATCCATTTGATGACGCTTGTCACTTGTTGGTTTTATTATATCCCTAACGGCGACGTTGTGTTGGTCGTCGTGGAGCGTGTTTTCACGCCGTACATTCCTTTGCGTTGTTTGTAACATTTCGCCGTTGGGCGTTAGTTACGCATTCTTGTGTATCTCGTTGAGTTTTTCCTGGCGGAATATTTCTTCTCCCTACTTGTTTTAAGTTTCGGGACGAAACTTCTTTTAAGGAGGGTAGAATGTAATATCCGCAACTTTCGATTTTCGGTAAATTTCTTTTTTCGGACGGAGTCCGTTTTGACGACTCGCTCATGACCGTTTCGTCATTCTGAGAATGATTAATTCTACACTTTTTGACATCCGAGTTCGTTTCGGTGTCGTTTCGTTGAGTTCCGTGCTTTTTAGCGACTTTTCCGCGCTTGAGTTCGATTCTTGCGAATCTCGTCAAAGCTTCTTGTTTGAGTTTCCCAAGTCCGTTTAACTTTGTTAGACGTGTTGTGAACTTCGGTTTGGTTATTCGATCACGTATCGTGATTTCCGGGCGTTTTGGGCCATTTTGTAATTTCTTGAAAGTTACGGGTATCCGTATCTGTAATTGTTGCCTCGACCCGTTTCTTGGTCGCGTATGACTAATTATGGTATTATGTTTTCATTTCGGGCCGTTGATGTTGTCCGCGAACTTTTCGCCGTGTTCGTTGCATGCGTTTTCGGAAATCGGGTCGCCGAGCCCTGGCGGTTGCGGGATCGCCGGACGGTTGCGGGATGGCCGGACGATTGCGGGCACCGGCCGGACAGATGCGGCAGAACCGGCGTAGCGCCATCGCCGGAAGATCGCAAGCGCTAACCGGCAGTGTAGCGCCGCTTGCTGGTCGACCAACGCACGCCATCGGGCCGGACAGTGGGGTTTCGAGGTTCTCGACTCGGTCAGATCGGCAGGTAGCGCGCTCTGTCGGTCGTAGCGCACGCTAACCGGCAGGGTAGCGCACGCTGCCGGCCGACTAGCGTACGTTACTGGGTAAGTTTGTTAGTCCAGTGGCTCTTTGGGCCAGTCGGCGCGCGCGAGCTTCGGCCGTAGCGCACGCTAGCGGGAGTCGGGTGGACCGGTCATGGTCGGCGGGGTGGTCGGTGGTGCCGGGTCATGCGGGCCATGGCGAGAGTGCTCGGCGATGCGGCCGATAGCGCACGCTAGTCCGGAAGGCTAGCGCACGCTAGTTCCGCCCGATATATATATGACAGAGCAATCACATTTCATTTCGCTTTTCACTTCCTTCCTTCTCCGTCCGCGGGTGGCGATTCATGGGTCATGAAGCCATGTTGTTTAACAACAAATCCATGAAGTTCTTGAGTTCATAACATCAATCAATCGTCCGTTATCATCCTTTGATCCAAATAATCAAGGTAATCTTCCTTAGAACCTAATTTCGTGAATTAGGGGGTTTTTGCATTTTTGTCCGATTCGTTCCGTGATGTTGATTAATTCATGATGGGTATGATTAATCTTGATAGTATTCTTGTGTTTAACATCATTTAATCCATTGTTCTTCGTCGAATCAAGTTATATTTCTTGATTTCCTTGAATTGACTTTTTGGGGATTTGTCCCGATCTCGCTTTTTCATCCATTTTCGATGGATCGATTATGGTTAAATGATGTTGTTAAACATATTCTATGGATTGTATATCCATATTTCAACTTGGAATTCCGTTTTCGTGATTTGTGGAGCGAATCGTGTTCTTGGCCGTTTGGGAAATCCGTGAACTTTCGTCATTCATTCTTTGAATTCAACGGCTTTGAGTCGTGTTATGGAATTCATTTCATTGTTATTATTTGTCCTTCGTAGTTTATGAACGTGAGTTGGCGTTCGGTGGAGTCGGCGGGTTCGTAGTCGGTTCGGGCCAACCTACTTCGGTCGATTCTCCGCGTTGTTCTTATTCGAGGCAAGTACCTTGCCCATACTTTTCTCGTTTTATGGATATGATGATCGGTGGTCGTCTTGATGTGTTTGTTTGGTTATTTGAAATGAATTTTCAAAGGATTTCGGTTTGGCCTCGTTAAAGGCTCTCTTTCAAAACGCGTGTGTGTTTTGTGAACATTGTGTTTTGGGAATTGATTATGATTTGATTATTTTGAACGTTGAAGGCTTTGATGGTATCCCTATTGTTTAATGTTATGGAATTGTGTATTCCGGGTTTAATCCTGTTATTGTGTTTTGGGGAGTTGATAATGTTGTCGGATAAATGGCCATCTCTAGTAAGTATTCTTAATGAACTTACATTCTTAGCATGTTAGTATTGCATGAGTAACGTGTGTGTGTGTATGCTCACTACGGGTTAGATCCGACGGGGTCTCGGTAGGGCTCCACGAAGCTGTGGAACCGCGAGCTTGCTTTTAACCACTGTGGGTTAGATCCGACGGGGTCTCGGCAGGGATCCACGAAGCTGTGGGTCCGCGGTTAATTGTGGTGCATTTTTACAAATGTGATTCGATATTGGCATTTCCGGAAATGAGTGCTTTTGAACGGTTTTCATGATTGCATGCATTGACTAAGTGTGTAAGAGGTAAGTGTTCGTTTGGCTTACTTGGCTAGGATGGCACTAGAGTATTTTGTTGTTTGTTTTAAATCTTTTATTTGTGGATTTTGATGTTGGGAGACGAACCTTGTGGTCGTTCTTGTGTACTGTGAGTTGCTAAGATTTGGGGCTAAAATCCCAATGGTTTTGTAAAAGTCGTTTTACGGATTTGGGGCTAAAATCCCAACGGTTTGGTTAATGTCATTTTTCAGAAAGTAAACCTTTGGGGCGGTGACCCCTTTTTGTCTTTTGGATTTTGAAAAGTAGGATTTGATAATCCTAAATTGTCTTTTATTAAAACTCTCGATGGCATTCTAAACCGTTTTATAAATTACTTCCATTGATTTATGATATTTCGATTTTGAAATGTTTTCTCAAACCCTTGCCTTGGGAAGTACTTTTCGTTTCGTTTGGATCTTTGAGGATCCTCGGTTATTGTTATTCGTGGAATGTGAATTGTATGGCTCGTATTTGCACTTTGTTCTTGCACTAGCAAAACAGTGGAGTTTTGCTAACCCCCGAGTATTCGGGGGGTGGATGTCTATTTTTGCATTCAGGTTTTGGAGCATAACACAGGGTCGGCACGAAGGATGATGAAAGATGATCGATACTAATCACATGAGGAACCGTACATCGTGTGTTGGTTCAGTTGTACTTTATTTTTCGCTGCTATATTGTTCCCATTGTACGGGTGTGGTTGTATTTTGTCCCCTGCGTGGGCATGAGTTGTATTTGAGTTGTATGTATTTGTGGAAAGACCAAATCGGTCTACTGAGTCATTTTAGACTTGAAGGCATTGTCGAGATGTTAAATGTTGTTACCAGCCTGGTAGATCCTCGAGGAGAGGGTCTACGGCGTGTAATATCCCCGAGTGGATTGGGGGTGTTACAGTAGATCCTTGAGGAAAGGTTCTATGGCGTGTAATATCCCTGAGCGGATTGGGGGTGTTACATAAATGGTATCAGAGCTTAGGTTGAGGAAACCTAGGCTGTCGGGTCAAGCCGTATTGTTTGAGTCTTGTTTCGTCGGATTTTATCTGACTGAGTCGTGTCGCGACGCGTCGTTTGAGTTTGTTGGTCGTGATTAGTATCGTGGGGCGATCATCATCTTCGTGCGACCTGTGGAAGTAAGTCTCCCTTCTTTGTGTTGTGCCTCGTGTGACACGAGCTATTTTTATGATTATTTGTTAAGTGGTGGAATCCTTATGTGGATTTTGATTTCACGATATATATTTAGTCGACTCTCGTATTTGATTTATACGAGGAGTGTCGTCGCTTGTGATGTCTTTTTATTGTTGTTTTTGTCCGTTGCTGATGATTTTCGAATCGATTTGCACGTTTTACAACTTCTCTCGTGGAGGCTTTGTGCTTATACGCGTTCGACTTGTTCAGTAGCCAGTGCGGGAGGGTCCTTGTGTCAGTGGTTTTGTTCTGAATGTGGTATTTGTTTTGTTTATTTCCGTTTAAAGACATGTATTGTCTTGATTTTAAACGTTTTGATGCATGTACTAGGAGTTGTTTTAGTGAACGTCGATATGTGTGAGTTTTGGGCATTCTAGCCTATTGGATTTTTGAAAACCTTGAGTATCTTAGAAAAATAAATTTCGAGACATACTTTTCAAATGGGTTATTTTCTTGTGGTACATCCTAGGTGCCACAATATATTTCAAAAAATTTCTACTTCGAGGACCAAAATGCTTTGAGATATTTTCAATGTTCTAGAAACACTTTTATTTAGACCCGAGGGTCGAATATTCTGAAAGTTTTCACTAAGAGAAAGTGTCCTCATTTTATCAAATGCGAAATGGTTCTCCAAAGTCTCGATAACGATGTTTCACGTTTGTACTTTTTGAAAGGTGATACTCAAGATCAACCGGTGTTATTCTAAATTATTTTCAAAATGAGGTTTTCGTTTTTAAAACCTATCCATTCCCGTTTGAGGGCTGGGTATGTATGTATGTATGATGTTCGCATTGTCATTTTGATGTTTGCTCCCGAGTATGATCGAGTTGGCGGCGTGAGCGTTGAGTTATTTTCCACACATTTGTTGTGTTAGCCCTCTGTGAGAGGTGGGATGTTGGTATTGAATGTTGCCATCTCGTGGTAATTTCTGCGTTATCGCGCATGTGCGAGCTGTTAGAGCTTGGTTTGGTATGACCGTGTGCATCGGTGATCATTCTGTTATGTTTCGGTTGTTTAATGTCTTGTTACCTTGCTCCTGTTTTTGTGAATTTCGTGGACGAGGTCGGAGGTAATACCCGTACTATTTTGACTTCTGTATTTTCTCGTTCTCCAGTCTATCGATTTGCTCATGTTCGTTGATACTTTATGAACTTGTTCTGTATTTCGGTTTCATCATCCGAATGAGATGTGATCTTGTTGTGGGTCGATCTGGTTATCGATGTGACTTTTTCGGGTTCAGTTCGATTCTTGTGAACCTTGTTCGGAAGTTGTAATACCCGGTTGTAATTCATTCATTTTCATTCAGTAATTATCAGTCTGTAATTGTCACTCAGTGTATTTTCACTCGATTATAATCATTCATCAATCATGTTCATTCACCGTGTTCACCGTTCGGAAAAACTTCGAGTTGTGTATCGTTATTGTTCATTGTTTCAACTTTCCTCATATGAGTTCGACTTTGTTAGATCACCATTAATTTTTGGTAACTCCAAAAATTCTAAATCTTTGCAATATTATAGAGCATCGAGTTAGCTTTCCAATGGTTCAAACGGTGAGTCAATCGGAGTCCGGACGAGAGAGTTATGGTCGTTTTAGCTCACCCGCTCATTTTTGAGCTTTTGGCGATCCGCCGACCGAACTCGGTCGTGTCGTCCGACACGGCCCGTGCCGTACTCGTCTGGAAATGCGAAGTCTCTGCCCACGAGGACTCGGCCGTGTCGTGCACGGCCGAGTGGAACTCTTCCGGATAAGCGAGCCGCTGACACGCCCGACCGTGTTCCAGACACGGTCGAGTCATCTTAGTCGCCGTCGGACGGGTCACTATCGGAAGGCCCTCGCGCCGCGACCGTGTCAAGCGAGGACACGGTCGAGTCCTGTCGGCGGTATGCGACACGGCCGTGCCGATCGGCACGGGCCGTGTCGGCGAGCGATCAACCCTATAAATTCGTTTTTGAGCATTTCACTCATTTCTTTCCCTTTACTTCACCTACAACCGAGAGAGAAAGCTTGAGGGAGGGTTTTCCTTCACAAATCATTTGATTGTTTGATTTTGTTCATCTCCTTTCGATCGTGAAGCTTAGGATAATCAATCTAACGCGTGTTCTTCGGATTAAAGTACTTGGATCTTCAAAGGTAATATTCTTCAACACCTTGGATTTCGATTTTTGTGTTGAGTTATGATGTTTTGGACGTTATAATCATGTTATATGAAGGGATATGTATATGATTATGAGTTTCTATAAGGATTCATTGGATTATTGAAGGATTATTCAAGAACACTTTGAATATCGAGTTGAAATTGGGGGTTTTCGATTAATTGTCGTTATAATCACGATTTTGGATATTCATAATGGATTATTGATCGTATTGGAGATGTTTTGTTGGTTTGAAACACTTCTTGGGGGAATTAATAGTGGCTTATTGAGATTTGATTGTAAACAACCGGAGTTTGGCCACAACGTATTCGATATAATGCCCCAATGAACTTAGTTTAATCGTATCGATGTTTTGAGTTCGTTATATTCGTGTTTGATTCGTATATTGAACGAGTTGTTGGATATTGTATAATTCAAGGTTGTTCGAGCGACCGATATCTCAATTAGGACGTTGTTCGTGGAAGGATAATTGTCACCGGTATTGAGTAAGTTGATTCTTACTCAGTTATAAGGATATTCATTTCCTTTTGTTGTTGTTCATTCATAATCGTAACTCATTCATCATTGTGTTAACCATATTAAAACTTGTCATTGTCAATTAATCACTTCAGTCACAAGGAGCAGCGGTTCCAATCATTTTGTTGAGCTATCATTCATTTCACTATCATTTTATCTCGGTGAGTCATTATTCGTTTCCGATGTCACTTTTGTTATATCGTGGCATTCTGGTTCATACTGGCGTGCCGGTTGGTATGTGTAGGATTTTCATGTCGGGCACAATTATGTCGTGTGTTGGTTGTTGGCCTCACATTGGACTGTGCACACGAGTCGATTGCTTCGTGAGACTGATTAGGCACAAGACCACGTGTGTATTCGATTGATACACGTTGGTGGCTTGTGCACGGACACATTTCCATCCCGGGCGTAGTGTGGCGCCACCCTTTGAGCCGTACTGTTAGTTGATTCATACATCATGTTTGATTGCGTATGTTTTCAACAAGATTGGGTTATAATCTAACCGCTTCATTTTAATCGAACTTGTGGTTTATACTACATATTTATATGATTGTGTTTATTCAACTCTGGAGGATTGTTGTTCTGTATAACTGACCCCGTTTGGGGATATTTGTTTCTCAGGTCATGGCAAGGCAAAGGCACAGGGAGAGCACGTTGACGGCGAGGAGTCCCAATGATACTAGAAAGGGGCCCCAGTCTGTTCAGTCATTTATTCAGTCATTTATGTTTCCTTTATTTATTCCGCTGCAAACATTCCGTTTGAACACTCATTTCATTCAGTGTTGTGTATTATATCGTCACATAAAATACACATGTATTCTATTTTATCCTGGGTGTGTTGTATGAAACTCCTAATCGGAGTAATTGATGTTGTAATGTGGTTCGGTACTACATTTACCCTGTGTAATTCATCCTTTTTCATTCGCCTGGTGGGTCCCAGTCGGGGTCCACGGCACTGTAATATCCGCCTAGTTTGGGGTGTTACAGAGTTGGTATCGGAGCGTGGTTTTGAATACTACCTTCCGAGTCATGTCTCATTTGAAATCATCGTCATCGGGCTAGTATCATTGGACTTTCGCGTCACGTGTGACACGTGCGAATGCCGAGCCAATCGCACGAAAGAACTGTAAGACTTCTAACGCCATGGTATAATTTCTCGCAATTATCATTCATTCATAATTTATCGATTAACAATCCTCAAACATCATTTTCATTTTGACCAGGACGGTCATTTTAACTCATTAATCACTCAATTCATTTCATTACTCGGTTGTTGATCTGGAAGATCATATAATTAATCTTGTTAACTTGTTCAAGATAATCATTTCAATAATTTCATCAGAAATCATGTCACCTCGATTAATTGTTCATGTAATCACTGTGTTAGAGCGTATGCTCATTTTCATCACCTCATGTCATAGTCATAATGTGATATTCATGCGAGAGATATAATCATCATGTAACTTTCCACTTCAGTATGGAAAGAGCTGGCAGAGGACGAGGAGGACGAGGCCGTGGTGCGGGCCGAATCCCGAGAGCTCGTGTGAACACACGTGCGAATGCGAGAAACAATGCCAATTCATCGAGCGGCCGCCGCCACTCATTCACACAGGCGTGATCATTCACTATCGGGAGTCGTGCAGGATACGGCTCAGTCAGAAGGTGTTCGGGTGGACCCACTTGCTTTTATGCAGGGCATGATGGCCCCAATGACGCAGATGGCACAACTTATGGAGACGATGCACAATTCAGTCAATCAAAATCAACAGGCTCCTCCGCCGCCGCCTCAGAGGCAAGAGAGGGGTGTAAGCAATATCATTAGCGATATCTCTCGCCAGCGACCACCTACTTTTGAAGGCTCATCTGAGCCGGCGGATATTGTTCATTGGCTCGAACACTTCGAGAAGCTATTCGCGATGGTAGAGTGTCCCGAAGGACACAGAGTTTCAGTTGCGGCTTACTATCTGGGTAAGAGCGCCCATTCTTGGTGGTTGTCGTTGAAGCCCACCGAAGGATCGTGTACTTGGGACCAGTTCAAGACTCTCATGATGGAGAGGTATTATCCGGCCCCACTCAGAGAGGCCAAGCCGCCGAGTTACTCACTCCCGACCCCTCATCAGACGCAGATGTTCTCGCCAGTGCCGAGAAATTTCAGGAACTTCTTCCGTTCGCCTCATCTATCATTCGCTCTGAGGCGGACAAGATCAAGTATTTCAGCAAGAGACTGAAACCTCGTATGCGGCTACAGCTGCTTAATCATAATTGCACCACGTTGGCCGAATTCATTGAGAAAGCTCTTACTTACGAGCTTACTGTTAAGGAGATTTCTAAGCAACAACCTTCATCTGCTGGCAAGAAGTCTAAGAACCGTAATCAGTCTGACGGAAGTCAGGCCACTTTCAAGAAACCGCGGGCGGGCTCTACATTTTCTGAGCGACCTCCTATGGCGTCTAAGCCCGCGGAATCTCAGTCTCGAGCGGCCTTCGGCCGTCACTGTTTCAACCGTGAAGAACAGGGTCATTTCAGCACCAAATGTCAGCGGTATCACGTGCCATAATCGTGGAATTCTTGGGCATCGGGCCCGTTTTGCGAAGGGACTCTAAACCTACTCCGCGTCATCTCGGGCCCAGGTCATTCAAGCGGTGCGGGAATCGAAGCCACTCGGTCGGCGTCATTCAAGACGACAGAGCTAAAGGCGGGCTAAGAGCTATCGAGGCAGGGCGTCGCTCTGGGGCCGGAAAGCCCCGAATTTATGAGATGAAGAAGACCGACGATCCAGAGGCCCGGATGATCTCAGGTACACTCGATATTCTATCTCAACCTGTGTGTACCCTTTTTGACACTGGTGCATCGCATTCATTCATTTTCGAGTCATGTTTGCGTAGACTACGTCTGGGTAGTGCTACTAGTTGTGAGCCTTATGTCATTGGTCTACCTGACGGTAGATGAATTATCGGTAATCGTGAGATTCAGAATTGTCCGATTCAGTTTCATGGTCGTGTATGGCCAGCGGACCTAATCGTAGTAGATTTTCCGAGGGACGACATCATCTTGGGTATTGACTGGATGGATCGTCATGATGCCATCATTAATGTTCGTAAGCGTATGGTCACTATCATTTCAGACGATGGGGTTGAATTTGTTTTTCAGGGAGGTAATCCCGGCTGTTCTGGTAAAGTCATTAATTTTATGAAAGCAGTACGGTTACTCAGTCAGGGATGTGTTGGTTATTGGTGCTATATGACCAAAACCGAGAAATCATCAGTATTGTTGTCGGATATTCCGGTTGTGAGAGAATATGCCGATGTATTTCCAGACGAGTTACCTGGTTTACCTCCACAGAGAGATGTGGAATTCACGATTGAGTTGGAGCCCGATACGTCCCCAATATCAAAGGCACCGTACCTGATGGCCCCGACCGAAATGCAGGAATTAAAGAACCAACTTGAGGAGTTGTTCGAGAAAGGTTATATCCGACCGAGTGCGTCCCCGTGGGGAGCACCAGTTCTGTTTGTCAAGAAGAAGGATGGTTCGTTCCGGTTGTGTATTGATTACCGGGAATTGAACCGGGTGACGATCAAGAATAAGTATCCTTTACCCCGCATTGATGATCTCTTAGATCAACTTCAGGGAGCTTCAGTATTTTCCAAGATCGACTTAAGATCTGGATATCACCAGTTGCGGATTCGAGAGTCGGATATCGCGAGGATGGCGTTTCGAACACGCTATGGTCATTATGAATTCGTAGTTATGCCGTTCGGGCTAACTAATGCACCTGAGGTATTCATGGAGTTAATGAATCGGGTTTTCATCGACTTTTTGGATCAGTTTGTTGTTGTCTTCATCGATGACATTTTGATTTATTCTCGTAACCGAGAGGAGCACGAGGTTCATCTTCATCAGGTTCTCGACGTGTTGAGACGAGAGCAACTTTATGGAAAGTTTTCCAAATGCGAGTTCTGGATGTCCGAAGTGACTTTTCTCGGACATGTAATTTCATCAGACGGAGTTCGTGTCGACCCTCAGAAGACGGAGGCTATCCGAGACTGGTTACCTCCGAAGAATGTTAAGGAAATCCGAAGTTTTCTCGGATTAGCGGGCTACTATCGGCGATTTGTGGAGGGATTTTCTAAAATCGCTCAACCCTTGACGAACCTTTTGCGGAAGGATAAGAAATACACGTGGTCCGACGCGTGTCAATGGAGTTTTGAGGAACTCAAGAGCCGGTTAATGTCAGCACCTGTACTTTCCTTGCCTCAGGGGACGGAGGGATTTGTGGTTTATAGTAATGCGTCCGGACAGGGTCTCAGATGTGTGCTCATGCAGAATGGAAAGGTTATTGCCTATGCTTCACGGCAATTGAGACCTTACGAGGTTAATTATCCGACTCACGATCTGGAGCTAGCAGCCGTGGTGTTCGCTTTGAAAATTTGGCGTCATTATCTTTATGGCGTTACCTGTCAGATATTCACCGATCATAAGAGTTTAAAGTATATATTCACTCAGAAGGAGTTAAATATGCGACAGAGGCGGTGGTTAGAACTAATCAAAGATTATGATATCGAGATCCTTTACCACCCGGGCAAGGTGAATGTTGTCGCCGACGCCTTGAGTCGTAAGTCCGTGCAGGAGCAGATGCTTGCTCGTTTAACAGTTCAGAAGAAGCTTCAGCAGGAATTCCTTAGACCCGAGATAGAGGTCTGGCTTCAGCGAATTCAGGGACAACTTTGTATGTTAGAGATTTCATCATCTCTTGAGGATGCAATCAGGGAGAATCAGGGTTCAGACCCAGCATTGTTGCGCATTCGTGAAGATGTAGCTCAGGGGAAAGCCCCTGGATTCATGGTCCACGAGGATGGACTTTTGAGGTTTAAGAA